>JAOXYD010000135.1:24048768-24073869 GCA_028565735.1 Pinacopodium congolense | reverse complement strand
CTTGTCAAGAATCCCACGTCAGACAAGTAAGAGTATAATGCGGCATTTATAACAGTGTGTAATCCTCCCCTCATTAGCTAGCTTTTGGGGGTGAGTTAGGCTCTTTAACATGGTATCAGAGCCTCGTTGTCTCAATGGGTTGGGGCAGCACCTAGTTCTGTCCCTTTTCCCAATATGTCCATCGGATGTCTAGCCCTACTCTGAGTTGAGAGGGGTTTATCAAAAATTCCACGTTGGACAAGTAAGGGTATGATGGGACATTTATAAGAGTGCAATCCTCCCCTCATTAGCTAGCTTTTGGGGGGTGCATTAGGCCCTTTAACAAGTCTCAATTTTGTGTTCGATGTTGAGAGGGTGCATATATTGTCAAATGCCTTTTTGAATGAGACAATGCCAATTGGTTAGATTGAAGAATCAATTGGGAGATGGTTTTACTCTGTGACTAAAATAGTTAGAGTGAGAATCTGGTGTTCTACAGCCTCTTGAAGGTGCTAGTAAACAAGTTGCATCCAAGTCCTTCATCAAAGACTCTTATGCACGTGCTACAAGAAGTATCGACACTTTAGGGAGTGGTATTGGAAACTTAATGTTAGGCCCTAAATAAGTAACAAAAGTGCGAGTGATAGAGGACAAGTACATATAGCTAGTTTCTTCTTAGTAATGGAGGAGATTTACAAAGTTTGCTTTGTGAATTACATAAGGAAGAGATGGAGAAATTAAAGAATTTGTTGGGATATCTTGAGACACCATCTTTGGTAGGTACATGATCATAGCATGTTCAGGTATCTCTTTTGCCTTTCATGTTGCTAATATCTCGAAAAAAAATTTCTCAACAATGTGGCTAATTGATTTCGGAGCCACAGATCACATGAGACGTTCTTCTCAACATTTCACTTCCTATATTCCTTGTCTAGCTACAAGAATATAACCATAGCTGATGGGTTCTTTAACATAGTAGTAGGCCAAAGGGACATTTACATAAAACAATCATTAAGAGATGTTCTTCTATTGTAGACACTTTCCTAGGGCATAGGGAGATTTCCATTTTTATTGTTCTTTTACTAATTAAGTCAACAAGAATAAATCTTAGTTAACCTATTTTTGAATTATTTCTTTATATAATAAATATTGTAAGGAATCATCATAATTACTAAGATGTTTTGCATTATGTTAAGAATGATCGTTCTCTATTTAAAGTGGGGATGAGTGTTTAATAAATAACTAAAATTTTACAATAAAAAAGTGAGTACATCATTGGGAGGTTTTCCAAGGCCAGAACTGTCCACTTTTACATCTCAAAAATAGGCAAGGAGGATCATGAACAAGGGAAATCAAAGGGATTGCCATTACATTGACTTGTGATGAGATCCTCTATGCGGACCATAACTATTTGGTATTAGAGCTGATTTTCATGGATGATTACTATCAAGTGATAACTAAGGTCCAAGATTGAGATTGGAGGATGGCAGAATTAAATTAGAAAGCAAGTCAGGAGATATGAGAACTACGTGAAAGTGTCAAGGCAATACAATGCATGATGGTGTTGCAATTTCCAAGTAAGGAGAAGGCATAAAATAGCGAGATTGGATCAGGAAATAATAACCAACACTAGTAGAGCAACCACTAAGACCTATGGGAGCCTCATTTGTCCCAAAATACACTAGATTAGAGTTTTTGTCACATATTGGGATAAATAACCCTGTGGGATGGTTATATCATTGTGAGTCATTTTTCAACAATCAAGGAACAAATGATAGAGAAAGTGGTTGGCAGCCACATGACAAGAGAGGCTCAATTGTGGTTCTGTAGACTTGAGCAAGAGGAGTTTGGGCCCTTACATGAAAACATTACAAATCATAGTCTCTTGAGAATTAGACCTTCATTAAGCAACAATCTTTCAGGAGAGCTAATCAATCTCAAACAACCAGGAATAATAAGAGTACCGATGTCAATTTCAAACTCTTCTTGCAAGAGTAACTTCAGTTCGATTTGACCAGTAAATAGATACATTCAATGTAGGATTGTCATAGGCGCTTTAAGTGGATGTGATGCAAAATATCCCAAATTGGGTAACAACTTGGTTGTGGATTAGGAAATGGATAACCCTTAATCCAGTAGCCTCAACTCCTCTTAACATAAACAGTTGTGAAAAAAATGGAAAAACATATGGAGGGACATATATCTATAGTTTTAGGTGCAGATGGTGTGACATCACCACCTATTTAAAAAAGTTATCTTAAGAGATGGCAGAGCGACATTGTGTTTTAATTACGATGAGCCATATTTAGCCGGCCATAGATGTAAACGATTGTCCAGCCATAGCAGATCAAAAAATGCTCGGAGCTCGAGCCTGCAAACAAGCTCTTTGTCCAAAAGGGGAGTAGTGTTGCATATGCCTTCCTATCAAGAGAGCATATGAATATTTTCATTTTTATTGTTCTTTTATTAATTAAGTCAACAAGAATAAATCTTAAACTAAATAGAAATTTGAGTGTGAGAATCATATTTTTGAATTATTTCTTTATTTAATAAGTAATTTAAGGAATTATCCTAATTATTAAGATCTTTTGTACTATGTTAAGAATAATTCTTCTCTATTTAAAATGAGGATGAGTATTGAATAAATCAACCAAAATTTTACAATCAAAATTTGAGTACATCATTAGGAGGTTTTTTAAGAGTAGAACCCTACACTTTTACATTTCAAAAATAGGTTCTGCAATAAAGGACAGGAACACGAACAAAGGAAACCAAAGGGATTTTTTGATACATCGACCTATGGTGAGATCTTATGTTCGGGACCATAACATCTTTGAGTTCCTAAATTATTTTCAAAAATTATTTTTGTTAGAAAACTCTATCAATTCTAATTCCCAATTAATATTTTTTCCTTCAGATTGTGTGTTTTATGAATAAGGCACGAAATGGAAGATTGGTTGTGCTAGTGAGAGGGATAGGCTTTCCTACTTAGAAGATCAAAGTGGAAGAATATGTTATGTGCTTTAGCTTAGGATCTAGTCACGGGTTGACTCATGGGGAAGTCCTCTCTTCTTCCCTTACTCGTGACCACCTGTTTCCTAGATTTACCTATGTTGTATGAAGATAGAAAGAGAGAGAGAGAAAGTCATCCTTGACAGATTCTCTTTAGGTTTTCTGACAATATTTCTCGCTTCTTTTATTCAATAGAGATATGCCTTTAAATTGGCTTATAATAGTAGAGATATTAGAAACCTAAATAGGATAGAATCCCTCTAATTTGGCTTCCTATTAAAGCAAAACTTTCAAAATAATAATTTTCCTAAATAAGATAAGATCTTTCTAATTTATTTCCCTAACAAATTTTGAAATAATTTTTTAAAAATAATAATAGTGATTTTTTTGGTGTCATCCATATCATTTCAACTCTCCTGGATATTGAGCTTGTTTTTAAGCTTGTACTTACGTGATTCGCAAAACTTTCAAAATAATAATTTTCCTAAATAAGATAAGATCTTTTTAATTTATTTCCCTAACAAATTTTGAAATAATTTTTTTAAAATAATAATAGTGATTTTTTTTTGTGTCATCCATATCATTTCAACCCTCCTGGATATTGAGCTTGTTTTTAAGCTTGCACTTAGGTGATTCCTGGATCACCTACAATTTATCATTTTTTCCACTATCTCAATCCGGTAACTCTATCCAGAAAAACCTCTTGCACTTATATTCCACTGAGTAGGATTCATCGCAATTAAATCATGGTCCCTTAGCCCTTCTTTTTGCCATCTCTACCCTTCAAAACTTCATAAAAAAATGGAGCTGGAGTGTTACTCGAATTGTTAACGATAGATGCTGTCTGTTTCCCTCCTCCACTCATTCCTTTGGTGCTTTGGTTCTCAACAAAGTTGGCATTGATTATTGTTGATTTAGGGCCTGCCCACCCAACCGAAAAATTGGTGCTGCTTGATAACATACATTATTGTTTTTTTCTCTAAAGCTCGTGCCATATTCATCACAATTCCCAAATTCTCAGGCTATTGCATCTCTACTTCAATCTGGAGGCTCTCTATTAGTCCCGCCGTAAATAAATTTGCCTTTTGACAGAAAGTCAGGTCTGTAGTCCTTGTTAACAAAGACTGAAATTGCCATTGATAACACTGAAAATATGTGAGTTACTATATTTAAAAATAGTTTTTGATGACTTGAAGTAAAATGAAATTGTGACAACAAATAAGCAATTAGTATTGCATATTATCCTGTACAACATGATCGGACAAAATGTTGCATTCCATTTGTTTCAACAAAAGATCAACTAGTAGACCTATTCATAAAGGGCCTGCCAGGTGTTATAGTCTAGGACATTATCAAGCTTGGAATGGAATATATTATTCACCAGCTTGAGGATAAGTGTCAAATAATGTGTTCTTTGTTAGGTTAATCTTGTGATTCCAATGGATTTGATGTAATAATTTTTAGGGATTATTTTTTATTTTTAGGAATTACAGTGAGCTCTATATACTGGTTAGGTAGTTAAATATTTGATAGAGATCAGCTTCTTGATTTTGGATTGTTCGGTTAGTGTATGTATTCTCATGTATCTAGCTTATTTAAATTAATGAAAATTATTTTGGGAGAGTTCACAAATAGTGACAAATTTCTAATAGTTTCATCAACTAATTGACATCTATCCATCCTACATTATTGTTTATGCATCTTAAAGTGATCAATTTTACAAGTAGCATAACTTCGATCTATTTTTAGACTCCTCTTTGATATTTAGGATTTAACATCTATATTTCAAATTTAATATCTTTTGTACTTCCGTACCAGAATTTGAAGTTCAATATCCTTGCTTGCTGCAATTTTTTCAATTGATAGCAACTTTATAGTTCAGTATCCTTTCTTCTGATGTTGTCTGTTGAATTTGAGCTTGAATATCCTTGCTTGCTGCATTTTTCAATATCCTTGCTTCCATGTCAGAATTTGCACTTCAGAATACTTATTTTTCAGTGACACTTCAATATCCTTGATAATTTGATCTCTTTGGATTGTTCTCATATCTAAAATGATGAAAATTGTACACCTCTTAGTATTCTGTAATTACTTTTTATGGATTTGATGGAGGCTGGTGGAGGTGAAGCTTCTGCATCTGGTAGGCAAAGGAGAGATGCTGCAACTCGTGCCATGCAGGGTTGGCATTCCCAGCGTCTCCTTGGCAACGGTCAGGTTTGTCATCCTATCAATAAGGAGCATGGAGAAAGTGAAAGTTTCTTTCATCAAAATTTTCACATTTTATTATTTGTTATCCTGGTGCTAAGTGATATTGTCTTTTATTTTGTTTTCACTTTTGTTCGAGATAGGATAAGAACTTGAATAATACACCAAAGAGTGAGAAACAGTTGAAGACAAATGGTATGCCTTATTAGCTGGATCAATAGCTTGAGAAAGAACTGTAGTCAATATCTTCTGAAATTGTTCCTTGGTTTACTTACTCAGGTTTGCTGAAGCGGAAAAGGCCAACGAGTATTGAACGTGCTGTCCATGTTTCTCACGCAAAAACAATGAAGCAACAGTTAGGATCACTTGCTTCTTAATTGTGTATTAGCCCTCAAGATGATAGATAATACTCCCTTTACTTATGATAGTTCTCATTTTTCAATCTTTTGACAGAAGGGACATAATGGTCATTGACATTGGAACCCCAGCTGATTGGGTGAAAATTAATGTGCAAAAAACTGTTAAGATCTTCTCTACTTTCTTCCTTATCATTTTAAGATGTTGCTTTAAAAATTTTTACTAGGAAGTTCACTGTTACATCTAAATTCTTGCCCGTATACAGAATGACTGCTTTGAGGTATATGCTTTAGTTCCGGGGCTTCTACGTGAGGAGGTATGACTTGTCTTTTGACTTTCATCTTTTGCTAGTCATTTCTACATCACCATCCTAGGCGGCTGTCTTATTTTTCCCAAACTATGATTTATTTTGAGTGGCAAGTTCTGCTGTAGCAAAAGTGTCACTGCAGCTGAATATGACAAGTAAATAAGTTCGAGGACTGATGCATTACTTGAGTTGAACAAAATTCACTTGCATACTTTCTTAAGGAATCTTTTCAGATATGCAGAGAGCATGTTCAGCTCAATGTGTAACCTTTAAATGGTGACAATTGTAACAACCATATTTAAACAGTTGGTGCAACCTGCCAGGAACATGAGATTGTCTTTTGAATTCGTGAATTGTTCTGAATTCCACTCTAATTAGAAAAACGCTTTTGTTGGGATTAAACCTTTGTTGAGCACGAGTAGTTGCCTCTCTCAAACAATGTCTGCTATTAGGGGTTTTTACAGCCCTGTTATTCTTTGTATGTCAGGTGCATGTTCAGTCTGACCCAGCAGGACGCCTAATTATATCTGGTCAACCAGAACAATTAGATAATCCATGGGGTGTTACACCATTTAAGAAGGTATGCAAAGGAAGCATACTTGTATGTATTTCTCCTTCCAGAGTTTGAGCATCTCCTCTTTCTAATATCCATGAAATATTTTCCAATGCTTTGAATTTTAGCACGATTAACAGATTTTTTATTTTTAGGCCCCTAGTGATCCATTCTTGCAAATCCTTTGCCAACTTAGAATATTTCTTTACTCTAAGGAAGACATTGAATGACAAAAGTAAATTTTATGAAGAACCTCTACTCTTTCATCCAAAATTAGCTTCTCTTCCTGACATCTTTTGCATATCCTGCAAAAGTAAGAATCAGTCTGGATTTTGATTTCAGGTGCTCAGCTTACCTGCTAGAATTGATCCGCATCAGACGTCTGCTGTGGTAACACTGCATGGTCAGTTGTTTGTACGTGTCCCATTCGAGCAGTCAGAAGTGTAGAAAATGCAGAAGGTTGTTGCTTAAACACGTCTAAAGTATTATCACTTCTTTGTGAGGAAGATTTAAGAAACTGTTCGAATCATTTCAAATATGATTTTGTAGTGTAGGTTGTCTAATGGTTGACATTTGCCACTGGAGACATTTAGCTTCATTGGAAAAACATTGTAAATCCCGTTAGCCCTTCGAGTAAAAATTAGTTTAATGAATTTAAGTTGGATCATCTTGAATTTGATTATACATGTGCAGGAACTTCTGGAAAAAATGTTCACCTTTGTTTTTTGGTTGGGAAAGAGTGGACGGCTATTTATTTGTTTTGTGTGGAAACCAAAACGAGGGCAATTGAGAGTTCCATTTGTTTCTGGCTTCCTAAATAGACATATACACGAGCTGGGCTACTTCAAGTTCAGGTTGAACCCAGCTGATAACTTTTTAGATGTTGGGCCAATGCTCGGCTTAGCCTAAACCATTTAATTTGGTTCAGGTCAAATCCATTTAGATTTTTAAACCCATAAAATTTATTTTTATTTTTAAGAATAATAAATAGACAAATGAGTAATTTTTTGAAAATTTTTTAATTAAGTGACAAATTTTTAAAAAATTTTAATTAAGTAATTAACTTTTAAAAAGTTGATTAATTAAGGTAAAATTTTAACTTTTAAAAATTTTTAATTCAGTGTATAATTTTTAAAAAATTTTCAATTTAGTATTAAACTCTTAAAATATTTCAATTTAGTCACTAACTTTCTAAAAAATTAGATTAAAAGTAGTTTTTTCTTATAAAAATAATAAATGATTAATATACTAATATTTTATTAAAAAGTATTGTATAACGATTTTTATATTTATTTAATAAATATTTAATTATATATTATCCTCTTTTTAAAAGGATATCTTAATTTTAAATTTAATAGATCAAAGGGAGCAATTTATGAATAAATTTTAAAATTAAATATATAGTAATTACAAAATATCTTTTTATAAAAAATTTTAAATTTAAGTTATATATTATTAATTTATAGTAAAGAATAGATATAAATATAAAAAAGAACTTATTCCTTCGAAAGATTGAAAAATATTTTATTCAAATAGAATAAACTTTAATTACATTTTCACTTATAAATAATTTTACAATTATATTGTAAATTATAGTTTTAATTATATTTTGAACAGAATAATTTTTCAGTTATTTAAATATGTTTTACAAATGATTATTTTCAATTGTAAAATATTTTTGAGTAATTTTCAATTTAGAATATATTTAAATAATTTTAATATAAATCAACAATTATTTATAATTAAAATTATATTATAAATTAAAATTATTCAAAAATATTCAATTATAAATTATTTTTGAATAATTATATAAGTACTTTGTTAAGATGTTATTTAGAATACTGTTAAAAGCATGAAAACAATCATTATTTTGCAAATAAGATATTGTTTGAAACATAAACAATAGCCAAGTTACATGATTCTCAAAGTCACAGTTTTGGTATCAAGAAATAAATTGTATTAGCTATATGCCTACTGATCATATGGCTTATGTTATATAAATACTTTGTATACTTCATTAAGTGAGATAGTAGACAAGTCAGTAATCTTTTGAAAAAAATTTTGTTGAATGACAAACTTTTCAATTAAGAGATTAACCTTTAAAAAGTTGATCAATTAAGGTAAAAGTTTAAACTAATGTTAACATGACTAATAGACTTTATAACGTGAACATCTACGGGGCAAAAGTGATACGTAAATCTCCATGTGTGAAATCTCAACCTTTAAAAAAATTTTACTTAACGAACAATCTTTTAAAATTTTTCAATTTAATATTCAACTTTTAAAAATTTTCAATTAAGTGACCAATTCTCTAAAATTTTTTCAAATTAGGTTAAATTTAGTTTTTTTATAAAAAATAATAAGTGAGTAATATATTAATATTTTTTAAAAAATATTATATAATGATTTTAAAGTTTAGTTAACAAATATTTAATTTTATATTAAACTCTTTTTTAAAGAATATTCAAGTTACCTGATAAGCTTTTGAATTAAAGGAAACAATTCATGAATAATTTTTTTAAAATTAAATATATAGTAGCCAAAAATATCTTTTATAAATAAATTTATATTTTATTTTTGATTTATAGCAAAAAAAGATATAAATATAAAAAAATTATTCCTTCAAAAGATTGAAAATATGCTTGAAAATTATTCTATTCCAATAAAATATTTTTGAATAATTATATAAAAACTTTGTTAAGATGCTATTTAGAATATTAAAAACTATTCTATTTCAAGGAAAATAGTTTTCAATCTTTTGAATGAATAAATTCTTATTTATATTTATATCTATTATTTGTTATAAAACACAAATAAAATCTAAGTTTATTTATGAAAGCTATTTCACTGATATTATATATTTAATTTTAAAAAATATTCATGAAATGTTTCTTTTAGGTTAAAATTTTATCAGATCTAAAACTTGGATATTCTCTTAAAGAAGGTATAATATATAATTAAATATTTGTTAACTAAATTTAAACATTTTTATATAATATTTCTTAATAAAATATTAGTATATAAATTATTTTTTATTTTTATAAATAAAAAAATTAATTTTGACATGATTTGAACAAATTTTAGAAATTTGGTCACTAAATTGAAAATTTTTAAAAGTTAGACACTTAATTAGAAAATTCTAAAAAGTTGCTCATTATATTGAAAATTTTTAAAAATTAAACTTTTATACATAGACATCTGTGTAGCACTTTTTCTACTTCGATGTCCACATGACAAAGTTTGTTAGCCACATTAACATGAATTTAAGTTTTTTATTTTTATTGATCAATTATTTAAAGGTTGGTCATTTAATTAAAAAATTTTAAAACTTTATTATTCAACTGAAAAAATTCTAAAAGGTTACTCATCTCAGCAACTTTTTAACCTAAAACCCTATAAAACTAACCTAATCCGGTCCAAGAAAACTGACCCAATTCAGTTTTAGGTTTATTTTGTTTTAGTTTTTGTTTTCTCCATCTCCTTTAATCTTCAACCGGCAACCCTCTCATCTTCAGCTTCTTCTTTGTTTTTCTTCAACAAATCATCAAAACAATCCATCTTCTAACACCTTTTGGGTGTTGCTTTAAGGTAAAAGTCCTGATTTTTTAGGAATGGGAGGGATGAGGATAGAGTTTGGCTTGAGAAGGTGTGAGAATTGAATGGAAGGAGAAGAAAAGAGGTGGCTAGCCCAAAAAGAGAAGGCAAGAGGTGGCTGGCCAAAAAAAGGAGAGGAGAGGAGGGAAATGGGGAAAAAAAGAAAGGAGGAAAGAAGGATGCCGAGAGTGAAGGAGGAAGATACTAGAGCAAGAAGAGAGGAGAGAGAGAAGGGAGGGGAGAGGGAGAGAGAGAGAGAGAGGTGAAAAAATAAATAAATAAAGGTAGAATTGTAATTTTAGGTAATATAAGTGGAAATTTGTGTTTTTTTGCATGTTTAGTACTAGTTTTGCATTTTTAGGAACTTTGGAGGATTTTGAGAGTTGTGGTAAAGTTTAGGATAGTTAGTAATTAAGAAAAAATAAAGTTATTATTTATTTCATTTAGTCTAATTGAGATTTTTAAATAATAATTACTAAAGACGAATTTGAGAGAGACGAGACCGGAACTAAGTAGGAATTCAAAATTTTCAGAGTTTAGGTAAGGGTCAATTAGATTATACCTAAATTTTGTGTTTTATGTTTAATTTTGATAGTTTATTGCTGAATTTTTGTTAATTCAAAATATCTTATTTTGCAAGTTTTGAAGATGAATATTATATTTTTTATATGAATTATGGAAACAGAATGTCTTTTCATAAGTGTCTTGTATAATTTGTGAATAGTGTGAATTTTTGTGCGAATTATGATAATTCCATAGAATTTGTGATTATGTGAGAATATATATGATTATGTATGAGAAGTTACTGAACTTTTGAAATGTGAAGAATTTGTCAAAATTGCGAGAATTATAGTCTAGATATGACTTTATATGGATAGAGATTCTGATTGTGCCACAAATGAACTTTTGTGTGAATTATTGTTGATGAAATACAATGGTTTGGTATAATCTATTAAGCTGGTGGAATGTTAAGATGAATATTAAAAGAATGTAGTTAGTAGCTTGTCTATACTTGATGGTCGTGATTTGAGACAAGATTAACTTTGATTATTTGATACATGTCGGGGTATTTTGGTAGTGGGAAGTAAACTGTATGAATTATTATGATGAGACCCAATATTCTGATAGTGGGAATCCCAAGTACTTCTGATAATGAGAAGTATCCTGTGAGGCCTATTGCCAACTAACCATTGAGTATAATTTTACTAGGTTAAAGAGGGCCTTTAAAAATTTAGAAAGATTTGAGTTGAGAACTAAAATAGAACACTGTGTGGGGAATATCTTACGATTAAATAGAATTCATGTATTTAATGGCATGAATTTGCGTTGCAAATGTGCGATGACATTTTGATATAAAGTATATGTCGTTTTATGTCCTATAGCTAATCAGTTGATTGTAGATTTATGACACATTTTCTAAATATATTATTTATCTTATATATGATTGTTTAACTGACTAATGTATAAGATAAAGTCCATACGATAAATATGTATTACAAATAAAATTATGACAAAGATCATAATTATGAAATTCATGTTGTAATTAAATATTGTCTCTAAATTGTTCCTAATTGTTGCTTTATTAAGACTGGATATTAATAGAACGGAAAGATTAGCACATGTTATGTTGTTCCTTATGAAAGAAATAGTCA
Organism: Pinacopodium congolense; assembly: GCA_028565735.1. NCBI lineage: Eukaryota > Viridiplantae > Streptophyta > Magnoliopsida > Malpighiales > Erythroxylaceae > Pinacopodium > Pinacopodium congolense. Next base: position 24,062,210 of record JAOXYD010000135.1, on the reverse strand, counting down.
ATCTTATAGATTAAAGTATAAAGATACTTAAATAAATGTATGTATGCTTATTAGAGAACAAGTTCACTAAACATGACCCGATATAAGAATTTTATGTGAAACATTACTTGTGTGTCTATGAAAATACTCATTGTGATGATTGTATAAGTGATCCTTAGACTTGAGATCACCGATGTTATCTTATATAGGGATTGTTATATTTTGATACTACTTACGATCTATTCTATCCATGGATAGTTCACTCGGTAGTCATTGGATGTAGTATGAACTATATAAAGGTAGTTGAGTGATCAATATAAGATTCGTCACCTTAAAGTAATTAGGGAGAATGTTTTGTTGTCCTCGATTAGTATTGATTTATGAAATTCTTGGTTAAGGTGGAATGATAGTTTAGAAAGAGTTTTCAATTGTTATTAATAAAATCAATTGTGAAATATTAGAAAACTAATATGATTAGGTTCAAATAGAGAAGACACTAATTCCATACTCTATGTCTAATCAGAGCAATATATGACGAAATGACTGAATTATACGAAAAAATTATGCACGTAAGGTTAAGTCAAAACTACTTTGACATTCCTAATATTTGGGTGGTCATGATATGTTCTTAAATGTTAATCTTGATCTATGATTATAAATTGTTTAATTGGAGAGTTAAAGATGAATTAAAAGGAGTTTTAATTTATTTAATTCTAATTATGAATTATAATTATAATTTATGATCATTACCGGCATATTAGAAATCTAATGGGTCACATATATAGATTTATTATAATAGAGCAAAATTTAATTAAATTGGACTTAATTATAAAGTTTAAGAAAATTTATGATCAAATAGATATTTGATTAAATTAAAGTTGAATTAAAATTATGATTAAAGTTAGACTTTAATTATGATTTATATTTAATTTTAATATTAGGAAAAATATAATTTTTTCACTATATAAGGAAGTAATCTTAGGATTGTTAGTACAAATCTGCTTCATCTCAAAATTGTTTTGAGTTCTCATCCAGTAGACCTGTGAATATTATTAAAGGTCGGACACATGTATAATTAGAGAGTGGTTTTTCTAAAAGGATACGAGAAAATGAAGACTTCATTCAAGTGTCAGAAATAAGGTACGAATTTATATTCATAGTTTATTGTTTTTGCGATTTAATCTTATTATAGAATATCGAGATCTTGACTTTATAAGAAATTGAAGAACATGAAAATTGTTTTTTATGTTGTTTTTCCTTCTGCTGCATGATTCGATCACTTTCCAATTTCTCAATAGTATATATATACGTGTTTATTTTGTATATATGAGTTTGAGTGATGTATGATAAGTATGTTTTAATTCTCGTATTGAGTTGGCAGGTCATTCCTTGTCTATTAAATTTTTCAGAAGATAATCAGTAGACTTTGACATTTTCGAATCTCAAGTTATGTGTTGATGGAAAAAAAATTCAAGTAGGCCAATTTATCGCAAGACGCCATAGGAGTTGGCTTTTGGACAATTTTATTATTATATTTTGGCCTTTGATTTCTCATTGATTCAGTTTAGACTGGTGGAATTATTGGACATTATATTTATTGACGTTGGTTATTGATATTTTATTTAATAAGTATTTTCCTTCAATTTGAGTTAATTGTTTTTAATTTATTATTTGGTTGTATTGGATGGACGTGATTGAATTATGGTGTATTATGAAGTTCGGATATTGTGTTGATTTGATAATTGAATTGAAGAATTAAGATTTATGAATTGAGAATTTATTTGTGAATGGGAATTGAGAATTTGACAGTAAAGAGTGTTACAACTCACTTGTCTATATATTATCTCACTTAACAAAGTTCACAAAGTATTTATATAACATACAACCATATGATTAATAGGCATATATCTAACGCAATTTATTTCTTGATACCAAAACTGTGATTTTGAGAATCATGTAACTTAGCTATTGTCATGCTTAAAATCCTAGCATTCCTTTGCTTCCATATAATGTAGACTGAATTGGCTAGCATGGAAGTGTTAATGAAGGATACGAAGGAGCTTGTTGAGACCACTAAGATGCAAATCCTTGCACATCAACTTCAGGAAGGGTGCAGTACCACTTTACAGAACCGATGTCCACTTTAACTGAACAAAGTCTATCTGTAGGCATATATCTAACGCAATTTATTTCTGAATACTAAAACTGTGATTTTAAGAATCATGTAACTTTACTATTGTCATGCTGAAAATCTTGGCATTCCTTTACTTCCATATAATGTAGACTGGATTGGTTAGCGTGGAAGTGTTAATGAAAGAGCTTGTTGAGACAACCAGGATGCAAATCCTTACGCATCAACTTCAAGAAGATTGCAGTACCACTTTACAAAGCAGATGGCGGCTTTAACTAAATTTCAGTCAATTCCCTCCTCATCTCAACAGTTTCCGAAGGCTTGCATCTATTTGATGCTTTTGTGATTGTAATAAGCTACTTCCTCGGTAGCTCTCTTTAACTCCGTTTTAAAAAAGCAGTTGTTCTTACTAGCCTTTTTACTCTTCTTTAGTTGTTTTACCTTCTTGGATTGTTCCTTGTATTTGCCAGATTGCTCGTTTCTTCCTCATTTCATTAATTAATTTTTTGCTTTTTCAACAAAAAATACTTGGCTATTGCCATAATTAAATTTTATGTTTCAGACTATCTTATTTGTTAAACAATGACTGTTTTCATGCTTTTAACAATGTTCTAAATAGCATCTTGACAAAGTGCTTATATAACTTACAGCTATATTATCAGTAGGCATAGGCCTAATGAAATTTGTTTCTTGATACCAAAACTGTGATTTTGAGAATGGCATTCACGTGTATTATTATATTACGGTAGTATCCAACAAGGACTACACTTATTCCATTACTATTGAGCCTATACATGATTGGAAAAGATCTCTCAGAATAATTTGTACTTCTCTTGAGCTATGCTCACTTCTAACAAGATCTACTAACATAGGGAAGAACTGCGACACACATCTTCTTAAAGAATCCCTTTGCAAAGAACTTAATACCCGTAAAGCAGAAACTAGTAAAGATGATCTGGCTGCTAATTCTTCCTTTTGGGCTGAACCTAGTGGAAGAATCCAGTGTATAACTGACTGATTAACAGGTTTCTGCAGTGTAGATACACATCCTGTGCATTTCAGATAAATATGCAATGCTTTTTCACACACTTCCACCAGCAGTCGTTCTGCATTTATCGCCTCCGATATAGATGGCTTCTCCACGAGTAAATTCTGGAGGAAGTTGAGGTAATTCCGATAGGATTCGTTTTCAAAATGAATCATGGGAGGATCAGAGAGCTCTAGGATTGAGCACACCTTCTTCAGCTTCTTTTGTAGGGTACTATCAGATTTCAGTTGTTGAGCATGCGACGAGACTGAGGAATATATATCAAGAAGAATTCTGATGGAAGCTGCCGATAGGAATTGGAGGTGTGCTTTATACAGATCAGATATAACCTGTTTAGTTAAAGGAAAATCAATACCACAGGGAAATACCAACAGTTCGTATGGTAAGAAAAATGCATATTATGTCATGGCAACATATCAGAGCTATGAACTACTAGAAACTGATTCATCAGAGAGCTTATGATGTCATGGCAACATATCAGAGCCATGAACTACTAGAAACTGATTCATCGGAGAGCTTGTCCAAACCTGCAAATGAGCTACAAGTCTTTTTTTTAATTTATTTCTACCTTTGATAAAAAACAATTTCCAGAGCATTTTCGCTGGCTCCCAAAACAGACATGCCCACCAATTCTAGAAATATTAGTCTTTCTCAACTCCTTCGACCATTGCACAGGGTAAAGTGAAAAACTTAGTCAATTATTGCTATGGATATTGCACATCAAACTGAGTTGCCAGAAAAGATGTATAGGGAAAATAGCAACTTGTGTATGCATGGACTAATATCCGTGCTTGTGTGTGTCTTCAGGTAAGGGAAGGCGGAGGGCATGGAAAGCAGAGAACCTGCACAATAAGGAGCTGTGTAGCAATATGACTCTTCACTCTCGATACGACATATGCTGCAGTTTGGAGATTGTCATCCTCATCATCACCACTGAATCCATGATCAGAAGAAACATCCTCGTCAGAAAAAGAGTGAGAGCTGTTAGATATCTCTATGTTGTTGAAGCTTTTGAGGACTTTCAAGAACGCAGGCAATGTTGAATCAGCAGCCTCTTTCAAAGATACAAAGATCTCTTTCCACTCTTCATCCGAAAACTTATTACCTAGTTTACCAGTCAATTGCAATAATGCAGCAACACCAGTACTAGTAGGTCCCTGAACAGAACTTTTGATGAATCCAGTCAATGTTGATACGACATCTGGCAGTTGAGGTCTTACCACATCAAAAAAATTGATATATATATCTATTAGACACTGTGATGCCGCTGCAGATGTTTCAGCATCGAATAAACCTACATCTAGGTGTTGAGATTCTGAACTTGGTAGTTTCTGTTCTTCTTGAATTGGAGTATCCTTCTTGTTACTAGGGATATTGAATATTGGAAAGATTACTGAATTGAAAATGGCAATCCAAAATGAGCTTGAGAACAGATGACCGTGATCATTGAGAATATTGAAGAGGACTTCCAAAGAGCTCTTTCGAATAGCTGATCTGGGGTCAGACGTTAATTTTGACAGTCCTGAAACAACAGTGAGATATTTAGCTATAAAAGAGAAGAGGTGCTTTTTCACACAGATTGACACACAACATGCTCTATGAATGAGAAAAGAGTTTGATATTCTTGAATGAAAAAAATCAAATGTGTTATATTGAACTTTTTATAATCCACTGAAACAAAATAAAAAATAAAATTCCATGTACTGCTCAGCAGAATGTGAAACAGAATTGATACAAAAGTGTTCAAAGCACACACTATTGTATGTACAATTGAACATCTAAAATGAACAGGGATCCCAAGCTTTTAAATGTCTTGAATTTTGCATGACACGGGATAAAGCATAAGAACTCTGTGTCTGAGTTAGTTCCCTGACATCCCTTCCCCAAAAGAATCCTCTCCCTATTACTTCTTTTTCAGGCCCAAATAGAGGTCTTGCAGTAAATCATATTTGATTCAAGTTTCACTAGAGAGCATAGATAAGTAACTAGATGCCTCAATAAAGCAAAAAACAATCTGCAGAGGTAGTTTTTGACATCAACCCGGCCTTGAACAGATTACCTGTGAGCAAAGGAATCCAGAAAGATGCATTATCATCCCTTTCATTACATATCTGTACATCTGAAGCAACCTCATTAATTACTGGACAAGATGAACTTGTTGATCCACTCTTCTCCTTGCAAACAAGTCCTCCCTCTGCAAGCTTCAGAGCACAAAAACGGAGAAATGCAATTGCATTGAGGCTTACATCACTGTTGAATCTACTGCTGGTAAATGTGATTAGGCATCTAACACAATCAGTAAAAGTTGTTGTCTCTGTCTCAGTTATGTAAGGGAAATATTCTCGAACAATTTTTTCCATCGTCTCAAATGCCAACAGGACAATATTCTTTCGCTCATCAGCAGCAGCTGTTGTAAAAATCTGCAAGGATGGAGCAACATAATGGCATATTTTTCAACCAAAGATGCTGACTTCCTAAGTGTTTGCAAGTCATACAATAGGCATTTGAAGCATATTTTTGTTCTTGGAAAGAAAAAGATATATAAAATAGACAGATTTTGTCACAAGCAAGCTGACTTTCAAGTTTTTCCTTGAAGTCCATGTCTCCAAAGTTCAAAACATGTCACATCATGAACATCAATAACAAAAGCCGTTAACATACCGTGAAAACGCTTTTCCAACCAGACTTGACATTACTAACACGACTCAAGATCATCTGTGAAATGCATCGAACAATTAATTCTCTGATTTCTGTGGAGCTGCTTTTTTCCATAACAATCACAAATGGCCTCAAGAATTCATTCTGGAAGTTGTAATTTGCCAGCTCCTCGCGCTCTAAAAATTTCATGGCAAGTTGCCGAAGTGAATCCATAACAAAAATTGCAACAGAGAGATTTTCCGATAACCCAACAGACACAAAAAATTCACAGAGAACATTCCATATGCGAGACCAAACTAATCTGATGCGATTCATATTGTAATGCCTGCATGAGAAACCAATGATGTCATTTGTAAATCAACACACGACATTATTTCAATCATATATGAAGGGGCGCCCAATTCAAGATAATCAAAGCATCATATATGTAGCTCTTATATGTCTCAAGTGAGAGAGACAATCATAGAATTATTTCATATATCAATCAGCCAACTGAAATGCAAATGTTTATATGTTCCTTTCATCATTAAATCAACTATAGTTCTCCTCCATAACTATATTATTACTTTAACACCAGATCCATGTGAATAAATTCTACCAATAAGATTTTTATGGCAAAAGGAGAAAGATCATACGCAATTTCAACAATTTTAGTTAGGCTAAATACACGAGGGTCTGATGGGGACTGCAACTCGGACATTGAAACTTTGCATAGTGCTTTCACAAAAGCTACAATTGCCTCACTATTCAACCCTTGGCTATTAGCAAATACGTGATTCAATTCAAAGGTGCCAATCTGGTCGAGCAGATTCAAATTTGATATAAAACTAGTAATCTGCTCTGGAGTCACTAGTCCTGGGGTATTTATTCCAACAGTGGTACTGTCATATGAACCCCCTCTAACAACAGCCATCACAGCTGGATTCTGGAGAGTTCCCTTTTTCTTTAGAGAAGGATGAACTGTTGGAGACTTCATTGCTTTTTCATCTGTCTCAACATTAGATGCAGTGAAAAAAGATGCATCCGGAGGTGCACCCTCTCCTAACAGTTGTAGATGTTCCATCCGTGAGAGGCATGTTAGAATGTGTTCCCAAGCTTCCTGAAGATAGTTACCATCTTCAATGGCAATTGCAATTATTGCCTGCAAAAAGTCAAAATTTTGATCATGACATAAATGATACTGAAAAAAGGCTGATAATTAACAATTTGCACAGGAATAACAGGTAATGAAGCAATCCTTGTTACTGCTGTAGTATATTGAAGCAGCCACAACAATTCAAAGAATTAATATCTTTGCTTTCTAGATAGGAGGTCAAACCATGCTTAAGGTAGAAAACACAAATTTCAAATTAAAGATGCTATGGCCCGCTTCTCCTGCCCTAAATGGAATGTACAATGATTAGGGAAAGTTATTGTTCAATGATTACATCCTTAGTGAACACAGACCTTCACTGCATCAACATTCTTTTGTTTCATATCAGCAGCACAGTGAAGATTAGTGAACTTCGCCATAGATGTGACAAAAGCATCTCTCTGAGTCTGCATACCCATTACAGAGGTTACATGCACTGCATATCGAAAGCCATGTAAGCACTGAGATGTAGCAAGCTTGTCATCGCTCTGGTCAAGAGTGACACTGAAAGCAGCCAACATAGGACCCCAGCAGACCTCAACCATGAACCTCAAGATTGCTGCATCTGTAATAGCATGATAAGTTGAACTGCAATACCAATATGTGAGAACTAATCAAATTGCAATATTCAAGGCTGAAGGGAGGACAGAGTATGCTCTGATTTTAATATAACATTTGACATAGACATTCTTGAATATCTTGAGTAAAATAACAGTGAATTCCTTGAAACAACTTACTCAGATTTTCCCGACTTTGTCTTAAACTGCTCTTGGATATGTTTTATAAGTAGTCCATTTGCACCCAATGGCTTTTCTTCAGTCTGCCTTCCAGTGACCAGATTCAGTATGCCATCCAAACCTAATAGTCTGTTCAGGCTGTTCACCTGCTTGCTTTCAGGGACAGAAGAAACAGCACTCATTTTAATTTCGTTCTTAACAATTTGATTATATAAGGCACCTAGATACTCCTCAGACAAATCCTTGCCATTGTCTATTCCACGGTTGTTCTTTATAAAATCAGCCTTCGACATCTGGATGGCGTCCAGAAAACATAAAGTTAGTATAGAAGTCAAAATTATTATGATGCCTTCCATTACAGTAATAAGACCTCTTAGACTACTCCAAATACACCTATTTTTCAGATAAAATATATTTTCTTCACCTCAACTCCCATAATTATCCAAAATGATATCAGGAAATGTTCACAAATATATGCAAAGAAATTGCGGCAAATGATGGTCAATTACAAAATGACATGAGAGCTTTCATTCTGAATATGATTTACTATTAGAAAGTACTACAAATGACAAGTGTGCAGGGTAATAGAAGATTCTTGCTTCATACAAATTTTTGTTTTTCATCACTGAAATTATTGACACAAAGCTGTTGTAAGAGACCCTTGTTAGTTCAATTTCTTCTGTGGTGCTTTTCATTCTGTTTTTCCTTTTCTTCCTTTATTTTGTTGGGGGTGCGGGGGACAGAAAAAATGAGGTTCTCACACAAACCTTATCTTTCACCATGCTGTTGTGAGCATCTGTATTGAGCATTATCACAGAGTAAGCGAGAACATAAGCAGTGTCTGCACTGCTAAATGAATTTGGATTGCATTTACAATAGCGCTCAGCAAATTTTTCCATAATGCGGTCAATCTTCTGTGCCTCTCCAGGTAATCTGAAGCCACGTAGGAAAAACCTTATTGCTTCACCAAAATCCATACCTTTGAAATTGAACGAGTCAACATAAGCATGCATAACCTTCAAACAGAACTCATCCCTTTCACCTAAATAGTCCCCAATCATTGTCTCGTTTAAGCCAATTGTGTTTTTAAGGAAGACAGCAACTTCGTCTGGAGAACGATCGACCTTTCTGGTGCTTATCAGAAATTCAATGCCTTTGGAAGGTTTCCTGTTGAATAAGGAGATACCTTTCTGCATAAAACCCAGTAAACTTGTCATAGGAAGCAAAAGAACCTAAAAACTGAGAAACATGGGAGAATACAAGACACCAGTAGAAAATTTTGAGGCATTAAGCTACCTAATATCAAAGAAGATAAATCATCTCTGACAAAAATAAAATATCTACCATCATGTACTCTAGAGCAAAAATTTTCAAAGTCTAGTCACTAAATGCACCTCACAGTTGAGGGCTCATTAGACAACAAAATAATACCCAACCTGGAGTTCAATCTTGTAAGCCCGACGTTGCTCAAAGGTAGCAGCATCTGACATTTCAGAAATCACTTCTGCATGCAAATCATAGTCAGGAACAGTTCCATCTTCTCCATTGGGTGTTGAATGATTCTCTGTTGAAGCGTCACTCTCTGAGTTCTTTGGCATATAGGCTTCTACAACTCTCAACTGTTGGTCCATCCAGGAACCCATTGACTTTATGATGCTAACCAAGCACTTCACAGATTCATGCCGAAAAGTTATATCCTGAGCTGAAGACAAAGTTGTGGCTGAACCAGGAGTGGGTCCAAGAGCAGTTTTTAGAAGGCCATTGACAATCCTGTAAGTATCTGAAGGAATTATACGGGTTTTAATTCATTTTCCTCTAAATGCACTTAATACAATGAGAAGATTAAAAAAAAAATGAATTCCCCACCAGTCTGCCCCTTATCCTTGCATGCTCAACTAAACTACCAGATGAATCAATTCATCTCATTTCACTTTGATCCCACATTCAAAGTAACATGATTTTAGATTATCAAGTAAGATAAAAGGTGATAAAATATGTGATGCAAAACAAGAAAGAGTTATTAGGTTTAGTTCCCCTTTTTTCTGTGAGCTTTAACTACTAGTTATATATCTCTTCTATTCGTCCTACATCAATATGTTTATAGCTAAAGTTGAAATTAAACACCATGGTACTATTGTTTTCATGTTTGAACGACAACTTTATTGAAACAGAAGTTTTTAGAGCAAAGCATTGAACTTCAATCTTGTTTAAGACTTAATGCTTTGGTTAACTTCAATTAGCAGGAGATAACTCCTTAGAACTTCTACGAGTATATTTTACCCACCAAATCAAAGAACCATTTCTTTTTCTGTCAATCATCCTAAGTGAGATTTTAAAGCTTATGTTTATGCATCTGAAATCGAACATTGTTCTCTGGAGTGAATGATTTAAATACATTTTCAAGCTAGATCAATCCATAATAATGGTAGACTTCAAAATCACAAAACTCTTATGCATTCTGTTTCGCAGGATTTTATCATATCAAGCTGTCAAAAAAGCTAAAAAGCCAACCATTTCTCATCATTACAAGCACTTCAAAGCACTAACTAGGAAGCAACAAAGTATGTAAAAGCTAAAACAATAGACAAGACATTCCCATGGTCACTATTGACAGGGAAAAAAGAAAAAAAGAAAAACAGAAAGGCTTGTTTGAGTTTGTCAAGTGGAGCTGAATGTCAAGCCCATCATATTAAGAAATTGTTCATATAAAATATGTAAGAACTTGAATATCATCTAACTATCAAATTTCTCGAATTTATAGAATGACAACCATAAATGTTAACCAAGAAATAATGGAGAAGGTTTTACCTTTCATATATATTTGGTGCATCTACATCACAGTCATAGTTCACAAACATATCAACTATAATCTGTGGATCCTGAGTGATCTTCTCCAGAAGATTTAGGACAGTCATTTTTTGCAAGAAACTAGGCTGATTAACATTCTCAAGCACACGGAGGACAAGCATGGGAAAGAATATTCCAATTTCTGCCTTCAGACCTGATCTGAATTTTGATAACAAGATCATGAAAATAGAACACTGAAGCTGGAAAATAGCCATAACTGATAATGCACTATTCTTTAGCAACGAGAGGCAGAGAAATTGCTTGACAGCATGGAGAAACCTGTATCAAGTTGTACAATGTATTAGATCCTTCATTCATTCATTAGGAAGATGTGCTGAGCGTTTGGGGGGATGAGGGGTTTGGGCAGGTGGGATGAGTGTTGAAGGGGGGTGGCAAGAGATATTGAAGAGAAACATAAAAGAAAAATAGACAAATCAGTCAACAGCTTGTTAATAATAACTTATAACAGCAAAAAATGCATGCCAAAGTATCTCTGACACAATGTTTAAGACATTAATCATTTAGAAGATAGAAAAAAAAACACTGGCGGCTCCATTTTGTGGTTTTTCACTTCCATTTTTCTGGCTTAGCGCATAAACTTGTAATTGCTGGAGAAATGTAGGTTTTTAAATTCTTGAGCCTAAAACATACCTCATCTAAGAAAAAAGAATGTAGAAGTAAAACTCCATTACTTTGTGAAAGAAGCACAAAAATTCCATACACCGTGAGGCTTTATGGCCTAAGATAAAGTTTTAGACAAAATTCTAACAGAGCCAGAATCTCTGTTCCAGTGATGCAAAACACTACCATAAGAGTTCAACGAATATCAGCAGTTTATTCATTTGCACAAAAGGCTTCTACTTAACAAAAACTTCGTAATCCTAAACACACACCCCTTCAAGCAACCCCAAGAGTATAGTTGAATAGTTGTGAAGTTAGTCATATAATTAGAACTGCAAATATAATCAAAATGCTTTTTCTTCATATCTCTCCACCTCTGACCCCACATAGAAGTCACTGCAAAATTAATATTGCTCCAAGAATCAATGAAAACTTCACCTCAATATTACTTCTATACAATTTACTTCTTTTTATCTTATTTGCTTTGCTTTATGATCTCTACAACCAAAAGGAAACACTGAACCGACCCGTGCCCTTTCATGTTATATGGTTAGACTAAAACATCAGAAAAGAAGGCAGTAACAGAGACATGCCTGCCATTGGTGAGCCAAACAAGACCTCCATAGTGAAGGCTCACTTTAAGCAGCTCAAGAGACAATATCTTGCCTCTCAGCAGAATTTGATCATCTGGGTTCTCCTGAGAAGAGAACTTCATGGACAATTTGCAGAGATTCCTAAAAATAAGAAATCCATCCTCCCTAATCTTACTTTCCCCATTAGCAGCAGCACCAGATTCAGCCGCACCGTTGGCTTCTCCATCAGGCAAATCACGCTCTTTGGATTCATCATTGTCGGGATCGTGACCAGCATTATCGGCAGGGGTTTCCTTATTACCATTTTGCAAACTGGGAGCAGTAGTAGGAGGAGGAGGGGAGCGTAACAGTAGCTTGGGATCAGGAGTCCCCTCACAAGCAGCCATAACCTCGTTGACGAAATTCTGAGAAAAATGAACGGAGCTGCCTTCATTCAAATTTTTATCAGTAAATTCCAGCAATTCACTGACGGAAATGGTTTTAATTTGAATGTCCAGGGAATCCTGCTCGACTCTGGTGAAAACAATGAGCATGATCTGGGCGAGAACCGATTTCGCGGAGATCTGATTGGTACCATTTACGCCACCAAGATACACATTGTAACAGGTACGGATAATCTGCAGCATACACTCACCACGGATCAAGACGCACGGCGACCGAACGGAAGCAAGAAGAACACGGAGAACGGTGAGCTCGATGGATTCATCACCAATGCCACAGACCTTGCAGATGCTGTCAATGAGCTTAAAAACGACGACGTTAGAGGAAGAGGAGTCAGGATCGATCTCGCAGCGGATGAGGCCGAGAGAGAACAATTTGAAGGCGCAGTCGAGAGCAGGCTCGGCGACTTTGGCGTAGGCGGAGTCGATGGCGAGGATCAGGGGGTTGAGAAGGAACTCGGCGTCGGAAGGAGAGAGGCCGTAGAGAGGAGACGCCGGATGGGAATTAGAATCGGAGAGGGATTCCAGCCGATCAAGTACGGATTTGCAGGCGGAAACAAGGTGGGAATGCTTGCGCCAAGCCGCGTTTTTCACAATTTTGTCCAGCGACGGTCCCAGGGCACGCCCGCACCGGGAAGGCCCTCCTAGGGTTAGTGAAGCTGACATTGTTATCTTCCTTCTACGAAGAATGCATCCATTAACGATTGGTATGGATCATACATAGATACATGAATGAATATGGAAAGGAGGAGGTTGAGGATCGTATGCATGCAAGAAATGGCGAGAAAAAAGAAAGAGGAGTTTTTCGTAAAGAATAATTAATCGATATTTATACTCTATGCAACCGCCAGATGTAAAGTCAACATCGCTCATCTGCCCTAATTTAAAAACAATCAATCAATTCAAAAACAAAAATATCCACCAGATTTCCTCCATAATCTATGCTTTCTTGCCGCCAATTTCAACAACTCAACCTCCTCAAATAATCAGTACTGTAGATCTTTCTGCTTCTACTTCGTCATCTGGAATAACTTTCCTCAATCGATCGTCGCTTTATGGAAATGATGAAACATATTCTTCCAATTCATCATCCCCAATACCCTACGCATGTCTCCTTGGTATCAGAAATGGTGAGTTGCAGAGAAACGACGAGAGGAAGAAGAAGAAGAAGAGTAATTAGAGTAGTCAACATGCAATTTGCGGTGGTGAACAAAGGCGGCAATAATAGAAGGCCATTGACCAAAGGAAGAAACCTC
>JAOXYD010000135.1:24017330-24041408 GCA_028565735.1 Pinacopodium congolense | reverse complement strand
AGATCATTTTGCAAATTTTATAAAATTTAGAAATTAATTTATAATTTTAAATAATTATCCGAAATGGTACCGGTATTAATCGGTACCGGTACAGTACCATTTTTTAGACAAATTCGATACCGGTACCGGTACAGTATTTAATACACTGATATAGATACCCCTTAATACATTGAAAGTTGGCTTTCGCTACACCTTGACATCAGCTGATTTTCTGTCATGTAATGAGGCTTATTCTCTTTTGATGTCTTTTTTGGAAGGACAAGAAGAAGTTTCACTGAATGCATCTCTGTTTCTTCTCCAACAAAGTGGACCATCCCTTTTTTTTTTCCAAGAGACTCAGAGGTATTATGTCCAATTTTAGTACAATATTTAGATTGAAGTGGTGCCTATACGGAAATACATTATCAATATTTGTTGAAAAAACCAAGAACTGAAGGCGCTTACCTTTACAATATTGTCTGCATACTTCATCACCATGGATACAGCAATACCACTGAAAATTCACAAATTTTGGTCAGGCAAACAGGCAAATTTTCAGAAGAATGTAAAATTATCTTAAGTGTATGTTATGCAAAATTATTTTGAAAATATTCTACCAACATATATCTTCTTGTGAAATTCATAAGAAGATGAATCATGAATGAAGTAGTCACCAACAGTGAATGTGATCAGACAGAAAACGGAAAACAGAAATAACTAACCTTAGTGCATGATTGAGGATCATGAGCACTGTAATTAATGAGTATCCATGGAAGAAACCACTGAACAGGAAAAAAAAAAAAACACACACAAGCAAATCAGAAGACTCAAGCAGTCTGAGCCATGATTGAAGACTGAATAACTAAAAGGTAATAAATCACCGAAACTTGAGCTTTTTCCACAATAAGATATAAGAACTTTAGAAATGAAAAGCAGAAGCGGGATCTTTACTTGTTCATGACCGCATCAAAATCTTGAATCAGTATTGCAACAGCATTGAAGGCCATTCCAAAGACATACAACCAGAAATTCTGCACATTTATGTTTCTGGAAGGACGTTTTTTAATTATAGCCTGAAAAGGCATTAGCAAACTTACTGTTAGTAATTGATTAATAAATTTTAAGTTTACACTAAACTTATCTATTATTTACCAGGGCATACTTATCATTCAGGAATATACTGTCAACACGCCAGATTTTTGTCAAGATTGTTGGTTGAGAAACTTCATACAAATAATGCTCAAGGTTCTATTACAAAAATGAAGTTTTTAGCTAAAACTCACCTCAGTATACACTCCCGCAAAACCACTTAAAAGAGCCATTACCTGAAAAGAAAAGGACAAGTTACTGTAACAAGTACATAAGCAAAAATAAGGTGGGGAAAGCTCTTTTACTTCAATTTAGCAATTGGCATCAGCTGGTTTAATAGCCTAAAGATGATAAAAGAACTCACTATTGCCAAAATAGCCTAAATATCATAAAAGTGATGACAGTTTCTAAAATAGTCTAAAGATCTTAAAAGAACTCACTATTGCCATTATCCAACCTTGAAGAGGTGCTTGAAGAACACGATCTGAACTGCAAAATATAAGAGTAACGTGATCACGTTTTAACCCAAGAAATAAAATTCAAAAATTTTAAAAAGAGAGTGAGCAACCCACTATTTTAAGATGCATAAATTGTTCTTAAAGACATAATAATTATTTGATTGCAAGCCAGGTTGAGGGAAATGATAAAACACGTATGTAACAATTTGATTATACACATGAAAGCAATGGAAGCTTCTTCGTAGTAAACTAAGAAAATAAAAGTAGCATTGCATACCAAAAGAACACCTGCCAGTCATTATTCCTTAAAGAAAACCATTAAAATTAATCCTTACGAGGGGTTCAATTGTGCAGTGGTACACCCAGCACATAATAGAATAAAAGCTGCCCACTGAATCTCACTTAACCTGAAATAAGCATATTCGTGAGTGTATAGCCTGACAAACATATAGTAGGCACATCTTGAGCTTAAGCATTCCTAGCTCTCTTCTTGTTAAAAAGTCGATACACAAGTAGATTACACATCACAGTAACAGAAAATAACCAGTGGATGATAGTAGAAAGGATTACTTCTTCTTTAGCATTAATTGATATAGAACTCCAGTACTAATAATGTTCAGGTTCTTCAGTATTTGATAACCAGGTGCATCCACATATGCAAAGATGTAGTACTACAAACAAAAAGGAATAACCAAATCAGAGTTATGCACACTATCAAATCATAGAAACAAGGTGTACTAGATGTTGTATATTAGAAGCCAAGAGGGAAAAAAAAAAAAAAGATATGATCCCACCTGAAGTAAATTCTTGACAAGGTAAAAAGCTGCTGGAATGGGGTAAACTATAACTTCATCCAATGTTGTACTCAACCTAGTCAAGCAGATAGAACATGGAATCATATATGGCTTGTTGAATGTAATTCAAATTAAGTCAATAAATAACTTAAAGAGCAAGAAAAAGGCAGTTTCAAAGCAAACAAGAATACAGGGATAAAACAGGTTAGTGAATCCAATGTGGTTAAAAATATATGCTCATACATTCCAATAGTTCATGAAACAATATGCCATCATCCAATATTAGATAACAACATATAACCAGTTGTAGTGTTCATATCCACGTTTGTTTTCCCACAATCAGAAAAGTAATGGTTTGCAACTAATTTGTTTCCTTTCCTTGTATTTCCCATTTTGTGTATAATAGTTATGAATTACTATTCTTGGCAAGAAATGAAACAGAAAAGGCAGGAGGGTTAGTCTATCCATCATGGGATACTAACCTGTTATCTTCAGTAACACCTTCATTCTTCCAGATTCTTACTAATGCAGCAAGGGATAAAGCACATTTCAAACTCTCCACCTAATGAAGCAACAAAATAATAATAATAATAATAATAAAATAAAGATGAATGTTGATGCACATTTGTATCATTCCCATTCAAAAAGCTTTGACATATGGATACCATCTAATATGTTTGGATAACTTAGGTTAGGTAGCCCTGAACTAGTGGTCAAAGTCAATATGTGATACTAAATAACCAATAATAACATAGGAACAGAGTTTGCTTACCAAGAAATTTGCAGTGGTAACACTGTATTCATACTTCCCGGCTCTCTTGGACCAGACAATGAGTATAGCTTGTGAGCTTGTAAGAATAGTCAATGCAAGTGTAACAAGTGTCCTATTGGGTCATCAGAAACACAAAGCAAAAGAAGAAACATGAGTGACTATAAAACCTTATTTCTCTACTGTATCACCACCAAGAAAAAAAAAAGAAAAGGGAAAAATAAATGGAGCAATGCAAGAAATAGGAAATTACTTGCGTTTCCACTTGGAATGGTTACTAGAGGCAGCTGGAAATACAAAGGAAAGTAGTCATTGAATGGAAAATAGTATGAAAGCAAAGTTGGGAAAGTGAAGAAGGTAAAGCAAAAGATAGAAACCAGCAAGAGGCTTAGGTCTCAAGCTCTTAATGTCCTCAGCGGCAGCAATGGCCCCTTCTTTATCCTGCAGATTTTATCCCAAAAGAAAACACGAATGTGAATGCAAATAAGTTGAAATGACATTTACACAATTAAAGAAAGAAAAAAGAGGCGGGGTTTGAAGAAAGACCTCATCTTTAATCTTGCGATACTCCATTTGCCTTTCTATATCGCTACCTCCATTTGTTTTTAGGCTTCTGTGACAAGACTCTGTTTACATTACTACTAACTAAAGGGCCAAACTTCATCCTTTTTACCCCCAGCCCACCCAAAAAAAAAAAATCAAACAAACAAACAAATCTTGGTTATAAGTAAATACTCAAATTTAATTCTTTCATTAAAAAAAGCTCTCACTTTTAGCTTTTTTCTACTTTGTTAAGGTAAGCTGACAGGACAACCGACAAGAAGTTGTAATCTGGGAAGTCAAATGACAGAACAGAAGCGGTTGAATAAGAATTGGATGGAGCCCACCACCGCCATTACCAACAATTCAAAGCCTATCACTACTACTCCTAATATTCAATAGAAAGAGCTCTGTCACCTTTCCCATTCTTCTTCTTCCTCCTAATCCGATCCATTGCTTCTCTTACCGGTTAATATTTAACTATACTGGAAAAACAGCAATGAGCTCCATTGTTCAGAGCTTCCAGAAAAGAGCTCTCTTTCCTCACAACCATGCTCTTCCCATCTCCCACACTGTATCTGAATCTGCATCTTCAGAACAGGGTCTGCGAAGAAGACTTTCCTCTCTGTCACTCAGAATCCATCCCCTCTCTTCACAAGCAACTTCCTGGGCTTTCCAGAGATCTAAATCAGTGTCATCAATGGGACAACATGCTGGGACTTCCATTATGAAGTGGTGGGAGTGGGGCTGCTCCTGGATCTTGTCTAGAAAGCCCATTTTTGCCCAAGATCTGGAGATGAATGAAGAAGAGACCAAGGTTCTTGGTAACCACAACAGAGGAAGCTGGGGACATGTTTTCTTTAAGGTTAGGTCTGAGATTAAAAAGTTCATGAGATCTGACAAAGTTGGTCTCCCTCAAACCCACAGGTACAACAATTCCTTTAATAACTCCAAGAACTTTGGGAACTGATATGCATGCAACTTCAAATAATGAACTTCTACTTTATGTATTTAAAGGAACTGAAGCTCATGCTTTGAATAAGGTCCAAGATTCAGATCAAGGGCAGAATGCACTTTTCTACACTTTTTTTTTTTCTTTGTTCAAGTTTATTACATTGATATGAAAGTTGTTAACTTTGATGTGGTTATGGAGGAAAGATACAGACTTTGTTGGTTAGTTCCATTGGCGAGGACAACCCTCTGCTCATTTCAGACAGAAGAGATTCTTCTCAGCTGCCTCATCATTGTCATCTCTCAAATTACGAATCTTTTGTCAAATAGAAAGCATTTAGATCGATGAGTGTTTCTGTAAGAATGTGTATGTAATGTAAGACTACTTGTTCTGTTTTGTCTTAAAAGAATTCTTTCATATGTATCTCTATCTTCTCTTCTCCTTTTTCTTTTGGTGCATGATCTCTAGCTGAAATCTGTACAAAGAGAAATTAAGCAAGAAAATGGAATGGAAACAGGAGGAAGTGGGATCTGATCTGTGATTTTTTTAAGAAGAAGCTGCATTCGCAGGTCTAAACAGTTTGCTGCTCCAACAACAATGGAGATACAATGAATAATTTCTCAAACATCAAACCTTGTTGGCTTGTCGGTGCATCACAGTTGGAAAACAAAAGAAAAGACAAAGAGTAATGCCCGCAAAAAGACTAAATTCACCAGAATAGATAGGAACCACCATGTATTCTTTTTTACCCAATTCTGTCTACATCAACGGTAAATACATGACCGACAAGAATACAAGAATATTCCAAACCTACTGTTCTTTTATTTATTTATTTTTGATATTTTTGTGTAATAAATAATTTGTGATCAGTGAAAACAATAATAATAATAAAGGGTCGATGAAACAAGACCAAGTAGAGGAATATACTGTTTCTTATCCCCATGAAAGCATAGAAATCAGCGAAGAGTCTTGATGAGAGGATTTTAGCAGAAGAAATGGCATTAGCCGGTTGCAGCAGCAGCTTAAGAGTAATCCCTCAGACCCACATCAAATTCATAAGATCATCTTTTCCTTCTTCTGAGCTTAAATTTCAGAAAAGCTCACAACTTTTTCATCATCAACAACAACAAAAACTCCATGTTCAAGTCCAAAGCTTGAATCCCACTTCTTCTTCTTCAATTCCCGCTACTTCTCTTACTCCTAGTAAGTTTCTACTCATTAAAGACTCTTGCTTTTCACCCATTTAATACCTAATAACCACCTGTTTTCTTCCCTAATTTGTTCTTGTTGCCAATTTGTTTCCTTTTGCTTGAAATTCTGACAATCTTCTCATATTATCAAATGAATAATGTATGCAGAATGGGCAGAATTCGCAACAAATGTATCAGGAGAATGGGATGGGTTTGGAGCAGACTTCACATGTGACGGAAAACCAATTGAGTTACCTGAAATGGTGGTTCCCCAAGCTTACAGAGATTGGGAGGTCAAGGTTTTCGATTGGCAGACACAGTGTCCTACACTTGCTCAACCAAATCACCTTCTTCTATCTTACAAAACCATCAAATTACTCCCTACTGTAGGCTGTGAAGCTGATGCTGCCACACGTTTCAGCATTGATGAGAGGACCCTTGTTGAAGGTGACAACAATAAAGCTATTGCCTTTGCCTATGAATCCAGTGGGTGTTATGTGGGTGTGTGGCCTATAGGGATTGGGGATGATGGAAAGTACAAAGATTTGGAGTTGGAGTTCTGCTTAATCAATCCCAAGGACAGGGAATCCAGAGTCAGAATTTGTCTAAATATTTCAACCACCATGATGATGAGGATAGCAAGTATAGGAGTTTTCTGTGAGCAGTGGTATGGTCCCTTTAGAAATGGAGAGCAATTAGGGGGGTGTTCCATTAGAGACTCTGCATTTGCATCTACTCCTCCATTAAGAGCTTCAGAAATTGCTGGTATTTGGGAGGGTCTCAGTGCTGTAGCTAGCTTCCATAATTCTCAGACTGTGAGTTTCTTGGATTTCGTTATTGCTGTGAGCTTGAATCTTTATTATGTGATTGATTGATCAATTCACTGAAACAAACAGATGCAGGGGGTATTGATAGAAGAAGTAACAGATGACAGGATGATAGGGAAGACAGTAAGAGACGAAGGTGAAGGTGAAGTTGTTCTGCTACCAAAGCAATTATGGTGTTGCCATAAAGAAATCAGCAAAGAAGAAACTTGCTTTGAGGTGGGATGGCTCTTGGATCCTGGCTTTGCCCTTACATCAAGATGCATGTTCTTCTCCAATTCATCTAAGCTTAAGGCAAGTAAGATTATCTTTTTGTATAGTCTGCAATGATCATTCTTGATATAAAGAACAAAACTGTATGATGATGATGGTCACTACTTATACAAGACAGAAATAGAAGGGGCTAGAAAGTTAATTGGAATAGATGCTTGAATCCATAGTTTCTTTTCTTTCTTTTTTTTTTTCAATTTTGGTTTTCTCTTCTTGCAGGCAATCTCAATAGCACGAGAAACTAGAATCATGGATGGGGTATAACTGGTTTGGTAATAAAGAAATGAAGTTCCCCTCAAGGAAGATATGAAGTTCCCCTTAATTCTTTATGTGGCACTGTATTTACTAAGAGAAGGGAAACAAATTGTGTTAATAGATTAAGAGTATGTGTTTGATCTTTGATATTTGCAGCCTAATTTGTGTTTGGATTTTCATAGACACTGTTTTTGAAGCAAACTTGGAAAAGAAAGAATATAGGAACATAAAAAAGACGAGGAAAGGAGACATAAGAAGATCTCACTCCCAACAAGAAAAAATAACTAATAAAAATTACAACTTGGTCAGCTACATAGGTTTTTTTTGTCATATCATGAAACAATAACAGTAGCCAAAAATATGCATTTGCCAGCACCAAAGCCTCCTACTTCTCCTCCATGTCATACATTATTTCCGGTCAGGGACACGAAGTAAAACTGCATTCATCTGCCAAGGTCTGTCTTTGATACTAACTTCAATCCATCTTACTGTACAACCTCTGCTGATTTGTCCCCAAAACCCAAAGTCAATATTTTCCTATTTTAGCTCAAAATGATCAAAGAAAGTACACCTTTACATGACTACTATGATAAAAGAAAGCACCTCTACATACATTACTACAACTGCAAGCAAACTGCTGCTGCTGCTACCACTGTTACCGCGCACCTGTTGCATCTCTCATACTGATATTTACACTGTTCCTCATAGTTCTTCTTCCAATTCCTGCATTGCCTTTTTGCATCATAGCAGAAAATTCACCATAATCAATCCTTCCATCCTGAAATAACCCAGAGAAAACATTGCAATCTGCTTACAACTCCTTTCAAACAAAACAATAGCATCTATTCACCAACATAATAAAGAAGTGCAAATTGTGTTCTTTTAAAGCCTCAAGAACTATGGTATCTATTATCATTGAAAATTTTAGACAGCTTACATTATCTTGGTCAACTTCTTTTATTATATCGTCAAGGAAAACATCTGTCATGTTGTGCTCAATACAAGCTTGCTGAAGCTCATCCACTGTGATATAGCCACTTCCATCCTTGTCAAAGTACCGGAATGCTGCAATTAGATGCTCTTCACGTTCTAATTTGTTAAGATGAATTGTTGCAGCTATAAACTCTCCATAATCAATGGTACCGCTATTATCCACATCAGCCTGGAAAATTAGTAATATTGACTTAAATTAGGCTATTTGATAGAATCACAGAACAGTATAACAACAATAACAACAAGAAGAGTAATGCTTACTTCTAATATTACTTCTAATGCTAGTTAGTATGGCAACAGGAAATGCAATGAATATTGAAGGAAAATTATAAACATAAACAAAGTTAGATCTGTTTTTAGACCATCTTACTGCATCCATAAGGTCTCGTATTTCAGTGTCTTTTAAAGTGGAACCATATCTTCGCAAGCCAGCTTTTAATTCATCATATGTGATTGCACCACTGTTATCAGTATCCATAGACTTGAACATTTCTTTCAAGCCAGCAATTTCTTCCTCAGAAAGGCTTTCAGCTATCACCTAATAGCATGAATGGCAGCAGTATAGTAGCATTATCTTCAAACACATCAACTTAGAAACGATAAATATTACAAGCAATATCTAATAAATACTATCTATTCTTTGTTAAGTTAAATGCCATTGACATTCCAACAGTTCAATTCAGATGTTATGTACTTACTCGTAAAGCCATCTTCTTCAATTTATTCATTGCAGAAAACTGCTTAAGACGAGAAAGGACAGCTGGGTCTAATGCTCTATCAGGAGCAACTCCATTTTCACATATCCAAGGATGACCTAACAAAAGAAGTACATATCAGTTTGATTTTGGTCCTGAGCAGACTAGAAACATCAAGTCAAAAGAGGAACATAGCCACAATACTGATGATATGGTCAATGCCCAAAAAGTAGTAGGTTTCTAGATCACAAACTTTGTAAAAAGGATTATATTAGCTCCTACTCCCCAGGGATGTGGCTTTGTAAAGGTAGAAAGAAACATCTCTTCACATGCAAATTGCAAATAGTTATGTTGCAACATGAACCCTCTCATGCAGTCACCAGAACACAGGAAGAATCAACATCAATCTAGTAAAGCAGTTCTCATGGTCATCCTAACATCAGATGGTTCAAGAAGCACATGAAATATTAGACATACATAACACTTCGTGAGCAGTCAAGCGTTCTGATGCTTGAGAACAAAGCATCCTCCTAATAAGATCTTTTGCACTGTCTGATATCAGTGGCCAGGGTTCTGACTCAAAGTCGATGTGTCCCTTCAACACTGCATCGAATATCCCTTGCTGCGTTTCTAGTATCCAAACAAATGAAGAATTCAATATACTGAGCAGAGAGCTTCAAATTTCATGCAACAAGGAATCTTACCAGCCCAAAATGGTGGCACTCCACTCAGCAATATATACAATATGACCCCAGCAGTCCACACATCAGCTTCCGGACCATAATGCTTGAGAAGCACCTCAGGAGCAACATAATATGGGCTTCCAACCACATCAGCGAAAATTTGCCCTGAAGAAATAGA
Source organism: Pinacopodium congolense (assembly GCA_028565735.1). Taxonomy (NCBI): domain Eukaryota; kingdom Viridiplantae; phylum Streptophyta; class Magnoliopsida; order Malpighiales; family Erythroxylaceae; genus Pinacopodium; species Pinacopodium congolense. Next base: position 24,031,739 of record JAOXYD010000135.1, on the reverse strand, counting down.
CAACAAGTATCCATCAAGATGTGGCCACACAAACTGTAATGTTTGAAGCCTTGGATGAATGATTATGGAATAACAAGAAAAACTTCTACACAAAGTTGCCAAATTTATCATCCATCCAAGACATAAGCACACAAAAACAGTAATTTGAAGACATTTTGGCAAACAAATTCCATCAATCTTGAAATATAAGGTAAATCATGCAACACAATAGGCTAGTAAGAGACATCATGTTAATAAATTAACTAGTAGCATATTATGACATAACAAGAAAAACTTTTGAACAAACTTGCCACATTTTATCGTGCATCCAAGAAGCACACAAAAACAGTAATTTGAAGACATTTTGACAAAAACAAATTCCATCAATCTTGAAATATAACGTAAAAAATTCAACATGATAGGCTAATAAGAGACATCATGTTAATAAATTAACTAGCAACAGCAGCATCGTGGTACGGTTACAATACCCAATGCAATTCCCAAAACATGCATGCTCTCTACCTGGTTTGAAGAACACAGAGAGTCCAAAGTCAATGGCTTTGAGTGAGAAGTCATCATCCTTGTTCACCAACAAGAAATTCTCGGGCTTAAGATCTCTGTGCATAACACCAAGGGAGTGGCAAGCCTCAACGACCCCTACAATAATCTTTGTCAATTCAGCTGCTCTTCTCTCGCTATAATGCCCCCTCTGAATGATCCTATCAAACAACTCTCCCCCACAACAAAGCTCCATGACTATATGCACATATAAAGCATCCTCATAAGCACCCTTAATGGTTACAATATTCTTATGACCTGCCAAATGGTGCATTATCTGGATTTCTCTCCTAACATCTTCCACATCCTCCCTGGAAATCAGCTTCCTCTTGGAGATAGACTTGCAAGCATATTCATTTCCACTGGCAATCTCAGTGCACAAATATGTAGTACCAAACTGTCCTTGTCCTAACTTACGACCTAAAGTATAGAGGTCACGGATGTTTGCAGTTTTATGACCCAAAACATAATAAGCCTGGTTATCAGTACCAACTCTCATAATTATATCTTTCTTGCCGGGGCTAAGGAGGGATGAGTTGCAGTCCTTTTTAGGAGGGTTTTCTTTGGACAATTCTTGAGAAGTGATGGTGGAAGGGGAATGGTCGGAGTTGTTAGATGAAGGATTGCGCTTGGAATTGGAGCTGATGACTGATTGATCCTCGGGCTGATTGTTGCCCTGGTAAAGTTTTCCTTTTAAAGATCCACGGCATGTGTTGCCCATGAAACAGATATAATTTTCAGAGAATTAGCTCACACACTTTTCCTCATCCAATGGTAGCTTATAAATAACACTGGAAAAAAAAAGAAAAGAAAAGCATATCATTAATTAAGAAACATCGGCACTCCCATCTTACCTAATCTCGGAAAAGATAAAGCATCTCAGCATGAATCATATCTATTCATATGATGGATTAATATTTGCTAGTTTTCTGCAAAACTTATATCGAAATTCACAAGAGAAGGAAAAAGATGATTCTTGATGAAGATCGGAATGGTGAGAACAATACATCAAGCATCAGAAATCATAAAAAAGGGAACAGATTAATGCTTGCATACCAGATAAAAAGCAAAGAAGTGAGGCACTGAGAGATAAAGAAGCTTATCCCTACCTATAAAAGCGAAGACAAGACGTTATAGAAAGTGGGAGTAAAACTGGATCTGGGGTATCTCGACTGTGCAAAGAAAAGAAAGGGATACCTTTGATCGAAAGGCACATAAATAAGAATAAATATAAAAAGGAAGCAATATGAACTTATGAAGTCGGTTGCTTTAATTATATTAATATAATGGACGTATAAAAAAAATCTGAACAGACGAAAACTTTATGGGATTGGTCGGCCTGCTCTTGCTGACAAAGAGTGCTAACCAGCTAACACTTTCTCAGGAACATTAATAAAAACAAAAGCACGGTTTTCCCAGATCTGTACCTTAAAAAATCTGTGATACCCATCTGAAGAAAACTCAAAATTTGATTAAAAAAGATAATATTTTTATCTATTTTATCTAATAATAACACTATGGTACTGTTGTTCTCCAGGAAATGAAGGGAAAGATCGAATCTTTGACCTACCTGTCGAGAGCTGAGAGGAAATCTCGGAGTTAAAAACCTTTAGCTGTGTTCCCCTTCCATTAGTAACAGCTGTTTTCATAGCCATACAGCGAAGCTGCTCTGCTGCCTCAATCCCTCTAATTATCCTACCCGGTGGAATTTCTCGTACAATCCAAACTTACCATCATTGTTGCTTTCGAATGGCTTTCAGTGGCTGTAATTTGTAGTTCATAATTAGCGTTTTCTACAGAGCCTAAATTGATGATAGATAATGGAGAGTAACACCAACGGAAAGTGTGGGCCAGACTGACAATCCAAAGTCATACTATTGCTATTATTGACAGCAGCACAGAACACCCAATTGGCAGCATCATTTTCTCAATGACATCACTTCATGAACTGCAATATCCTTCCACTTGTCCTTTCACTTCTTTTTTCTATTGCAACATTATAATTAACAGGAAGTTTGCAACTTTGTAATCAAACCATTTATTACCCTGTAACATAATTTTTGTCTCATAAGTGCATATCCAATAAGTGCATATAGATGGATTGAATCAGCAGAATTAATCCATTAAAGTTAGGTTAGACCAAATGCAGACCTTTTGATAGGCCTAATTTAACAATATTCCTACTTCATTCAGCCCAACCCAAAGGCCAAGGCTTCCAGCAAGCAATAGTCTAACCAGCATCTATAGATCTTAACTTCCATATTAAGTAATTATACAGCTAATAAGTTGACACTTGCCACTCTTTTCTCTTCCACCCCATCGAAGAAACAGCTTCATCTTCGTTGGCTTCTTCTGCTTTTTCCACGTGAAGCCTGGAGCTGCTAAGTGACTTTCAGCAGCTACGAAACTATCATTGCACCCCTGAATTCATGTAGATTTAGTTACTACAACTAGTTCTCACCGGTTCTGGTAAATGTCTAGAATGCTATTAAGTTTATGCAAGACATCTAAGGACCCATCATTCTTATCCCAATTTCTCACTAGAGAAAAGCTGATGTTTTATGAATGATTGAAGCAGGAATGTACCAAAAAGCAAGAACACCAAAGTTCTTCCTTCCCTTTCACAACTTCTTTCATTGATTGACTTCCCCAAGTACAAGAAAAAAGATATCTCCTCTTGCAAATCCCAGTTGCTGCTAAATGTCTACAAAAGTTCCACAGATTTTTCGTTCGTTAGACTAGAAAAAGCTTTTAGCTTTAACTTTGCCGTGGATAAAAAGACAAGGGATGAAAGGTATTGAACAATTAAACACATAACCCAAATGAGTAAAAAGATTGAAACTTTCTATATATGATAAGCCACGAAAAAGTCTGAGAAGGCCCATTAAAAAAATCAGATATGTTTTTATCAAAAAAAAAAAAAAAACCAGATATGTCGACACAAATCTCTGGTCAACATGAGGTGATCTATATTGGTGGAATCATGTTAACCGCCTGCTATAGAATAGGATAGTTGGTTATGATTTTGCTGTTCTGTTTTTTATTTGTATCGCTCAGAGACTCTGTTTCTCTCCTCATTTAAGCTAAATGGTTTTAATGGTATTTAACTGAAAATAGCCCTGAGTGCAGATCCACGTGATTGCAATGTTCCATTCTTACAAACTGGATCTTGGACTGATTCCTGTGTTAAAGCCTCCCTGTACTGTTCTCCATTATTGCCTTAACACACACTCTCTCTCATGATATCTAATTGCAGAAATTCTCTTAAAAGTTTTTATCTTTTTGTCCTTTTCGTGGAAAACGAATGAAGAACTTCATTAAATACATCCCTTACTGTAATTCCAATCAATTTTTGTAGGGTGACCATGACGCAAATAAAGGGGTGGGAAGGTTAGTAGACTGACAGTGACTATATAAACATCAATTCGTGGAGGTGTTTAAAAGGGCAAGTGTCTTTGTACTTAAAGATTCCTTCTTTTTTTTCCTTTCTTTTTTTTTTTTCGCTCTATTTGCATTTCGTTGTCCTGAGCATTATAAAACTCTTTATCTCCAACACTACTGCTTGTCTTCGTAAGTTGCGGGGAATACGATGGCCTTTTGTGCGTCTAATGATGCCTAAAAAGGACCCATCTAACGGCTCTGTTTGCAACCTTTTTTGCTTTCATAATAGGTAATTATTTTTACCTAACCTCAGCCTGTTTTCGTCTCGTTTCTCAACATTTCGACGTCTCGTACAGCCTCCCTTTTCTTTGTAATCATTTTGTTTGAGTGATTCTCTCGCTGCTTGGGTTTGTTTCTTTGATGGGATTATTATTATTATTATTATTGATCTATTTCATTTGATGTTGTTTTTGTTTCTCTGCTTACTGCAGGTTGTAGTATTATATATAAAGGGATCCAATCCAGCCACTAGCAGTGTCTGATTTGTTGATTGATTGAGTTGGGTTGACAGCTGATATTAAAGGGTTTTTACTGGTTCGATCTGTGTGACTCCTGCGAGTGTTTCATCTGATCAGTGTTTACATAGAGAGAGTGGATTAGAAAAAAAAAAAAAATCTTTGATTCTGGAGAAAGATGAGTGCAGCAGTGCTTGTGGCTCTTGCTGCTTGTGTTGGCAACTTACTCCAAGGATGGGATAATGCAACCATCGCTGGTAACTATTCATTTATTTCCTGAATTTCTTTGTTCTTCTGTAAAAACTTGAAACTTATCTTCTGTTCTTTATTCTTTAGAGACAAAGGCTGCATCTTGTTGTACCACCCCAAGAATTGGACACTTTCGTGATTTATGATAATTTAGGGACCGATCCTTGAATTCTGATTTACTCCAATTCACTCATATCGGTTGCTTTCCACTTAAAATTACGTCTGTTTTGGTTCTAAGTGCATGCCCCTGATGGATCATTTTAATCATTGTTGTTGCAGGGGCTGTTTTATATATCAAGAGGGAATTTAACTTGGAAGCTAATCCAACTTTAGAAGGACTGATTGTGGCTACGTCACTTATTGGAGCCACTATCATTACTACATGCTCTGGAGCTGTCTCAGATTGGCTAGGCCGTCGCCCTTTGTTGATAATCTCAGCTGTGTTCTACTTTATTAGTGGTTTGGTGATGTTATGGACTCCAAACGTTTATATTCTCCTTTTGGCAAGGCTGTTGGATGGTTTTGGTATTGGTTTAGCAGTTACTCTTGTCCCAGTTTACATATCTGAGACAGCACCGCCCGAAATTAGAGGGACTTTGAATACACTTCCTCAATTCACTGGTTCTGGTGGCATGTTTCTTTCTTATTGTATGGTGTTTGGAATGTCCTTGACGAAAACGCCAAGCTGGAGATTGATGCTTGGGGTTCTTTCAATTCCATCTGTCATTTATTTTGTATTGACTATATTTTACTTGCCCGAGTCTCCAAGGTGGCTTGTAAGTAAAGGACGGATGCTTGAGGCCAAGAAGGTTTTGCAGAGGCTTCGTGGCAGGGATGATGTCTCTGGTTAGTTTTCTGCTTTCCTATTTCTAAATCATTCACTGCATGTGTCTTGAATTTGCACTGCAGTTATTGTGGATATACAAACCTCAAACATGGTATTTGTTCATTTTAATCCATAGGTATATAGTGCAGAAAACTGACGAAGAATTATACAAGGAAAAGTGTGAATTTTGGTTTTAGTACATTATGTTATTAGAACTGCTATACTATTATGTGGAGTATGCTTTTTCTTGATTTATAATACTATATCGTTACCATACCAGCTTCTAGCACACTGGCAGGAGAATCCACACCTTTGTTTGGGCTATTGGTCCTTCTGAAAGTTTAAAATTTGCAGCTGCTTTGCTATAGGTGATACAAAAACTTCGAGGACAGTGAATTGTGTTGTTTGAAGTGTTCTGTTTCTTAAACCATTTTTGCCTTTATATGATTTTTGGACTAACATTTTATTATCTGTGTGACATGTGAATGACTTGCATGCTGGTCTCAATCAACTTGGCTTATTAGTGATAAAAGTATCAAGCCAATGTAACTGGGACGATCTATAACAGCAAAGCATCAATGTATAAACATGATGGCTTTTACTTATGCGGTGCACTATTGTAGTGTAAAGTTGTTTACTTCTTCTCAAAGGGATTTATGTCTGTGTGTCTTCTTATAAATGTTGAAGTTAACTTGTCTTATATTCTAATACGGAAACATTAGGGAGAAAAATTCCCCTTCCTTTGATGCCTTTCTTTCCTGAAGCAAATAAAGGAAATGAAACTCTTACTGTTTCTGGTTCATGAGCCCTCATAAATGTCTCTCACTTTTTCTTTCCTGCCCTTTGTAACTGTATCAAGCATTATATCCTGTAACTGTGTGTGAACTACGTATTTACAGTGTACCAGGACACAGGTCACAACATTGTGCTTCTCTATATTTTCTCTTAAGGTGAAAATGTAAGCTCTTAATTTACTAGAAGTGAGAGAGTTGGATTTAGGATTACTTCAAAGATATTTAGATGAATTCCATCTTTCTAGGCAGAAATGTGGGATGGGTACATATGCAATCACAACATTAGAAGGAACAGCATTGTATGGATGATACTGATTTTGTTCAGGCAAACAGGTGAGATGGCCCTTCTGGTTGAGGGACTTGGAGTTGGAGGTGAAACATCGATTGAGGAGTACATAATTGGTCCAGCCACCGAGATAGCTGGTGACCAAGACATATCTTATGATAAAGATCAAATCAAGTTGTACGGCCCTGAAGAAGGTCTCAGCTGGGTTGCCAGACCCGTCACTGGACAGAGCACTCTTGGTCTTGCATCTCGACGTGGAAGCATAGCAAATCAGGGTTCATCTTTTGTGGATCCTCTTGTCACACTTTTTGGCAGTGTTCATGAGAAGCTTCCTGAAACTGGAAGCATGAGAAGCATGCTTTTTCCGCACTTTGGCAGCATGTTTAGTGTGGGAGGAAACCAACAAAGAAATGAGGAGTGGGATGAAGAGAGCCAAGCTAGAGAAGGCGAAGAATATCCATCGGATGCTGGTGCTGATTCTGATGACAATCTGCAGAGTCCTTTGATATCACGTCAAACAACAAGTATGGAAAAGGATATGCCAGCACCTGTTCATGGAAGCCTTTCCAGCATGAGGCATGGCAGTTTAATGCAAGGTAATGCTGGAGAGCCAGGTGGGAGCACAGGCATTGGAGGTGGTTGGCAGCTGGCTTGGAAATGGACTGAACGAGAAGGTCAAGATGGAAAGAAAGAAGGAGGATTTAAGAGAATTTATTTGCATGAAGATGGTGTTGCTGGTTCTCTTCGTGGATCTCTAGTTTCTTTAACTGGTCGTGATGCTCCTCCAGAAGGTGAATTTGTGCAGGCTGCTGCTTTGGTTAGTCATCCAGCACTTTACTCCAAGGAGCTTCTGAAGCAGCATCCAGTTGGGCCAGCTATGGTTCATCCATCTGAAACTGCTGCTAAAGGACCAAGTTGGGGGGACATACTTGAACCGGGTGTCAAGCGTGCCCTGGTTGTTGGAGTTGGACTTCAAATTCTTCAGCAGGTAACAAATTACTTCATAATCTAATCTACTGGTTTGACCATTTTATATGTATTTTTTTGTATTCCTGCCATTCTCTACTCATACCTTGCCCTAGTCCCTAAAGTTCTTTTTTTTTCCTTTCTCTGCTGTGCTTTGTGTCCTTGCTTCTGGAACTATTTGATTGGACGTGTAGTTTTCTGGCATAAATGGAGTCCTCTACTATACCCCTCAAATTCTTGAGGAGGCCGGTGTTGGTGTTCTTCTGTCACACATGGGCATTAGTTCAGCTTCTGCATCTTTGCTGATTAGCACCATCACAACTTTGTTGATGCTCCCATCTATTGCTGTTGCCATGAGGCTTATGGATATCTCTGGGAGAAGGTATTTCAATTATGTCTTTCCCCCATTAATGCTCTCCGCACATTATAAAAAAGTTATGCACCGGCTAGCTGATTGATGCCTAGTTCTCTTTAAGCTACCTGTGTTTTTGGGTTTTGAATTATTGTTTTGTTGTTGGCAGGACTTTGCTGTTGAGCACAATCCCTATCTTGCTATTGTCTCTGGTCATCCTAGTTTTTGGAAGTTTAGTGAATCTGGGAAACATTGCAAATGCAGTAATCTCAACCATTAGTGTTATAGCCTATTTCTGTTTCTTTGTTATGGGATTTGGCCCCATCCCTAACATACTCTGTGCAGAGATCTTCCCGACCCGTGTTCGTGGAATCTGCATTGCTATATGTGCCCTTACATTCTGGATTTGTGACATCATTGTTACCTATACCCTGCCTGTGATGCTCAAAACAATTGGTCTTGCTGGAGTTTTTGGTATGTATGCAGTAGTCTGCATCATATCGTTGGCCTTTGTTTACATGAAAGTTCCCGAAACGAAAGGCATGCCCCTCGAAGTGATTACGGAGTTCTTTGCGGTTGGTGCAAAACAAGCTGAAGCTGCTGGGGAGGATTGAATCTGGTTTCTGATGGATGGTTGAAGGAAGTTTTAGTAGCTCTTTTACTTTTTGCTTCTTGCATTGAGTTTCTTTTTAGGTGGAGAATAGGAATTTTTATTTTGTAGAGAAGGAAAATTTTCTCCTGTTTCTATTGATTGTTACCTGACTTCAAAGTTTCTTTCAAACTTTTGACATAGGTTCTCTCTCATGTCATGTTCAAATTCTGATGGGACATAATGCGTGAGAGTTGGATTTTTTGTTTGGAAATGTCAATGGTGCCTTTGCCTGAAATAAGTGAAATTATGGTCCACTTCGTAAGATAAGAAAGGGAAGAAGAAATTGCAGGTCTCTGATGTATGTATTCATGGCTGATATATTTATAGACTACATGTTACAGGAATATGGATTCATTGTCCTTGTGAGCTACAAAAAGTGTGGCTAACTTGCACATGGCAATCACTAACAGAAATACCACTTTATATCCTCTCAAATCCACCAATTGAGTAATCATCTTTCATAGAACCGTTTCTCGATGACTCCTGGTTACGTTTTCTTTTAAACCTACTCTTCGACACCTCCGCCTTTTCATCCGCAAATGACAAGAAAGTTTGAAGTCGTCTTGAATGTGAGCTGCTGCTGCGACTGCTGCTGGTGGTCGGGATGCCAGGATCAGATTCCTCGGGGAAGTACCGGTAAAATTGTACTAACATCACACAGAAGTACATAAGCAGGGCAAGAAAACATGCAATCCCACATACGAGGAATAGACCCCAGAAGCTCTGTAACTGAAGTTGTTCGGAACCCGAACCAGAAATGCCGGAATTGCAAATTTCTTTTACCAGCCACTTATCGTGAATCTTTTGAAGTTCACCATTCTCAGACAGTGTAAGAATGGCAGTTGACATATCAATGGCTAAAGGAGAATCTCTTGGGAAGGCCTAAAAAATGCACACATTTGTAAGTGTGAGTTGCTCTGACAAAAGCCAAACATGCTGGTATGAAAAGATGAAACTTTCTACAGGCTGCTCACAAATGGTTGCAAAAATGTCTAATATACTTACAAATCCCCATCCACTTTTCGTGAACTCTTGGCCTCGAATCGAGAAACCACACCGATTAGATAGAAAATCGTCCATATAAGGGTTTTCATCAACTGCTGCAGCCACTGTTCCATTAGCAAGAGCTTCGGCAAATTCTTCAGGTGATCCAAGAGCAACAAGTCTGCTTTTAGCAATATTAAGCTCATGAATCATATAATTTTCAGCAAAAGACCCTACTTGGAATCCGATACGTTCTCTGCTGGTGATCAAAGTATCAATTCCTTTGATGGGTGAGGATAACTGTTGCACTGTGAGGATGGATGTTAGACTTGCAGTATAGCTTGAGGTTATTATCAGGACAACAAAAAGCCAGATGATCAGGACAAGGCGACCAAGTGTGCTAACTGTATTTTCTCCTGAAATCAAGGATATCTAGAGTTAGAATCAGAGACAGGCTAGTGAGATTCCCTGTACTGTGCTGTACTTAAATGAAAACAGAACAGTACTTACTGTGAGCAAAAAACATGGTAGAGAAACTAAACCTGCAAGAAATGAGAGACCATGTTAAAGACAAATCAAAAGAGACGAGCATAACAGAATGCCTTGGACAATTTGGGAAAAAAAAAAACAAGACAAAATTAAAGGTAAATGGGTGTTCTATCAAATTGCTAAGATAACCATTTCTGAATATGGTGCAATCCAGATGTTGGTGATCTGATGCAGACTGTTATAACTAAGAATGGATCCAAAGAAGCAAAACTAAGAGAACTGATTTCATTCTGCAACAGTTAAAGTTTCCAGTTTATCTGCACTAACACCTCATTTTACTCACCACAGGACAGTAACCAGCTGCCTCTTTGGTGGACCTCGAAAATCGTCATTGGCTCTATGTTCAAGAATCCACACTACAGTTCCTACTACAAGGAAAAAGATGGCTGTAACAGCCCACATGAATGGAGTAAATGGCCGCAGAAATGCCCAAGGACTTGAATTCGATTTCTTAACCGGAGCCACCACAACTAACCCTGACTCTATATATGGCTGAGTGAAATCCACAGCCCTTGTTCGGTCTGTGACAATAGCAATGTCACCCACAACAGCATCAAAGGCCTGTAAGATCAAGTTAACATGAACATTAGAACTGAACACCCTTTTATCTTTTTAATGGGGTTGAGAGGGGGATTGGAGATATTGCATAAAATATATTGGTATCACTGTTTGTTTCTGAGTTTAAGTTGTACTCACGCCAGATAAAATATGATTTACAAGATCAGCATAGCTCGGATTCTGATGACCGTCTCCAAAAGGAATGAACTTGTATGGAACTGCATAGGGAAGCAATTTTATAGCAGCTAAGAAAACATCTATGCAATATCCTTGGACAGTACCATTGACTGTTGAAACAAATTCTCGATAACTAGCTCGGTTCGGAATTCCAACCCTTAATATCCTTCCATTGTCAGGAAACACCCATCCGCGAGGTCTTGATGTGTTTCCTCCAGGCCATACCACACTGTGCAACTGCTGACTTGAACTAGAACAGTTAGGACGTTTCCCATAAAGTGACTCGGGGAGTACAACAGATAATCCAGAATAGTTAGACCAGTATCCAATCACTGGAAACCCAGTTTTGATCACATTTAGGATGTCATAAGCAGGATGTAAGATGGACCTGTCCTGATTAAATTGAAAATGTCCTGTGAGACCTGTCATATTGGTCTTCAATATGTTGTCAAGAAGTTGTTTTCCCCCATCAAATATGCTCAGTGCTTCAAGATTTAGTGTCCCCCCTCCCACACTATTTAACTTTGAATCATTAGAAAAAGAAATGGTGTTGCCTTGACCTAGAAACAATCTCAAAGCATGAGCAATCATCCAAACAGTATCATACGCATACAATCCATAAGGATTCAGCCCAATAGAACCATTGCTTAGTTGATCCCATCGTGACTCAAAATCCCTCTTTCTCTTTGAATCGGGTATGTGCGGACGAAGTGTGAGAACTCCCTGGATTGAGTTTAAGGTCTTTGAAGAGAGTGTTTTACGTGAATCTAGGACAGTTGACAACCAACTGGTGGCTATCCAAACAAACCCTTGGCTCATCATGCCAAGGCTTTGAGCCAGTTCAAAAACCTGGAGGCCTGTTTGAGCATAAGTGTCAACAATAATTACTCGAGATTCCATCCCCAACACCTTAACTAATGCATTCTGAATATCACGGCGACTTAAACTAGGGTCTGGTTGAAGTGTTGCTTTATAAGAAATTCTGCATCGTCTCTCTGCAAGTTTATCACCTAATGTTGTTATACCATTTCGACTCTGATCATCATCAGTGAAAAGTGCAATAACCTCTGCCCAACCAAAATAACTAATCATCTCTGCAATGGCAGTCATCTGGAAAAGATCATTTGGAGCTGTTTGAATGAAATAGGGGTATTGGAGAGGCGACAGGGTGGGGTCTAAAGCTGTATATGACAATAGAGGGACATGGAGCTCATTTGCTAAATGTGAAAGTACATGGGCCATTACAGAACTTTGTGGACCAACAATAGCCACTGTATCCATCTCCATGAACTGCAGAGCTGAAACAAATATGATATCTGCTTTCAGTTGCAAGATTTTCAGCAAAAAGACACGGGAAACAAAAAAAGGGAAACACAGGAAGAATGCATTAGAGGACAAATTACAGTATGCACAAAACAAAGAATACCTCCCATGATGCCAAGAAATCCACTGAAGTTTGAGTCGTGCATGGATATGGCCAATTTCCTTCCCCCAAGAATACTGGGATCGGCATTAATATCATCTTCAGCAGCCTTCCATGCAATTCTTGACACTTTTCCATTGATAGTGTCGAAAACACCAATAGCCCCAAGATTCAAAGTTTGATTGGCCGGAGCAGCTAAAGAGAAGGGACTAATGCAGAGAACTGAGATTAACACTACCCAAACAAGATTCATTGCTGTATCTACTTATGGCTTTTCAAACATCACAAGTCACACAACCAGTAATTATGCTTCTGCAAAACGCAATAAAACCAACAAAAAACACCAAAGTATGAGAAAACTGGACTACTTATAACATGATGAGTTCCACAAGTTTCCCTATTCAGAAAATGAAAAGGCATCTAGGTCCATTTCCAGGGAAAATAGAGTTAGCTCCAAAAAAAAAAGTTGGAGAGCATCAAAAGAAACTTTTAGTTTGCAACCAAGAGGAAGGGCATGATTACACAAAAAGAAGAAAGACCGGGTGCGGACAATAGCATAAATTTTTTACTACACAAAAAGAAGAAAGACCAAGAGCAGCCAATAGCATAAATTTTACTTACAATACCTCTAGCCAAACTAAAACAGAAACTAAAAATTTCAGTCACCAGATACATATATACAGATACATGGGGAAGGAAAGCAGAGATCAAACAAATTTCAGATGATTTTACTGTTATAATGAACTTAATTCATTCACCTAAAACTCAGAGCATTAAAATGGAACACTATAAACGAATCAATGACAGAAAATAGCTCAAAAAGAAAAGTTGGAGAGAATCGAAAGAGACTTTTTTTTGCAACCATGTGATTCAAAGAAAGGATATGATTACACATAAGAAAGAAAGACCAAGAGCAGCAAATAGCATAATTTTACTTATAATAACTCTAGCCAAAGTAAAACAGAAACTAAAAATTTTGCTCACCAGAAAGCAGAAAGCAAAGAAATTGCAGATGATTTGAGAGTGTTATAATGAACTGAATTCACTCACCCAAACCTCAGAGCACTAAAATGGAACAACATAAACGAATCAATGACAGAAAATAGCACAAACTTAAAGGAGAGAAAGATTGAGCAATACACAAAGAATCATCAGAATAAAAAAACGAAAAGCAACAAAGGTTATAAGCAGAAACAAAAGCAAACGAAATACTTACAAGAGAACAACTTTGTGTGCTACAGGAAAGAGCACATCTTCCACTAATTTGCTTGAAGAGATAGAGAAGGAAAGTAAACATCTTGCTAAGTTGGGTTTCCACCGAAGTCATGTGAAGGGCATTAGAGCCTGAAAGCCCAGGCTTTTACTTTACTTTTCCTTCCTTTTTTTGTGGTTCGCACTCTTTAACAAGGACACTAACCAGATAACGAATAGAACACACAGAAATCCCACAAAAAGCAGGATACTACACTAGGAGGGCAGCGATGTGGACTGAGTTGACTTAAAGCAAAAGTCCAATTTTTAGTAGGTACTGCGGTGGCTATGCTACAGTATAATGCATATGGTCCATGTGTTGCTAAAAACTATGTATGACCAACATCTACATTTGGGTTGGAATAGTGACGGAAGGAAGGATGGAACGGTGGAATCTAGGAAGAGCAAAGACCAGACATATTTAGGTAAATGTGTCATACACATTCTTTAATGCAAGGTTTGGTTCCCTACATGTTTCAGACACCAAGAACAGAAAAAAACAGTCAACAAAGCAAGACCATCCATTTTTCTCCTTTATGTCAGGAAGATTGTGAGTAGTTTCCGGAGTTTCGTGAAAGTTTCAGTTTTTATTGTTTATGGGAATAAAATAAATGCATGGAATGGATTCTTTAAATTAGAACCAAAAAAAAAAAAGAGTCCTTTAGTCCGGTCCAATATGACGTGTATATACCGTATCGGTACCGGTACCAAATTTATCTTTAAAATAATATTGTATCGGTACCGGTCAATACCGATACCGTTTCGGATAATTTTTTAATTTTATAAAATTTGTAAAAAAAATCTATAAATATATTATATTGTATAATTTTTAACTTAACTTTAAACTTAAAAATGTCAAAATACAAAATTTTTTTTAAAAAAAAATTCAAAAAAATTTTTTATTTATTT
>JAOXYD010000135.1:23993505-24011312 GCA_028565735.1 Pinacopodium congolense | reverse complement strand
GCAACGAGCGCAACCCTCGTGTTTAGTTGCCACCGTTGAGTTTGGAACCCTGAGCAGACTGCCGGTGATAAGCCGGACCTCCTATTTTTATTCTTTTATATCCAAGTTTGTTTTGTGTGACTAGCACTAAGTATCACCTTAAAGGGGCTATGACATGAAGATAATGGTTGTTTATTTGCAGCTGTGTAGCTGATTGTGTGGTTGTTTGTTTTAGCTTAATTATTAATTATGTAATAACCCAGATTACCTACCTATAGTTATTGTCCATTTTGTGCCGGTGGACAAACCCCTCCACCTGGTCTACACGGCTTTAAAACATGTCTATGAGGAAGAGGTATCTATACCCTTATAAGGCGTACTTAGTTCCCCTCTCCAACCAATGTTGAATCTCACAATCCACCCCTTTAGGCCTAATGTTCTTGCTAGCACACTGTTTGGGTACTGGCTCTGATACCATCTGTGACAACCCAAACCACTCACCTATGAATATTGTTCACTTTGGGCCAATAGGCAAATCCTTCCACTTAGTTCATATGGCTTTAAAATGCGTTTATAATGAAGAGGTATCGTGCAGTTTACAAGAAAAGGAAAGTTAAGTCCGAGATATATTAAGCCTTATGAGATTATTCAGCGTATTAGTCTGTTAACATATAAGTTAGCCTTACCCTCAGAGTTATCTCAAATACATGATGTTTTTCATGTATCTATATTGAGACAGTACTAATCAGATCCAAGTCATGCTATTCTTGAATCAGAGATTGAAGTAATGACAAACTTGACCTATTAAAAAGAACCAATTGAGATCTTGGAGAGAAAACTTAAACTGTTAAGGAAAAGAAAAATACCTATGGTATGAATTTTATAAAGTCATCATCAATCTTTGAGGGAAGCTACGTGGGAAGTGGAAGAGGATATGCAACATCAGTATCCTCATCTTTTTGAAGTTTCAAATATGTAATTAAATTTTAGGACGAAATATTTCTTAAGGAGGGAAGAATTGTAAGGCCTATAGATTTTAAATACCCAAAATTAAGCCCTTAAACTCAACCCAACCCGATTGAATAAATGACAAGGGCTAGGTTTTATTTTTTTTTCTGAAAACTTCTTGTCTTCCTTAAGCAAGCCATCGGCTACCACCCCTCCCTTCTTTTGATTTTTTTTTCAAGAGCTCTTCTAACCTAACCCTTCAACCATCATCGAAATAGGTAACCTTGTGGTTATTGGAGATTATTAAGGTAAGTTTAGTTTGATTTTAGGTATTAAAGAGGAAAAGAGAGAGTGTGTCGAATGGGGGAGGGAAACCTATACAAAAAAGATTATGGATAGCTATAAGGGAAAAGAAGATGGCACAGGGAAGAAGAAAAGAAAAGAAGAATAGAGGAAACAAAAGAAGAGAAGAGAAGAAGAAAAGAGAAAAAAAAAAGGGGGGGGGAGATGAGATGAAGTTTCGGGTGAGAGTGGGAAGAAGGGGAGAGGAGAGAGAAGGTGAGGAGAGAGGAAAAATAAAAACAAAAAAAAGGAAAAATGGCAAATATGAAAAATTTAGAAAAATTTAGGATGAATTTGTAATTTTAGAAAATTTAGGGATTAGGTTGTAATTTTAAGGATTTGGAGGGTTAAATAGGAAAAAGTTGTTTAGTTAGGATATTTTGAGAATTTGATTAAAGGATAAGAGCGGTTTAAGGAATTAGAAATTTTAGAATTTGTTTTATTTTATTTAGCCTAATTGTTTTTACTAATATTTAAGTGTCAATGATATATCGGAAGGAGGGCAGGAGTAAATAGAAAGTTGAAGTTTTCGTAAATTTCAAGTAGGGGGATTAATTAGAATGTATCATAATTTATATTTTTGTAAAAATAATATATTATGATTTTTATGTGAATTTTGATACATTGTAATAAAATATCTTATTATGTGAGTTTTGCGTAAATAGTGAATAATATAAATTATATATGGAGATTTTGTGTAAAAATAAATATTGTGATTTGTGTGAATTTAGGAAAATAGAATATGTCTTTTTATATACATCTTGTGAAAATAGGAAATAATATGATTTTGTGTTATTTATGCAACTTAGAAGAATTGTGTTGTGAGAATGTAGTGCAATTTACGAATAATTGAGAATTTTGTGAGTTATAAATCAAAATATGAATTTTATGTGAAAGTGTGTTATCATGGAAAATATGTAAATGATTACGTGATGAATTGATTATGGATGGAATGAATTGATTGCGATCATGATGAAGTTTGTGATGAACTATTAAATGGTGAAATATGAGAATTTGTAAAAGTAGTTTATACTTTACTTTATGTGTATGATTATATATTGATGAAAATTATACTTTAATTTACAATGATATAAAAGGGTGGATTGCGATGATGAGATGAAATGACATGATAGATAAATAGTAAATTTGTGAAATATTAAGAAACTATAAAGAATTTTTGGTTAGTAACTTGCCTAAGTTGATACATATTCAATGATCTTGATAATTATATGATGAGATTATGATTGATTATTAGGTACGTACCGGGATATTACAGAAGTGAGAATATCCTTCATAATTTATATTGGTATTCTAAGAGTGGGGATACCCAAAATGTTTCTAAGAGTGGGAAGTGTCATATATGAATTATTTGATGAGATCCAGTATTCCAGGAATAAAAATGTCTAGGATATTTTCAGGAGTAGGAAGTGTCATGTGTGGTATATTTACTAGCAGATCATTGGATATAAGTCTATTAAGTTAAGTGGAGGCCCAAAAATTAAGAAAAATATTAAATGAAAATTCTAGAAATGAGAGCATTGATTAAAAATAATAAATAAATGTAAATAAATATAAATTGTAATATAAAATTGCGATGAAATGATTGTTTGCATATATATATATATATTATTTTATATTTGTATGTTATATATTGCATGATGGGTACATTTCAGTTACTCCTTATTGAGTTGACAGTTCATTCTTTATTCGTTGAATTTCTCAAGAGATATTCAGTAGAGTTTGAGCATTTTGCATTTCAAGTTTTCATTGGTAAATAGTCAAGGTGGAATAGCTTGTCACATGATATCACATGAACTAATTTTAGTTAAATTTTTGTTATTCTTTGACAATTGAATTCTTTTAAGGTAAAGGAGATTGATGATTTATTTTGGATAGATATTGAATTTATTAACATTGAGAACTATGAATTTTATTAAATGGTTATTTTCCTTTTATTTTAATTTAATTCTTTTTAATTTTACTAAATTATTTATAATAAAAGTTTAGATTGAATTGTGGTTGAACAATAAATTTAAAATTTGTGTTGAAATTGAGAATTGAATTAAGAAATTTAATATTATTAGATTTGAGAATTGTTATGAATTAGAAATTGAGTTTTAAAATAGAAAAGAGCATTACAAATCAGCTATAGCAAGCTGCTGTAGTAATTATTTTTATTGTTGTGGACATTTTAGTCCTTTAGTCTTTTAGGGTTATATTCTGTGACCTCTTTTGTATACGACTGTCGAACTGACTGACTTTACCCTTTTAGAGGAGTTTTCGTGAAAATCAAATAGGGTTTTCGTATTCTCTAGTGTTTGATGTTTGTACAGAGACTTACAAGAGAAAATTATAGAAGGGCTTTTTGACAAAATCCTCAGGCAGCTCATTCAGTTTTAAATGTCGGCTATCGCAGAAGTCCAACTATGTTCCCAACGTTTGCAGAAGTAAGTCCTTCAGCCCTTTAAGGAGATTGCCCGCATCCATCCTTCAGCCTTTTAAGGAGATTGTCCGCTCCCATCCTTTAGCCCTTTAAAGAGATTGTCCATCGAAACTGAGAACGCAACATGGAGGCAATAATTGATACAAATCCAAGATACACGGGCTCCAAGCATCGAGGTATAATCCTCAAATAGAAGTGGCTTGAGGAAATGACTGAGTGCTTGACCAACTTCACCCTGATAGCACTGAAGCATTTCAAGCCATATTCACAGATTATTAACACATGATAACTTCTGATGCCGTATAGGATTTCAGTGGTTCCTATCCATATTCACCATATTATCAGCTTGATTCTTGAATTGATTATAAATGTATGCTATAAATGACCTCAGTAGAGAAGCAAAACACCAGAATCAAAAGACCAACAATATGTTGTCTGCTTAGCTTATATATGGACCATAACTGATCGGCTGTTTCACTCAATACTCTTGCGGTAATTAACCATGTATATTGCAGCCACAGTAACAGAAGCCCCAACCAGTTGCAAAGGTGAGAAGGTCTCACCAAGATATAGAAACCTGGAATTAATTAGAAATATGAATATTAGCAATGCACTATTCACAAACTGTAGCTGCCATAACATAAAATATAACGAGTATGTCATCTAGACAGTTTGTGCTTGAAGCATCTTACCCAAAGATTGAGGCAAACATGGGGGTTAGAAAGGTCAGGGAACTAAGCGTCGTTAAACTTCCTGAAACATTAACTATCCAAATTAGTTTGAACCATAAAGCCAAAGTTAAAACTCTTAAGTATTTTGTACAGCAGAACAAGAATGAAAAAGTTATGGGGCAAAGTATTGCGCAAACAACTTAGTTTAGATTAAAAAAAGAAAGAAAAGCAAGACGGGAAAAACTTAAAATTGAATTCAATAGGCTCAACCTTTTGTTGCACTGTAAAAGTATACTCCATAACTGATGGCACTACCAAAAATTGATGAATATAGGAGAGCCAATATATCAGTTGTTGTAAGCTCCTTAAGACTTCCCTCAAAAGCAGGGTCATGATTGAAAAAGGAGATAAGCAAGAGCGGAAGACCTCCAATAACCATGTGCTGCAGTGATAAATCACAGAAGAAATGTGTTATTCCTTTTCTTGGCTTAAATTATAAAAGAACATGTATCTACTCCAGGTCATGGTATAGGATAGTATACCCATCCAGTTGCCATTACAGGATCAGAGTACTTTGTAACCCAGCGTACCATGACTGTACCAACTGCCATGCTCTGAGCTGCTAGAAGCATCCACCATTCTCCACTTCCCCACAAGGAAAAATTTTTCTCATCAAAGTTCAATGTTGGTACCTACAGAGGCAAATCGATCCCTAATTGCAATCAGAAGCAAATAATTGTCAACCAAGAATGAATTTGCACTTGCACAGTAGCCACTAAACCGTAAATTGATTATGCTACCACAAGAACAGAATGAACCAGCATATACTTGTAGGCATCTAAGTCTAATAAAATGCCTGATTGATAAAGCTACCAATAATGCTCCAAGAAGGACAATATCAAAGGGGATATGTGAGTCCTACCATCTGATTAAACAAGCATGTTTCCTTTTTTATTTGACTGACACAACGTCTAGTTCATACACATGACAAAAATGTGACATTTTATCATTTCAGGTTGGCTACTAATTTCCATAATGTAACACAAAAATCGTAACATATAAGTAGATCATATTGCATCATTCTATTTATATGCAGTGAACTAATGAAGAAGCCAAACCCACCAGATATGGAGATATATTAGTTTAGCAAAATGAATCTCTGATGGTATAACAGGGTGACCAAAGTCTAAGTCAAGTACCTTCCATTCCTGGAAAATGCCAAATTCAACTGCAATTCTTCCAAAGTCTAGTTGGTCTTTGTACTGAAGCGCACACATCTCCCTCTATATTATAGACAGCATGCTTTCTTTTCAGCAAAATGTCGAGAAAAATCCTAAAATAAATACGACCAACCTCTTTTTTTTTTATGATGGGTAAACTTTTCTCTACCTTGGTAGGGGAAAGATGTCTTAGAGATCCCCCTTCCAATTAACCAAAGGGTCATTAATAAAACACTACCAACTTATTGACCAAGTCAGGAGATCGCAATAACTTCAACCGATTTTCAGCTTTTGTTACCTTAACTAACTCAAGTCCATTGATTTCCAGTCAATCTTTAAGAACAAGAAGAAAAAGCAGAATGCAAAATTCAATAACATTAAGAGATCTCAATTTAAAGAGAGGAATATAGAATAGGAACTGTTATTACCTGAATGTCATTCAGCTTAATAGGCTCAAGGTATTGTTTGAAGAACTGCCCAAACTAGAACTTTGTGATTTCTTTTAACCTCAACCAGTCATCCCCGTAAGTTATAATTTTGTAAAGGAAATTGTTGAGAGCATAACACGAAATCAATCTGGCAAATCTACAATACAAAATCATACGCATCAAACCAAAAATGATATGCTTTGTACCACTTAGGGGATAGCTCATCCCAGATAGGTTCAGTTAGCATCCGGGGAAACAATGTGACCGATAAAGTGCATCTGTAGAAGAGGACATAAGTCAACAAATAACAGGATGGAAGTAATTCAGTTTTCTTTTTGGAATTGTCTTCCAAATCTTGCGCCACTGTTTTCTGCCCAAGTTCCTTGCAACTTGAAATACATTATAACATCAATGAGCAAGCTAAAATGCAATGAGCTTCAGTGCAGTATATGTACTTATCCTGTCAAGTAGAGCTGCTGCAGCCTCAAAGTAATCAAAAAAATCAGGGGCAATCTCCATATCATCTGCATTAGAAGCAGGACATCAAAAATAGCATCTATCAATAGTGAATGGGATCTCTACAACAAGACTATACACCTTCGTGTATAATTACATAGTTGAAATTGTGCTTGTAGAACAATTGATCCAATGCCCATTTTATAATGTCCTACGTTAAGGCAATCACTTTAAGATGATCAACTTTGAAATAATCATTAAACAATGAGAATATATTCCTTACGTGCAATCTTGTAGCATGCAATCAACTCCCCCCGGTCTCTCTATTTGTAGAAGATGGATCAAGTGTAAGCAAATTTTCAATTCATCCTCCAATAGTTTTTATTCTTATCCCAGAAAGTGATTGATTGAGGTCCTCAGGAATAGCACTAAGAAAACTTGAACAAATAAACACCACAACTCTATGAAGGAACCACCTGAATGTAAATTACCTGGTCGTAGCTCATTGGTTTGCTTCTAGCACCTGATTTTGATCCATCCTGACAATAAAAATGAAAAAACCATTAAGTTTCTTGGAATACACACCTAAATCCTAAATGTATTGCAATTATGATACGAGTTGAGGGGAAAAGATGTACATAACTTCATACAGAACTGAGGTAGAAAGGAAAGAACATGCCTGAGAAACAAATAGTGGATATTTTGAAGCACAGATCTTTGAAACCTGTAAATCAATCCATCAATCTGAACTCCTAAGTACGTAAAAAATAGAGCTAAACATAGTAGGAACTACGCCAAATTCTGACCGTTAAACATACATACCACCACTGCCATACAAAACGTGCCATACAAAAATGAATAAAAACACTAAAAATAGAAACAGAGAATGAAAACGGAAAGAATTAAATGGCATAAGTAATTAGCAAGATTGCATGTCATGATCACAACTGCTGCCACTGGGGTCTGCAAAATGGACCACAACTATGGCGTCCGTAGCTAAAAGCTATGTTGCTAATAAAGAAACAAAGCTAAGAAGTTCCCCCTGAATAACTATACCTGTACTTTTCCAATCAACTTTTGAATGCCCTTTACGGAAAGATCGTGAAAGATAGATTGCTAAGCCTATCTAAGCATCTCTAACCAGGAAAGCTACACGGAAGAAAAAGGTTTAAGATTGACTCAAGAAAAAACTTTCATCGATTTTGAACAAGGGTGCTCTTTATCTATGTCAAAAAGTTAAGTAAGAGATTAGTGGGGAGTGAAAAGGGGGAAAAAAGGGATACTTTTGAGACGTCGAATACGAGGGTTGAGCTGGGGGCACCTTCAATTCGAAGTTTTCTTCTCTTCTAAAATTCAGAAAATTGTGGGTGAAATTTAATACGCTCCTGAAATTAAAAGTAGAGAGAGAAATGTATCCGTATATATATATATGGAAGCAGCTTCAATTCAAATTTTGTTCTCTTCCAAAATTCAGAACTTGGGGTGAAATTTAGTACGCTCCTGAAATCAAAAATAGAGAGAAAGAAAGAAAGAAATATATATATATATATATGTACGTTCACACATTCATGGCATAAGAAAGCATAATGGATCAGACTGTGACTGTGAATGTGAGAGAAAACGGAGAAAGAAACCTGAATGTAGGTGGAAGCAAGTGCCGCAGGTAGAAGAAGGAATCTGAAATCACATCCCCATTTCTTCTTCTTCCGCTCTTTCATGTATAGCGTCGTTTTACTTTCGCTCCAAAAATTAACTAACTACTTTAAATTAATAAATTTTTCTTCCTCCTCTTTAATGGATCTTCACGGAAAAGCGTCTGGCTTTGTTTTCCCTCCAAAATTAAATACTAGGATTAAAATCATTTAAAATGTATAGATTATTAATTAAATTTTATAGCTTTAAAATTGTATATACATCTATAAAATTTTAAATTATTTTTATCAATTGCTTTTTTAATTATTTTTATCTCACATTAATTAATAAAATATCAATTAAATATGTTCACATGACATATTTGAAATACATAATACTATCACATTAATACTATATTAATTCATATAAGATAAAAATAATTAAGAAGTAATGGATAAAAATAATTTCAAATTTTAGGAATTTATTTAATAATTTACTAAATCACATAAATTCAATTGATAGTTTATCAAATTATAAGAACTTTGAATGATTTTAACTAATAATCTTGTTTAATTTTAGGGGATATTTGGATAAGTTTTTAATTTTTGTTTTTTCTAAACATAAAAAAATTATAAAAACACACTAATAAAATACAAAATTTGAGAAAAATAGTTGACGAAAACACAAAAAATAAAAAATAAAAATAAAAAAGTTGAATCAATAGAGTCTTTAATTAAAACTAATCTTTAACTAATAATTTTTTGTCACTTGCAATTCGAATAAATTCTTTTTTAATAAAATAAAAAATTCTTCTCTTAAATAGAATAAGAAAATTTATTAAATCTTGTTTTATTATGAATAATAATAAGTTATATTGATTTTAATTATAATTTAATTTAAATTTAAATTTAATTGAATTTAAAAATTCTTATATTTATATTAAAAAGACACAATCCTTAATTATTAAATTTTCTATTTTAATTACTAAAATTATCTATTACTTAAAATTAAAATCACCTAAAATTTAGTAAAATATTAATTAAAATCTTATCGTCTAATAAATTCTTAAAAATTTTAACTTCAATTTTATTTATATTAAAAAGACATCATCCTTTCTTTTAAGTAAGAAAGAATGCATTAATATGAAAGAATGTTCACAAAACTACAACACCAAAAGGGGGTCCAACCACAGAAGCATCATACAGAGGGAGAGACAAAAATGAAAACAAGAGCCAAGGCAAAGGGCAGCACAACCAAAAATATAGGGACTTCTTACAATAATCTCTCAAGACACCAATTGTGCAATGTTATAAGAGACATGAGGGCAAGGAGTCCTCTGGCCACTGCTGCTTCTCGGACAAGAAGAAGGAATCGATTAGCATTGAGCTCTGCAGAAACAAGATCATTCCCACTAAGTCTTCTATTTTGTTTAGACCAGATTGTGTAGACTAAAGTCCCAAAGGCAAGTCAAACCAAGCTTCTGTCACCCTTCCTTAAAAACTTCAAATTGGAAGTCCATTGTAAGATTTCCATCAATGTCGAAACTGGGCAGGTGAGACAGCAACAGTTAATAAGGAGATTCCACAGGCCAGTTGAAAAACTGCACTTGAAGAAATGGTGATTAAAGTCTTCATGATCAATCTTGCATAATTCACA
Organism: Pinacopodium congolense; assembly: GCA_028565735.1. Taxonomy (NCBI): domain Eukaryota; kingdom Viridiplantae; phylum Streptophyta; class Magnoliopsida; order Malpighiales; family Erythroxylaceae; genus Pinacopodium; species Pinacopodium congolense. The sequence continues at coordinate 24,001,537 of JAOXYD010000135.1, read as the reverse complement.
CAGCCTGTTGGGAATGGGAAATTTTATCCAATCTTTTGTGCTTAGCCGGATCTTGGCTTCCAGTCAAAGAATGAAATCATAAGCACGAAAAAGGGACAAATCACAAACCAAATGAAAATGAGGAAAAGGACTGACAGCTCCAATGAGCAGGCGCCGACAAGAAGCCACGGAGAAGGAGCCCTTAGAGTTGGGCAACCAAAGAACAGCATCTTAAATGGCTTCATTAGGGGGCTGACTAGGCAAGGACTTAAGCAAAAGATCAGCACCCCAGACTGAATGAGCTGGCCACGTCAATTAGTTTCCTCTAATGAGTTACTGCACTTTGGTGTTCAACGGAAGGACAGATCTTAGGCATTGAAATTCTGGTCTTCAGTGGAGAGGGCTAAGGTCAAGCCAATGATTGAACCATAAATGAGTGTTCTTGCCATCCCCAATCTTATGCTTGATATTAGCTTGAGCAAAGTCGTGAAGGAGTAACACCTGCTTGAGACCAGGAGATGCAAGAGGAGTTGGAGTTAACTAACCATATGCTTTTGCCCTGTAAAAATAATTAATGAAGCCATTTAACTCAAAGATTCTCCTTCTTTGCACAAAGTTTCCAAAACCTTTTGAAAGCCTTGGCAGTGACTCTGATTGAAGCAATGGATAACCCTCCAGCTTGCTTGGGGAGATAGACCTCATACCACTTCACCTTAGGAGGGTGGTTGAATACGACATTGCCACCCTAAATGAAGTTACGGATCAATTTATCTATTGTCTTAATGATCGATTTATGGAGAGCAAAGTGAGCACACTAGTAAGAGTAGAGGTGGCGGAGGACTAAGATGGCAAGTTGGACTCTTCCATCGTAAAATATGACTTTATTGCACTAACTGTTGAGTCATCTAAAGATTGCCTCAATAAGGAGAAGGCAGTTTGAATAAGAAGGCATCTTTGTCATAAGGGAAACCCCAAGATATTTGAAGGGTAACTACAAGTTATGGATGCCTCTAGAGGACATTACAAGCTCAGTGGAAGTGAAAGAACCCACTGAAAAAAAAAAAGCAAGTACTATTGGAGGGATTAAAAGCTAACCCAGAAAAACTTTTAAAATGGTCAAGAGTATTAAGCAGTAAATTAATTGACGAAGAGTTAACAGCATAAAGCAACAACAAATCGTCAGCAAAGGAGAGATTAAAAATACCTAGCCTTTGGCATCTGAAATGGTACTTGAAGTTTGGATCATTGGAAATTAACAACTGGACATATATGCAGAAAGTTTCCATGACTAGAACAAACAAGAGAGGAGAAAGAGGTTCACCCTGGCGCAGTCCTCGGGTTGCCTGAACAATGCCAGTTGGTTCCCCATTGACCAAATAATAGAAAGAAATAGTGGAAATATAGCTTCGAATCCATAAGATGAATTTAAGAGGGAAGTTCATGGCATGCAAGGCATTCAGGAGAAATCTCCAGTTGACTAAGTCATGAGCATTGGTGAAATCAATCTTGAAGGCATAGCTTTTGATCCATCAGTTAGAGGTGTAACTTTTGAATAACTTTTGGGTTATCATGATGTTGTCTCCGATATTCCTTCCTCGCACATAGACACTTATTAAAATTTCTATTTTAATTAGTAAAATTATATATTAATTAACATTAAAATCATCTAAAATTTAGTAAATTATTAATTAAAACCAAGGTTTTGAATACAATTCCACTTCGGTCGATACTGGCTGGAATACACCGTACCGAATTGAAAACAGAACAGTAATAGTTTATTTCGCTTCACTTACAGATTCCGATAGGTACTTGCTGTTTTCGTCGATACCAGCCGGTAACAGGTTTCTGGTATAATACCAAGGGCCAAAATGAAATTTAAAAAAAAAACCCCCCAAAACGTAAAAATTGGAAAACCCACTCCTTGTCCCTGTCGATGATCTCTGCTATTGGGTTAGTTCCCTATCTCATCTCTCACCTTTGCTGTCTAACTGTCACTACTCACTACACTCCCTCTTCTACAGTCATCGCTCATATGCTCACCGCTAGTATCTGCTCGAGTCTGTTTGTTCAACGTCTCTCCTTGCTCAAGTCCCCTAGCAACACCCTTACCAAAACGATCCAACCAGTGCAATGCATCTCCCTCTCCGCTCCAGTCTCTAGCTGTCCAATGCCTCTCCAGATCTAGTCTAGCAGCAGTTGTCCAATCCAACCACGATAAAGAAGAAACAAATGTTCAAATTATCAACAAGAATAAGAGAGTAAGATAACCAAAAATAATAATCATTCATTCATTCATTAATCACATTTTAAAGTTACATCAAATCTGAAGTTATACATCAAACATCTGTCCCCTTATCACGTGAGATGCAATTGCCTTAATAAGTTGAATGTCTAATAGATGTCTAATACATTAAGTCAATAACCAAAGCTATTTACTATAGTAACTTAAAACAATACAAAGACATATTACATACTGCAGTAAATAAAATACAGAGTATAAGATACTTAACAACAAATAGTTAGGCTCTTAACAATAATATAGAATTTTGATAAAATTGTACGTAAACTTGACTTAATTGAAATTTAAATTGCATTTAATTTTGATTATTCTAATTTTAACATGAAATTTTAATATTTTTATAAATTTTTAATTAATTTATAAAACTTATTTTTTATAAATGCAATTAAAATATAGTTATTAAAATGTCAAATTTATATTATTGTTGATTTTTAGATATTTTTTAAGTAAAATTAAAAATATATGGTACAATATATACCATACAAATTTTATAAAATATAGGGAACAATTTATAATTTTAAAAAATTATCTGAAACAGTGTCGATATTGACCGGTACCAATATAGTATCTTATCATAACTAAATCTGATACTGGTACCAGTACGATATTCAAAACCTTGATTAAAACCTTATAATCTAATAAATTCTTAAAAATAAATTCTTAAAATTTTTAAATTCAATTTTATTTATATTAAAAATACATAATCCTTAATTATTAAAATTTCTATTTTAATTAGTAAAATTACCTATTAATTAAAGTTAAATAAACTTAAATTTTAGTAAATCGGGAGACCCTAGTGGGTTACGGGAAACCTCAAATAGATCTCAAAAACTAACAAATCCCTGGCCTGGTTTAAAAACTAAAGATACCCAAGTTATCATAGTTAAAATCCCAGGTATGCTAGCCAAGACATAAGCCTTCTCTCGGACGTCAACTTTTAAGGCTTGCCTGTTAAGGATCCTTAACTAACCGATATTTTTCGTATAAATAAAGCTCAAACAAGATCATTATTCTGATACTTTCTAATGCACAGAATCCTCACGAAGAGGCAAGTGGAGAGCATACTCGTACCTTTGTGTAGCAGAAATAAACTTATTGAAGATTCAAGCTTTCAAGAGAGAAAGGGAGGATTTAGAGAGAAGCCATGAAGAAAACACGCAATATTATTGATTGAACTTCAGCCTTGAATTTCAGCCTGAGTACAACGGAAGAGAGCCTTCACTATTATAGGTAAAGGAACACCTAAAAAGACAAAGACCTTATGGATAAGATTAATGACATATCACTACATCCTAAGGATAAGAATAATGTCTTATCAATACTATTGAAAGAGATAAGATCAAAGTCTTATCATTATATCATAAAGAGATAAGAACAATGTCTTATTAAGTTATTATAAAAGGATAAGAACAAAGTCTTATCAATGGGGATCCACAACTTTTACATAAAGATGAACACTACAAAAATAAATAACATTTATTATATGGACCCATAAAGGAATCTAATGATTCCATTATTTTCTAATGGGCTCTTACCATAACTACATGTTGGGGGCAGATGCACTAGAACTGAAACTGGATCTGTCACTGTCTTGTCATCTTTTCTTACTGGGACTTGCCTCGTCACCTTTTAACTTTCTCATAAAATCTTCAATTGCTGACTTATCAATGATAAGAGTATTGTCATCTGTATCTAGGGCATCTTGGAAGACATATAGAGAAGAATGGGCTAAGCCTACAATGTCTGAGTCCAACTAAAGATCCATCATAGGACTTTATGGTATTTCAATTGGGTTGTGCTATAATCATTCTAGTGTAGAAGGCCTTAGAATGGGCCTTGGTTCATGAATTCTCCTGGATAAGGTCCAATAAAAGTAGTGACTACTGGTAGTGCATACTTAGGAAATTGGTTTAAGTTATCCAAAAAGTCTCTGAAACTTTTAAGAACATATTTCTTGTGTTACGGCCATTGAAAAAAGTATATCAAAATTGTACTTGGCTATCTGAGCAAGTATAGATGGATCCATTGTGCCCCTTGTTATAAGGTTGGTGAAGAATAAAGAAGCACTGAATATTTTACTTCTCTATTGGAGTCTCCCAAAGTCGAAGATTTTGGATTACTTGAGAGAGCTAAGATCTCCATTTAACCAATGGTTGGTACCCTCTGAGTAGTTGGCTATCTGGCATAATCATTTTACTGTGGTCTTTCTTTTCTACAAAATCTCTTTGCAGATTGTCTTGTAGTGCTTTTATGAATCTTTAGGTTGTCTATTAGTATGTTCACAGTTGAATTACATAGTTTTCCAGAAGTATTTACTTGCATCAGTCTGCAAAATTATTTTTTCTTTATCAAGAATCTTTAGTGGAAGTGGATGTTGACTTACCTGCTTTAGTTGATTAGGACCCCGTGGTAATGGATTCTTTTTGAGTAATTTGGACAAGTGGCTGGTTGAACCAGACACATGAGGGATAGAATCCCTAATATAATTGACAATCCCCAGAAATTATTTGAATTACTTAACAGTAAGATACGTATTTAGGAAGTTTAATAATTTACTAGCTATGTGTAGACCAGGCTAGTAGAATCCATCTTGAATCTTTATACCCAAAAACTTTATTTAGGATAATCAAATTTGACTTTTACGAGTTAAAAGCATGATCCCATACTTTTCAGTAAGATTTAAAAATTATTGTAATAGATCTCGATACTCTTTATGGGTTTGAGAGTATAGCAGGATATTATCAATGTAAATCAAAGCACTTTGTAAGATGGGCTAATAAATCTTGGTCATGGCCTTCTGAAATAGTGATGGTGAAACCTTTAACCCAAATGGCATGACTCTCTATTGATACTAGGCATTAGGAATGCCATTTTAGACCTATCTATTGAGTGAGTCTACTCCCAATTGCCATAATCCAGCTTTCAAATCAAATTTGAAAAATATTTTGACCTCCTTGAGAAATATCACTTGTGTATTGATCTTATGCAGAGGAAACTTATCATCTTGTAAGAAAGTATTTAGAGGTTTATAATCAATGAATAACCTCTTCTTTCCTCTAGTTTGTTCTGCCCTCTTATTAATATAGAAAGCTTGACATGCCTAATCTGACTTTGTTGGTTCAATTAGCCCTTACTTTCAGAGAATAGCACATTCTTCTTATGCCATCTTTAAGTGTTCTTGATTCATTCCCAAATGAGTTGCCTTGGTAGGATTAATATCCTCATTCTTATTTAAAGGAAATTGGTCGTAAAAATCTGAAGTCTTTCATAAAGGATGGTTGAATTGGTCATGATGCTCTGGATAATAGTGTCAATTTTTTTCTCTGAACATCTTGTAATTCAAAGATGTTACGATCTCCTGTTTAGAGTCGAAAATCATGCTTGTAATGAATACCTCGAGGTAGAATTTGTAAGCGCCTAGCTTGGTAATAAACATCCATTTTAATAAGGATGTCATGATCAAGAAGTTGCTGCCCATAACATTTTTCCAGATAATGTAATTTGGAAAGAACTTGATCATAATCCTTCATTTTGTAATGAGATCAATCTTGAACGTTTTGCCATCAACTGTAGTAAAATATTCCTCATAAGATTGTCATTCATTCGTATGAAGGATATGTGGCTTCATGAAACTCCTACAAGATCCTGTATCCATATGACCAATTACAAAAATTGGTTTGTGATACTTTTCAAGGAGTATATGAAGTTTGACATATGGTGGCATTATAACTGGCTTCCTTAGTTCGATCTTCAGGCAAGACTATTGTTCCATGTAGAGAGGCTCCTTATCTTCTTCATTAAGAGAAGTGACTTTATCATCAGAGGGATTATAGGCAGGTAATGCAAACATTGTTTCCTCGTCTTCACTTAATTGTTCTTTAAAGAGAGACTCAATATATTTACCATCCCATATAGGCATCATTTCTTCGATAGATTGCAAGACCTTTATGTGTTTCTTAGTTCGTTTAGGGCATCTTCTTACATAATGACCTGGTTGCCCACATAGATAACACGTATATGATTTTCTTGTCCATGGAGCTCGTCGTTTGAAGAATCATATCTTCTTTTTCTTTCTTCTGTAGGGACTTTCAAATGAATGCTTATTGAAGTGGCCTTTTTTCTTTGTATGGTAGTGGCACTTCTCAGTGTCTTTACAGTTGATCTTTAGTTAGGATTTCTTGCAAGCTTATTTGAGCTGAGGTCATCCTTTTATCATAACCTTGAAAAACTTCTATTGTTTGCACAATTTGTCTAGTGTGACCAAGGCTAGTTGATAGATTTCTCCAAGAGAGATTTTTGATATATCTCTATGGAGAGTACTGATCGTATGATGTAACTCTGACTGTAAGTTATCAGGTAATGAGGAGATGAATGTGTACTTGAGATTTACGTAATTAAAGTCGTCGAGTATATAATATCTTTTAGACATCCTTTGAAAATACTTTTGCAAATCTTTTCAATTTATGGAGTAACATTTCATTTCAAAGTATTCATATCTGTTATGTCAAACGATCAGTTGGAAATCTCCAATGAATTCTTTGTGAATTGTTCCGAAAAAGGAATTAGCATCGGGAACTTGAACAACTTGTATGTGCTAGTATTCACTTAAGCTTTAGAACCATTCTCTCAAGTTTCCAGTCATTCATGAGACAAATTCAATTAGGATTTCTCTGAGAGAAACATCTGTTGTAATTTGAAGGCGATTTAGGCACTAAATTGATGTAATCAATGCAGCCATTTTTTAGATGGAATATCATCAAAAGTAAACCACGGTCCTAAGGTAGGACGACTAGTAGGAACTGCTTGTATCCTCACTAGTTCGATCATTAATTCAGCATCTTTAACTTCTGGTTCGATATCTGTGTCTTGTGGTACAACCATCATCAACCGGGAGATGTCAGTGAGATCTACAAATTGTTCATAGCTTTCAGAGTTATCTGTGAAGGAATCAGAGTCATGGCTTTTAGAACTCTCAGGCTCTTAACTAGTAGAGCTATCTTAGATAGGTTGAAGAGATGCGATCAACTCATGGATTACCATAGGTTCTTTCTTATTTTCCACATCATAGGAAGGTTTAAGATTTGGTAGAGATGTTGGTGATGTTTTAATCTGTAGAGGTTTTTGAGTAACGTTGGCATATGAGGTTGAAGGAATATCGTATAAAGGTGAAGGAACATCCTTTGACTTCTGAGTTTGTCTTGAGGGTTGTGGATGTTGGAGGAGTATTCTTCCTAAACAAAGGGTACAATATTTTAAAGATTTTGTTGTAGTCAGTAGTTACAGGATATGTTGGAATATTGTGAACAGACTGTATAGTTGGGAATGTAGAAGGGCAAGGGTTAGCCTTGCCCACGGTTAGGTTTCTAACCGGCTAACCATCGGTTTAATAACCGGCGGTTAAGGTTTTAAAACCGTTACTGTAATTAACGGTTCTAAACCGGAACCGGAACCGTTATTAATAATTTCGGTTAAGGTTATACTAATTTTAAAACCGTGAACCGGCGGTTAAACCGGCATTTTATTCGTAATTATAAATTTTTATTTATTAATTAACTAAATTAAATAAAAAATATATTTTAAAAAATAAATATATTTTAACATTATATTAAAAATATATGTAATTTTATTTAACAAAAAGATATATTATTATAAAAATATAAATTTATAATTATAAAAAATTAAAAAAATTAAAAAAAGGAGAGACCGTTGACTGAGTCAACGGTCTCCCCGAGACCGTCTCTGTCTGAGACGGTT
>JAOXYD010000135.1:23965073-23988879 GCA_028565735.1 Pinacopodium congolense | reverse complement strand
TATTTATTAAGTTCTATTTTAAATTTTAATATAAATTTTCTTTTAAGTATATATAAAAGAGAATATAAGTTTTAATTTAAAAAATAAAATAAAAGTTTATAAGCCTTTTTATAGATATATGGGTTAATAGTAAAAAACTAATGAATTATAAATTTAAGGAAGTTCTTCAAATTTCTTCAAATTTATTTTTATATAATTTAAATAATTTTTAATATTTTGATTTTTAAAAGTAAAAAACTTGTATTATTAATAATAACATCTTTAAATTTCCTTAAATTTATTTTTTATATGAGTAGGTTCAAAAACTAAAGAGTATGAGATTTAATGATAAATTTATAAATAAAATTTAATTTTAAAAGTAAGTTTAAAATATATAAAATATAAATTATAATTATATAAAAATTCATTAAAAATCTACCTTAAAAATATTCTAAAAGTCACTTAAAAAATAATTTTACTAATAATTATTGTCTTCATCTTCTGTTATGAATTATACTTATTATTTTATATGCATTATTATAAGAATATATTTTTAAATTTATTAATATTATATTTAATTAATAATAATTAAATAATTTATTTGTATTTATAAATATTATATAAAAATATTCATTTATGAGATGAATCTATATTAAAATTTCAAAATAGGTTATTAATCTAACCTTTTTTACATTTTTCAGTTAAGTGACTAAGTTTTGAAAAATTGTCAATTGAATGATTAACGTTTAAAAAATTAATTGAAAAAGGTAAAAAAATTAGAGTGGACCGGTTCAGATCCGAGTTGTTAGGTTGAGTCGCGTCGGATGACTAATGGCGTCAACCTATTTCACTCATCTGGTTAACTTTTTAAACGTTAATCACTCAGTTAAAAAATTTAAAAACTTGATCACTTAACTGAAAAAATGTGAAAAAGTTGATCACTTCTTAAACTATTAACCCTAATAAAAAAAAACTAGAGGCTCTCTCGTGAAGCCCCCTTAGTCTTGTTCATTCCATAATTAAAAAGCAAGAGAGAAGCCTGAGAAAATGAGAAAGAAGCAATTTTGTTTTACTTCATTAATATTGAATCAATCGATTAAATGGGAGTATAAAGAGTCTATCTGTATCTTTAAGAGTCACATGAAGCTTATTTAATGTTGCGAATCATATACTAAAGGATAATAAAACGCCTCATTCCACTGTATGCTTATGTCTCCTCCTTTTGCTTCCTTTAATCCCTAATTCATAATCATGCCTCTTCTTTCTAAGACTTTATCCATAAGGCTCGAATTTGAAAACTTATTTTGTAATTCGAATAGGGACTCCTGTATAACATCATCTAGCGATTCATCCAACCATTGCATCAACAATTGTGTGACAGTCTTATTGTGGTGCTTAATCATTTGTTGACCTAAAATGGTTTAGGATGTCTTGTTCACCGGCCTGACTAAAGAGGACAATTTTAAAGATATCAACTTTTGATCAAACATATATGCCTTCAACTGAGACATATAGAATGTAGGGTATATCTGAATCCCTATAGATAGTAATAACATGTAAGCAACCTTTCCCACTTTCTCTGCTATTTGATAAGGCCTATAAAACAAAGGGGAGAGCTTGTAGTTAGCTCTCTTTTGTCTAGAATGCTACTTGTATGGTTTTAATTTTAAGAATATCCATTATCCTACCTCAAATTCTCTATTCATTCTCCTTTTATTTTTTTGTTGTTTCATATGATGTTAAACTTGATTTAAGCGAAAATTAGTTGTAGTTGTAGCCATCTCTATCTTTCATCACTTGGTCCACTATCACGTTCTTTGAATCCCCTACGAAATAAGGCATATAAACGGGTGGTAGATACCCGTATAATAACTTAAATGGTGTAGTGTTGATTACTCCATAGTAGGTAGCGTTATACCAACATTCCACCAATGAGAGCTATTCCATCCACCTTTGGGGGTATCTCTACAAAAACAGCTAAGTAGATTTCTAATATTTGGTTGACAACCTTTGTCTGCCCATCAGATTGTAGATGGTAAGCAGATAAAAATTTGAGGTTGACACCTTGGAGCTTTAGAATATCCCTCTAAAAAGCACTTAAAAATAGAAGGTCTTGGCCACTCACATTGCTCAAGGGCATGCCATAAAGTTTAAATACTTGATCTAAGAAAAGTTGAGCTATTTCAGAAGTTGTGAAGGAATGTTTAAGTCTAATAAAGTTTCCATACTTACTGAACTGATCCTCCACCACTAATATGCTTGATTTTCTCCTAGAATTAGGCAAACCTTCTATGAAGTCCATGATAATGTCCTCCTAACACCCTTCAAAATAGGAAGAGATTGTAAATTTCCATACGAAACAACATTCTTCGCTTTGTTCCTTTGACACGTGGTACAAATTTTGATGTAGTTTCTCACATATTTCTTTAATACTTCCTAATAGAAAACATTATGTAGCTTCTTGATAGTGGTAGTAATACATGAGTTTCCTCTTTAAGAATCATCATGGCCGATAGAAATCACCTTCTTTCATAATTATGGATCAAACCTAACCAATCTACCGTTCCATCGTAAAAGGTCCTCTTTACCTTCATAGCAACTTGAGCTCAACTCTCCCGCTTTTAACTTTTTTTTTTAATTTGTTAGATGTAAACCAAGTTTAGTTAAACAATAATTTTATAGTCTTGATTAGAGTTATCAATTAAAGTCCTAACTTAAATCAAATATTAAATAGTTTAGTTAGTTTAGACTTGGGATTGTGAGTCTATATATATATATGTTATTGTTATTCAGTTTTGTGTGAGGCAATATAACAAATAACTTATCTGCATTTAATAAAATTGACTTTCTATTCTCTCTACCTTCTTTGCGTTATAACCTTCCCTACGCAAAATGCTATTTTACTCCTTTAATTGGTATTAGAACCTGTTGATTTCCTTGGGGAATTTTATCAAACAATTTTCGTGCACAGCATAAACTAACCCATAATAACAAAACCAATTACTAATCAGAGCCTCCTATTTTTAGTCACCAACCACAGGCCATTGACTCCTCCATCTCAATTGTTGCTTGTCATCAGTTGTCCAATCCTTCACTCTTAATATAGTTAGAATGAGGCATCAATAAAAGCTCCACCGTCAACTGGTTGTTATTGCTACCTACCGCTACCTATAGTTGCCACTGCTAACATCGTATTATATGGTCAATGTCATTATATTGACAATTCTGCCATATATGTAACTCTTACTGCAGTTTTTATGAATATTTAGTTGTTTTGGTGCTCTTAAAGAAAAGGAGGGATATTAGAGAAGGACAGTCAAAAGACGGGAGACATGGGGGTAGGGGGAAGATTTTTTTTTTATTGGTAAGAAATTGGAGTCGAACCTGAGATGTGTGATATAAAAACGATCTGTTTTAATAGTTGGGTTGCAGGTGGAGGAAGAGCTTAAATTGCAAAAAGTTTTCAACTTGAAATAAGATGTAAAGATGGCATCAAGTAATCAACCTATTCAATCTGTGCAGGCAACAATTTTTAAATTTCATGGAAAGAATAATTTTATAATGTGAAAATGTTTGATGGAGTTATATTTGAAGAGCAATGGACATAGAGAAATTTTAAAAAGGGGCTTTGATAAAAATAAAGAGGCTTCGTTTACACAATTGCGTCATTGTCATTCTCTTAATGAGAGAGCTTAGTTTTTGATTTTTCAATCTGTAGAGTTGTTAGTCTTTGAAAAAATATTTCATGTCAAAATAGCTAAAGAGGCATGGAATATTTTGTTCAAAATGTATAAAGGTGGAGATCCAGTTAATATAATGAAACTACAAGGACTAAAACTATAGTTTAAGTTAATAAAGCAAGGTGATGAAGAAAGTATTCATGATTATTTTTTATGTGTGGAAAAAATAGTTAATGAGATGAAGAATAATGGTGAGAAAATCACTGATCTTCAAGTAATGAAGAAAATTTTGCACAGTTTATCAAATCAATTTAATTATGTTGTAATGGTGATTGAAGAATCTAAAGACCTTAATACTTTAAGTCTCAACGAACTCTAGGCTTCATTAGAATCATGTGAGATGTGGATGAATAATAGGTTAACTAGTACAATTGAACAAGCACTAAAAACACAAATGAATATGAAAAGTAAAAAGAAGGCGACATCACACGAGGTAAAATCTAGTCAAAGAGATCATAAATTTAAAATATAAGAGGAAGAAACTTTAAAGTAATCAAAGGCAATCTACAAAAGATAAGAAATTGTTTAGTGATAAATCTAATATTCAGTGTTTTAAGTGTAAGAAGCATGGGCATTATCAATATGCTTGTAAATCGCATAGACAATGTCATAACTATAAAAAGTATGAAGATTATGAAAAAGAATGTCATGAGAGAAGATCAGAGAATAAAGAAAGCCACGCTAAAGTAGTTGAGAAGGACGACACAAACAATAGTGATAATCAATGGTTGCTGGATTCAAGTTGTAGTAATCACTTGAGTGGAAGTAAGGAAGTGTATTATAATTTAGGTGAATTGTTTTGCTCTTCCGTAAAGATTGGAGATAACTATAAGATTCCAATATTGGGAATAGGAAAAATTGCCATAAGACTAAAGGATGGGTCCCATAATTACATTTCTGAAGTGTTTTATGCCCTTTGTATTTGTCAAAACTTACTGAGTGTGGGATAACTAGCATAAAAAGGCTATGACCAATGTTTCAACAAACATGGATACACAGTTGGTGATGCCAAGAACAGCTTGATATTGAAGACAAAGATGTCAGGTAGTCATCCATACCTAATGCACATTAACTATAATGATTTCTCTTATTGCAATTCAGTAATTGTTGCTAAAAATTAGTTATGGCACTTACATATTGGGATTTTGAATTTTGGAAGTATCAAATTTCTTGCAAATAAGAAGTAGGCTTTAGGCTTACCATTTATTCAGGTTCATGATAAAATTTTTAAGACTTGTATTATGGGGAAGAAACATAAAGACTTGTTTCCTACAAGACAACTATGGAGAGCCAAGAAACCATTGGAGCTTGTGCACTCAAACTTGTGTTATGTAGAAGTTACATCCAATGAAGGTAATAAGTATTTTATTAATTTTATTTATGATTTTAGTATAAGACATGGGTTTATTTTCTAAAGCACAAATTTAATGCATGTAGAGTACTTAAGAACTTTGTGGCATATATTCAAAAACAAAGTGGATATTCTCTTAAAACCTTAAGATTTGATAGAGGTATAAAGTATATTGTATGTGATGACTTTTATAGAAAGCAAAGTATTAAGCATCAGTTGACTGCTAGAAACACTCCTCAGTAAGACGGAGTGACAGAAAGGAAAAACAGTTATGGATATGGTAAGAAGTATATTGTATTATAAGAAGTTGCCATAAATTTTTTTGGCAGAAGTTGTTTCTTGTGCTATTTATATTTTAAACAGGTGTCCTATTAGAAGTGTTCATGGTGAAAATTCACAAGAAGCATAAAGTGGAAGGAAGCCTATTCTTAGACACTTAAGGGTGTTTAGATGTATAGTTTATGTAAGTGTACATAATGAGCTAAGAAAGAAGTTTGACGATAACGCAGAAAAATACATTTTTATTGGTTATAGTTTGGAAACAAAAGACTACAAGTTGTATAATATGAAGACTCAAAAGATAATTGATAGTGGGGATGTCACTTTTGATGAAAATAGTATGTGGGATTAGTCAGAACAAGAAAAGAGTATGTTGATAACATTAATGAAGATTAATAATGAAATGGACAAAGAAACTAAGTTAATCAGCCATCTCCTATTGAGCCTAAAGAATCAACTTCTTCAATGTCATCTGTATTTAGACATTTATAACGCGATCGTCGTCCACCCACTTATTAACAAGATTATGAAGTTGGCTATGACCATGATTATAATGATAATAATGAGGCTCATTATGCAGTCTTTGTAGATTGTGATTCGGTGGTGTTTGAAGAAGCTATTAAAGATGATAATTAAATTAAAGCTATGAATGAGAAGATTCGTGCCATTGAAAAGAATAATACATGAGACTTAACCACTATACCTAAAGGAAATAAACTAATTGGTGCTAAATGGGTGTATAAAATTAAATACAAATTAAATGGAAATGTGGAACTATTTAAGATGTGTTTGGTGGCTAAAGGATACGAAAAAAAGACAGGTATTCATTACTTTGAAGTATTTGCTCCAATTGCTAGAATGGATACATTGCGTATGATAATCTCTCTTGCTGCCCAAAGTTAGTGGAAAATATTTCAAATAGATGTCAAATATATTTTTTTGAATGGTATGCTTAAAGAAGAAGTTTATGTAGAGAAACCACTGGGTTATGCGAAACAAGGTGAAGAAGAAAAAGTTTACAAATTAAAAAAAGCACTATATGGTTTAAATCAAGCTCTACGAGCATGATATATTCAGATTGACTCTTACTTCATCAGTAATGGTTTTCGAAGATGTGTGAATGAACATGCTTTGTATGTCAAAGTTAACAAGAGTAGAGATATTGTCATAGATTGTTTATACGTCAATGATATGATCTTTACCAACAGTAATCTGAAGCTATTATCTAAATTCAGAGTGGCCATGATTACTCAGTTTAAGATGACATATATGGGCTTAATATCCTACTTTCTTATATTGAAGTAAAGCAAACAAGTAAAGGTATTTTTATCTCACAGAAGAAATACGTAAAAGACATTTTAAAGAAATTCAAATGGAAGCTTGTAAGCCGATATTAACTCTAGTTGAAAAAAGATTGAAGCTAGCAAAAGAAGGTAGCGATGAATTAGTTGACGTAACCAATTTTAGAAGACTTATTAGGATTTTGAGGTATTGACTGCTATAAGACCAGACATAGTCTATGGTATGGGACTTGTTAGTATGTTTATGGATTAACCTCATCAATCCCATTGACAAGCTGCAAAGAGCATTTTGAGATACATTAAAGGTATGCTCAATGATGGTATATTTTACTTAAATGTTAACAAAGTGGAGTTAGTAGGATAGACATATAGTGCTTGGGTCGGAGATATTAAAAAATGTAAAAGCACTTCAAAATTTGTATTTCATCTTGGTTAAGGCACGTTTTCGTGGTCTTTAAAGAAACAACAAGTAGTTGCCTTATCAACCGAAGAAGCATAGCATATAGTAGCAACAAGTTGTGCTAATCAAGTAATTTGGTTACGAAGAATCCTTAGTGAGTTATTCCATTAATAAGAAGGTTTAACCAAGTTTTTTGTGACAACAAATCAACTATCACTTTAACAAAGCATCCCGTGTTTTATGGTCATAGTGAGCACATCGACATCAAATATCATTACATTCGAGTTTTGGTGAAAGAAAAAGAAATCATAATTGAGTTTTGTGCATATGAAGATCAAGTTATAGACATTTTTACTAAGCCACTCAAAGTTGATTCATTTTTTAAGTTAAAGAAGATGTTGGGAATGACAAAGGCAAACTCAGTTTAAGGTAGACAATGTTATATGTAAACCAAGTTTAGTTAAACAGTAATATTTGAGTCTTAATTAGAGTTATCAATTAGAGTCCTAATTTAAGTCAAATATTAAATAGTTTAGTTGGTTTAGAATTTGAATTGTGAGTATATATATATTGTAGTTATTTAGTATTATGTGTGGCAATATAACAAATAACTTATCTGTGGTTAATAAGCTCATGTTTCTAATCTCCCTACCTTCTATACTTTATAACCTTCTATGCACAAAATCATATTTTCCTTCTTCATAATTTCTCTTATAGTTGAGTTATGTTTACAGCTTTCCTTGATCTCTTCCAATAATTAGGTGTGGTTTTGAGATACTATTAAGGTCAGCAACTCTGTGCCAGTGATTCATGACAAGGTTAGCAACTGTATTTTCCTTCATACTCTTTTCAATTACTTCAAACTTATAGCCAAAAAGTTTGGGTAACCAAATTTCCTGGAAAGTGGTTGAGATCCTTTGTTCTAACAAATACTTGAAACTTTAATGGTTAATATGGACTATGAAGTGTCTCCCATTAGGATAGTAATGCCACTGTTTGATAGATTTAATGACTGCTATAAATTCTTTTTCATATGTTGACAGCCCTACATGTTTTGCTATTAAGACCTTACTCAAATAGGCAATAGGATGTTTTTCCTACTGCAACACTGCCCTAATTTCAGAACCACTTGCATTTGCCTCGATGGTAAAAGGAAGGGAAAAATTCGTCATAACTAGCATTGGAGCTATATTTAGGGCTTCCTTTAGTATTCCAAATCCTCTCTATTACAAACTATCCTAACCCCAATTAGTAGAAGCATATTTCTTTAGTAATTCCTTTAGAGGTCTAGCCAAACTGGCTACCCCTTAATGAACCTCCTGTAGTAGCCTGTTATGCCAATAAATCCTCTTAACTATTGGAGAGATTCTATTCTTGTCCATTTTTATATTGTCTCAATCTTTTTGCTATCAGTAGCCACTCCCTTAACCGATACGGTATGTCTTAAGTATTCTATTTGTTAAGACCCAAAAACACACTTTTTTCCATTTATGAATAATTGGTGATCTTGTAACATTTGGAGAGTCTGCCTGAGGTGCTTTAGCTGCTACTCAAAATAATTGCTATAATTCAAAATATCATTAAAAAAAATTGGAATAAACCTCCTTGTATAGGACTAAAGATCTTATTTACCGACCCTTAAAAAGTGGAGGGAGCATTTGTTAACCAAAAGGGCTTTACCAAGAACTCATAGTGCCCATCACAAGTTTTAAAGGTTATTTTTGCTATACCCTCCCCATGTATTCGAATTTGATGATAAACTAATTTCAAATCCAATTTCGTATACTAACTAGACCTACGTAACTCATCTAAAAGCTCTTTTATATTAGGTACGGGAAACTTATCTTTTAATGGTATGTTTGTCGAGTTCTTTATAGTCCACAGACATGTGCTAATAGTTGTTTTTCTTCCTTACTAATATAACGAGTGAGGCATAGGGGCTTAAACTATGTCTTATGAATATTTTTTGAAATAATTCCTTAACAACCTTTTCTATAGCATCCTTATGCTCTTTAGGGTACTTATAGGGTTTGACGTTAATTGTTTCAATACCCTCCTTCAACCGGATTCTATGGTCTTATGATCTTTTAGATGGTAGCTGTTGTGGCTCCTTTAAGACCAGGGCAAATTTGGCTAGCAGTCTATCCATCTACTCCTGATTTTGGTTATGATCTTATAGACTTATTTGCTGGAATTGTAGCTAAGATAGTTGCATCATAAATAACTCTCTTACTCTACACCCTTTCAATAGATTGCTTAGACACTTGCCCGAACACTAGCTTAGCCTTCCTTCCAAGATTCCTTGTTAGAGTAATCAACTAATTTTGCCACTTAAACATCGTGGCTCTGTCCCTAAAACTACATAGGACATTGTTTAGGGTTGCTAACCACTGAATACCCAAAACCATATCATAACCACCTAGGGAGATAACCAAGGCATCGGTAGAGAATGTTACCCTCCACGTACTCCACTCAAACCCTTTATAATATTAATGGCAGTTCAATTTTAGCCTCCCTCCCACAGTGATCTCAATGGTAAGAATACTCTCTAGCCTGTCATGACTTCTTTTAGCTATTGCTTCATTCAAGAAGTTGAGTGTGCTAATATTGTCCTCCAAAATCTGTATTGATCTCTTTTTATGATATTTCATTACCCTCATTTGCTTAAATTCTTTACTATTCTCTATGCCTATCGTAACCTGAAAAGAAACATTTGGCACTAGTAATTCCTCTTCTCCCTCTCTCGGCAACCCTCCTTCCTCTTCTTCTAAATGTTCTCCCTTTATCATAAAGAATTGTAATATCTCGTTTTACATTTATGTCCAAGTATATATTGTTCATCACATACAAAACAAAGACCATTATCCCTCTTTTCACCAAATTCATGATTACTCACAATTCTAGTAGTGCTAGGATTCTTACTATAATGGACTCTAAGTCCCCCTCTTTGCACATTCAGAGTGGAAAGAATGCCATTCTTGGACTGAGCCCTCCTTAGAACAGGTGTTGGTATACTTCCTTTAATCTCTCTTGTAAGTGATTGGTTTCTCACCTAAAGTGGTTTGTAGGTTCCCTTAAATGGAATTGAGGTGGTTTGAATGGCTAACATAGTTTTTTTTAGGCTAGTTAGTAGGCTTGCTATAAGCTATTAGGCTCTATTAGCTTAATTTTCACTTCTAGTTCCTGCCTAAACTCTTTAAAAAAGAATCTGATTAAGCATTCTTCTGAAAGTGAAAGTTTATTGGAGTAACGATCAAATTGGGTACAATACTTTTGTATTGTGCCTTCTTGATCAACAGTCTTAAATTTTCAACAGGATCCTCAAAGATCTCATCACCAAGCCATTGTCTAAAGGTAAAAATTGGCATTCCCATTCTAAATGCTCTTCTTCAGTCTTATTTTTTATCACTACTTAATACCATTCTAGAGCACCCCCTTTCAAGTGCATTGTTATTATTCTCTCTCTTAGATGATTGGAAGTGTGATCTAATAGAAAAAATTGCTTGCATTTATATAACTAACCATTAACATCATTACTATCAAATACAGGAAAAGCTATTCTACTAAACCTGGTTAGTACTGTGTAACTCTCCTCATTATGTCCTGTTTTAGAATACTCCGACATATTTTCCTTAATTGCAGACACCAATTCCTTGTTGCCTCCAACTGACTGCAAAAATTGGTAGAACATGGACTTCAGCTCTCCTAACTCCTTCAATTTTAAGGAGTAGCTATGGATAAGGAAAATGAAGCCAAAAAATAGAGGAAGTTTGAAGAAAATATGTATTGTGAGTTGAAGGAGATGGGGTTGCTTTGATACCAATTTATACAATTTAATTGGTTTAGAGTTTTCAATTTAGGTTTAATTAGGAATTTATAAGAAAAAAAAGTAGAAATGTAGAGAAATAGAGAGATAGAGATGAGAGATGAAAGAAGAATATGATGAATTAAGAAGCAGTTACAGTAAAAAAAGGAGGAATGTAGAGAGACAGATAAAGTGAAAAAGACAATACTTAAATTTTGCATTTTCAACAATAGCCAAAACTAAAATATTTTTATTTGTAATTCGAGATAATACTAACCGTAGATGTGTATGGCTATTATCATGCCTTACTAATGACCTTAACCTCTTATTCCAAAGCAAGTTATGAACCATACTCCTTATGGGGTCTTTGGAAAGAAATAGAAAAAAATTAATATATTTTTTTAATGTTTTACATAATATTACTTTGTCTAATTTGATCCTCCATATTTATAAATAGTATAAATTATCTGTCAATAATATCGTGACATATTAATATGATATACGAGTTTTATTTATACTGTTAACATAATATATTTAGTTATTAAAAATGAGTCTTATGTGTCACGCTAGTATTAATTGATAAAAGTTAATAAAACAGTGATAGAGAGAAATTTATATCATATTATAAATACGAAGGAGTAAATTAAATTATTTTTTAAATATTAAGAGATAAAGTGTTATTTTATATTATTTTTTTAATAAAATGTTAAGGCATAGTGTGTTTATATAATGATACAAATATTAGAATTACAAATATATTTTTTATTTTAAAATTTTAATTAAAAAGTTAATATTAATTATTTCAATCATTTTTAATAATAATGTAAGCACGTTAGGATTAAAAGTGAGATTTACTCGTTATATCATTGATTAAAAACATAATTAAATAATATTTTAAAAGTAATTTCCACTATTTTATAAACTAATTTAAATAAGGGTACAAAAGTATTCCGGTAAAGTGTACCTTTTGTCCCGAAAAATTATAGCGGGGCCCCGATTAAAATTACAATTATATCCCTAATTCGACTCAACAAATGCATTCATGTGCTACAACATAGTACCAGAGACAGTACCATGTGGCGGAAACTGACTGAGAAAAGGTAAACTTTTGAAGAACTCTATGTGCATCCCAACTTTCTGATAGAGAAACCCTAAATCAACAACTTTCAAACAAAGTTGGTGTCTTTGCAAACACACACTTCTCCGACCACGAAGCTTGTTCCTTCTCTTTCTCTCGGATTATTAATTGTAATGTGCTTTTGGTTTCAATTTTTGATTTTACTCATTAACTTCTGTGCTTATTACGTTGGAAAAAGACTGGAAACTTCGGGATAGACTTCAACCGGCCGTGAGGCACCCAGTCCGGAGAGAAACAACTGACATTTACAAGCTTCATTATCGGACAAGAGTGTTTTGCAAGACACCGACTTTACTTTCTTCCAAAGTTCTTGATTTAGGTTTCTCCATTCCCTGTCAGATGGCGATGCGCATCGAGTTCTTTAAAGTTTACCTTTGACAAGAATGCGGCTTCTAACCATAAGAAAAGGAAAATAAATGCGGTGGGTGATGCGTCCGGGTTCCCTGCCCTTGACAAGGTACTGCGGTTTTGGGAATTTAACTTTGAAAAGTTGAAGAATTTTACTTTTTTTTTTTCCAGGAAGAGAGGTCTCTCTCTGGCACAAACCACAAAAACGATGACCAAGGTTTGGTTTTAGCCAAGGAGCTCTTTTGGTTGAAAATGCCAAATTAAAGAGCTTCTCATTTGCTATGTGTTTACCTTATTTGCTTAGTGTTCATCCTCGATGGGCTTCAAAAGTGAGCATTAAGCTTCTCTGATTTCCCTTTTGAATTGCTTGCACATTACTTTCTCTCCTGGTGTGAGTTGTAATTTGCTTTTCCTGGACTGTATTTAACTGCAGAAAAATCTGGAAGAGGTCAGATATCTCTAATCTTATTCAAGCATACTGATTAATACTTTCCAAAGTCCTCTGTGTGCATTTTTTAAGTTAAAATTTGGCTCGTGGCATCTTAATTATGCAGCATCCTGACTACCACGAGGTTATTGAGAATCCCATGGATTTTGGGACCTTGAGGACGAAGCTCTTGGGTGGGGCTTATGCCAACTTAGAACAGCTTGATTTTAGTTTTCTTGCTTGTGTTTATACTTTTGGCCGATATTTCTCCTAATATTGAGGTTGCTTTTGATTCTCATTTAGACAAGGACCAGATTAAGTTGTATTTAACCTAATACAGCTTGAGTTTGAGTAAAATCAGTGCTCTTCTGCTTCTTCTTAATTTGGGATAACAGAAATGAATAATCAGAAAATTTTGGTTTTTTTAGGCACTGTGTGAGTTTTCAATTTTATCATCGGAATGTTTATCTTTTTTTGTGGGTTTCTCTTTATTTGTAATTGGGGAATCCTTCAACTGGTCAAATGATTGTGGATTCACATCTTAAAGACACATAACCTCTTTTTTACTGATTTACATGTTACTTTCTGCATGAGAGTGCAGCTTTTCTAGGAGTTATTCCAGCTATTACGAGCTTTTAAGCTCTGAGACTACTATTATGCTGGTAATAAGATATTAACCTCTGAAACTTGGTTACTCTTGTCTTGCTCGATCGATACAGAAACTGGCGGCAAAAAAACCTTGAAAACTTGAGGCAGGATAGTGATGACAGTGAAGGAGAACCTAAAGTAGCGAGGAGAGGTAGATCCCCAACAAAGAACATGAAAAAATCCTCAGATGTGACTTTGGCTACTGGAGGAGACAACAACATCTTGTCCAATAATGATCCAAGAAAAGGGCTTCAGCATTCACACGGGGCTGGGTTAGTAGATTCGTTGGAACTGTACCATGGTTCTTGCAATGATGACAATAAGTTCAAGATGTATGATGAAGCTGCAGGTTTGAATTATTTATTTTGAGCTTTTTTGCTTACTGATTAAAAGAATGGAACATCTTAGACATTTCAATCTGCAAGAGGCATGAGGTATTGATGGTTTTTATTTCAGGTTCTCCATTCAAGGCGAGTTTATTGATGAACATTCTTCTATTGGATTCTTTTGATAGAAGTTTGGGATCAGCCAACCATTTATGAGTCTATTCCTCTCCCTAGGCAGATAGTATGACACAAGTGGCTCTCAACTTTGATGTTATTGATGTAGTCCTGCTGTTGCAATGTTCACAGTGAGTTGTTAAATGTTAAAAGTTATTTCTAAGAACCTTTTGGTCCGATACTAATAGTAGGGTTTGTCAAAACCTTATGGTGATTCCTAAATCTTGTTACAAACCAAATGAGCAATTCTTGGAGCTATCTTTTGTTTTATTTCTTCAATTCTATGTTTTGTCAAACATAAAGATTTTTCATGTTCAGCAGCCTTAAATTTGTTGTTTATTTGTGTTTTTATCAAATAGGTTGCATATCTCTGTTCATACTACTTGAATAATTTTTTGTTCCTATGGAAGCTGAAAACAATAACCGGAGAAATGGTAGTTATATTACTAATTAAGCTGATTTTCTGTTTTATATATTACTATTGAACAGTAAACAACTGCCCTTGTATTTGCATTATGACATCTTTGGTTAACCAATTTACAAGGCATGACATCTAGCCTGTTGCATGGTTGAGTGAATAACTTTTTGCTTCCACCTGATGGGAAAACTAGCTGCATCAGCAGCCAGGTCTGCTGGATTTAACTCCTCACCAAAGATTGGAAGGGTTTCCAACTAATTGTTTGTCCATGCAGGAGCCAACTCAAACAGTTCAGATTTGGAAAGCACAAAACTTTCAGAAAATTTGGTTACAGCTTCTTCTGAAAGTGCATTAGCGAAATCTGGGAGCAAAACAATCGACACTTCTAGAGCAAGGCCTCGACCACAACCGTCTTGGCAAGGATCAATGCAGCAGCCAAAACAAGATTCAGGGTTGTTGCATCAGCAGAAATCAAATACAGTGCCACATGATCTGAATCTTATATTTCAGTCTCCAGATTCACCGAGTTCTAGTAGTTGGGCGGATTCAACACAGCCAGGTTTAGCACCACAACTCTAAAAATAATTAAGATATATTTTCTTTGTTTTTTCTTTTATATTTTATATGATTAAGCTAACCATAGAATGATTGAATGATATGATTGGGGTTTGGCATCGGTTCCCCTTCCCCTGGAGGATAGATCGACACTGAAAGGGATAGCATCACCAAACTGTTTCTGTAGAAGCATAGGGATGTTATTTGTACAGATTGAGCACATCCTAGTTCTTGCCTTGACAAAAGGAACATTTGAAATATTTTATTTATGAGCAAAAGAGCCTGTCTTCTTTTTTAAGTAGTATTTGATCGATGTGTATTAATCAATATTCGATTGAAAGGTCTGAGGTTATCGATAAAAAAGCAGCTAAGAAGGGAAATGAAGGGAGGCCAGGCCACCATTTGTGACATCAGAAAACAAATTGAAACTTGTGATGATGTGTTGAAAAGTTTCGATCGCATTAGATATCATTTCTCGTTTTTATTTTTAATTTTTATTTTTGTATATGTATATTAATTATAATTATTTTTTATTTATTTGTCTTATATTAGTATTTTTTTTAATTTTTATATTTTTTTATTAATTTTTATGTTTAGAATAATAAGAAACAAAAATCGGATACGGAAGTGATTCATTTGGTGCTGTTCTTCATGGTTAACATTACAATTTGGGTATTATTATTATTATTTTATGGACTCAACTCTGTTTTTAAGCATGTGAATTATAAAGCCTATTGGATTGGATCGGATTGGATTCTACAATTAGATATAATAGTTTAATAACACGCCGATGTTTAAAGAAGCACTTTCTTTAGTCGTGAAAGTGTCATTTGAATTCAAAGACACATTTTCAACATTGTATCTCGGCCAAGTATTATAATTCTAATCTAATAAATTATGGAATATATGTAATAATATATTATCTTTTACTTTGAATTGAGTCTCTTTGCTTTTCTTCTTTAAATACCACCCATAGTACACGGCAAACATATTATTAAATATGGGAATTATTAGTCTTTTTAAACAATACATAATAAATTCATTATTCAATATGTAGATTATTAGTCGTACAAATGTATTATTAAAATATAAATTATTAATCTTTTATAACAGAAAATCTTTTTGCTTTTCATCTTTTAAGTGTAACCCATAATTCACGGCAAACATGTCATTAAATATATAAATTATTAAGTCTTTTGAAAAAATATACACCAAATGCATTATTTAATATATAAATTATTAAATATGGGAATTATTTATTGGTTTTTTAAAACAGAAAATTAGAAATTTCATATTTCTTTTCGAGCTAATCATGTCACTATTGAATTGAATTGAATTTGAGGTTCTTTTCATGTCCCCCAAAGAGAGAACATAATATATTCTCCACTTTAAAGCTTTGGATAAATACAATGGAGATAATTCAATCCTAGGAATTAGGCCTTTTTTTTTTTTCAACTTGACTAATAATATTTAAAAAGGTCATTATAGTAATAAAGTAAAAGTTGATTGTCATTTTAGGTAATAATATCTCTATTTAGGAAAATCCTCTTACAACTAATATCTCCTTTTTTTTCTTTTTTAGATATCAACTATTAAATATGTGAATTATTAGTCTTTTATAATAGAAAATCTTTTTGCTTTTCTTCTTTAAATGTCACCCATAATTCATGACAAACACATCATTAAATATGTGAATTATGAGTCTTTTGAAAGAACACAAACTAAATATAGTATTTAATATATAAATTATTAATCATTTAAAACAATACACATAAAATATATTATTAAATATGGGTATTATTAGTCTTTTAAAACAGAAAATAAGAAATTTCATACAACTTTTGCAAACCTAATGATGCCAACATTGAATTGAATTTGAAGTTATTGCTTCAGCGTTTTCATGTCCCCTAAAAAGAAAACATTCTCTATGTTAAAGCTTAAATTACATCGAAGATAAATCATTTTTAGGAATTAGACCTTTGCTTTTTAACAATCAAATATTATAATATTAAAAAGGTTATTGTAATAATATAAAAGTTGTTTCTCATTTTAGTTAATACTATTAAAAGAAATAATTATTCAACCAGTAAACTATAGACATCTATAGCCTGTCTGTATTATAATAATAATATAATATAATTATTATATTATAATATTATTGACTGGCCATAGATGCCCATAATCTATCGATTAAATAGTCAAATTCTTAAGAAAATCCTCTTATAGCTATACATTTATTGAAAATTTTATCATATAAACAAATTTATAATGAGCATAAAACTTTATTTTAAGACAAAAATGAATATCTCTATACTTCAAATAAAAGTGATGGATATGAAAAAGAATATAAGTAATATAATTAAAAAAGAAAAATAAATTGTAACATTTTTTTAGTGGATGGATGGTTTAATTTATTGAATTAAAATTTTAAGACTTTTAAATCAAGAAATTATAGAATTGAAGAATATAAAAGAGGCTGTGACTTATTTAAGACTCAAAAAGAAAATAAGTTGATAGGAAGTAAAGATAACTTAAAATTTGAAAACTTAATTGAATGAAAATCCGCGGAATAATTAACTATTCATTTAACAATTATTTAAAATAGTTATTTATATACTGAAAAAAAATTAATAATAACGCGGTGACGTAGACTTTAAGTACATGAAAATGAAATAGTTGTGTTAAAAAGTCAACAAGCAGGACTTAGTCAAGCCACACCTTTCATGTCCTCCGTACGTCTCATTTGCGTCGACAAAGTCGTCACTTCGGAAGGCTCGTTTTTGTTTTTATTATTTATTATTTTTAAATATAAAAATAAAAAATAATATAAAATTTTAAAAATAATATATAAATATAGTATAAAAATAAAATTTTAAAAATTTAAAAATAAATAAAATTTAGTGAAAAATGTAAAAATAGAAATAAAAAATTAAACTTAACGAGACCTTCGTTTTTTATTATAAATTATAAATTATAATTTTTCTTTAATTTATATTTTATTTAAAAAAATTATTAGATTTAAAATTTTAAAAAATAAAAATAAATTTTTTTGGTGAAAATAAATCTAAGTTATGGATAAAAATATTTTGTTATAATTTAAATATATATTAATTATATTTATTATTTAATAAAAAATATATCTTTATAAAAAACTAAAGTGGTTAATTATTATTTTTATTTTTAATTTCTTATTTTTGTTTTTTTAAAACACATAACTAATATAAAAAAACGTATTTACTTTTAATTATATTTATAAATTTACAAAAAAAGTAGAAAATTATAAATAAGAATATTTGATTTATTTATATATTATAAATATAATTTTATATTTAATAATAAATATTATATATTAATTAATATGTATTTTTAAAATATATTAAAACAAAAAAAAGATGTGAAAGTAAGTGGCTCCTTTATTTTTTGTATTTTTAAAATGGATAAGATTAGGTAGCCCAAGTTCTTATAGCCCTACATGAGTTGATGATATTTTTGTCATTTTTTAAATTTATATTAGTAGTTTATAAAAATGTTGGGCCACCAGAATTATGGTTACCTAATTTTGTTTCTTTTAAAATTTATAAATTATATTTATAAATAAAAGTTAAGTAAGTACATTTTTTTATCATTAATTTTTCTACTTAAAATAATAATAATAATAATAATAAACAATCCTTAATTTATTAAGTGTTTTTTTATTAAAGATGATACATGTTTTTATATTAATCGGATTAATTTATAACAATTACAATATCATCTTATCATATAAAAAAGTAAATAATATATATATGTAATATTAATAATATCAAGATATTTGATTAAACTCTTTTTCATATTGATCAAATTTGTAATCATTATTTTTATACATGTAAGAAATAAATTATTATAATTTATAAACTATGTATTTAATTCATATTTAATTAATTATTTTAATTATTTAATCAATAAATTATTTTGTACATCGATTATTAAAATAAGTAATAAATTATATTGAAATATTTTTTAAATTTCAATATTTATGTCTTATTAACTAATATTTTCTTAAAATTGAAATTTTTAAAAAATAAAATTTTTTTAATCACCCTTTTAGTAGTAAATCATTATAATAAATAAATAAATAAAAGAAATCAAAAGTTTTTTTTTTTAAAGAAAAGAAATCAAAAGATACGTGGGTGGTTGGAAAACTATTATTTCTTTGAATTCTTCATATTTGACTGAGAAAACAAAATCATTTTCCTAAACACGTTAGTTGACTTAAATAACGCCACTACCCGCCCACAAGTTCCCTCTTTTCTCCACCCCTTCCCCATTGTCTGCCGAAGACCCAGTCGTTGTCCAAAATTCCTTCACAACTGCATTGAAAGAACCTCTGCACAAGCTTGCTTAAACCCTTTATACAAGCTTTTTTTTTTTTTTTTTGCCTAATTCTTACCCTTTCACTTTCCGTTTATTCACTCTCTGTTTTTCATTGGTGGTCGTTGACCAAGTTGATGACTTGAGGCAATAAATGGCAGCCAGCTGATGACAGCTCTGTTTTCAGTTTGATTTCTGGTCGTCTTCTCTCTGGCTTTGAACCCTTCAGAACTGGATACAATACCCACTTCCAAGCTTGCAAGTTTCTTGAGATGGGGAACTGTTGGGGTTCTTCTGCTCATAATCCTACTCCTACAACATCCTCCAATTTTAATATCTCTTCAGGTATACTTCACTCTTTCACACGCATACACTTGGTTTTCAACAAACTCAAGCTCTTTCTTGTTATTTGTGATCTGGGTTTTTGTTTTTCTCGATGATCGATGAATTCTTTTTGCTAGTATGTCTTAAAGCTTTGACTTTTGAGAAACAGATTGATTTCCCAGAAATTATGAAGCTTACAACGATGGATTTCATCTGGGTTTTTCATTTTGTTACTTTATCACAAGATCCAACCCCAAAATTTATATGTACTGCTCATCCGTATGAAAGACTTTTTGATGATATGTTGAGAGACTTTTGCTTTGGTTTCCGGATTCTATTCTGATTGTTGAGTTGGGTTAATCTTATGGATCTTGATTATGCCCACAATGGGTTAGATTCTATATGGATATATCTAATTTTCAATTCTGATAGTGCAGCTGGAATATCTCACACGACCAGCACCAGCAATACAACTTCTTCAGGAACTAGCAACACGACCTCTTCCAGCATTTCTGCCAACAGCCAATTTTCTGGTGGAAACGGTGTTGATGCCTTTCCGAATGGGCAAATCTTGCCTACACCCAACTTGAAAATATTCTCGTTTCAGGAACTGAGGTCTGCCACAAAAAATTTCAGACCTGATACAGTTCTTGGAGAGGGAGGATTTGGTAAGGTTTTCAAAGGTTGGCTTGATGAGAAGGCCCCTGGCAAGTCCGGAAGTGGTACTGTAATTGCTGTCAAGAAACTGAACAGCGAGAGCCTGCAAGGCTTTGAAGAATGGCAGGTAATTCAATTATGGATAGATGAATCAGATATTAAAGTTCACACTAAAATACTGGAGACAGTTGAATCTCAGCTACAATTGAATGAGACTAGAGCTTTGTTCTGCCTCTTGTTTTGATGAATTTGTAAAGGTGATAAATACATATTTGCATGCATACACGTAGTGAAATTGAAGTTTCTACTTTAGCTAGTTATCAGCTATTCATACACTCTGTCATGTATAGCAACTTGAGTTCTAATTTTTCATTTTGCTGGTGCAGTCGGAGGTAAATTTCTTGGGAAGACTCTATCATCCTAACCTTGTCAGGCTACTAGGATATTGTTGGGAGGAGAGTGAACTTCTCCTTGTTTATGAATTTATGCAAAAAGGAAGTTTGGAGAACCATCTATTTGGAAGTAAGGGCTACAATATTTTGATTGAATGTTACTTTTCTTTTATTGTTTCTACCACTGCCTTATGTGCTTGTTCGTGTCCGAAATATTCAGACCCTCTTTCTATTTATGATATGAATGATTTCACAATATTGTTTCTGTTTTGTCGCTTCCAGCTTGTTATGCATAAACACGCCAATTATGTGCTTTTTCATGTCTAATAACACACCCTTATGCTTTTTTTATTTGTGATGTCCATATGATTACATGTACAAGTATTGCATGTTTATGTGTTTTAACATAATATCTTTTGTAATGGGTTCAGGAGGCTCAGCTGTTCAACCGCTGCCATGGGACACACGCCTTAAGATTGCTATAGGAGCAGCAAAAGGACTTGAATTCTTGCATACATCTGACAAGCAAGTCATTTACCGTGATTTCAAAGCGTCAAATATACTGCTTGATGGGGTGAGTTTTTATGTATTACCTGCTGTTTTAACTGGTTCATATATAGATATCTGCATCAGGATTACTTACATGTATAGCTTTTCGTTCAGACATTACTCATTTTTCCTCTTCTTTCTTCTTTTGAACATAACTCGTACTTCCATAGATGCTGTAAGGATTGGTATTTGAAAAGTGGTTCTCTTTTGGATGAGGAACTTGATGCCGTATTGTGGTTTGTTCATACTGCTTATGGTTTGATTTTGTTATGCAGTCTTATACAGCCAAAATATCGGATTTTGGTTTGGCGAAATTAGGCCCCTCAGCTAGCCGGTCACACGTAACAACAAGGATAATAGGCACCTATGGCTATGCAGCTCCTGAGTATGTTGCAACAGGTAACCAGTTTGGTCCTAGATCAGATATAACAAAGGCTGTTGAAAATTTTTGGTATGCCATTTAACATTTCAATGATAAACAGGGCACTTGTACGTAAAAAGCGACGTCTACGGTTTTGGGGTTGTCCTGGTTGAGATTTTGACTGGTTTGCGGGCACTTGATCAGAATCGTCCGAATGGACGACAAAATCTAGTGGACTGGATCAAGCCATTTTTATTTGACAAGAGAAAGTTGAAGAGTATAATGGACTCTAGATTGGAGGGAAGATATCCTTCCAAGGCAGCATTTCGAATAGCACAGCTTGCTTTAACCTGTCTTGAATCGGAACCTAAGAACCGACCATCAATGAAAGATGTTGTTGAAACATTGGAGAGAATAGAATCAAGCAATGACAGGCAATCTGAGCTTAGAACTCGTAGAAACAGCCGGCCTGCAACTCGGCAGCAGCACGGGCAAGGCCGACAACCTTTGCAAAGTCGTTCCCCGCTTCATCCAAGGCAAGATGGAGGTCGAGTCCATCAACAGCCTCTACGAATAAGGTAAGGTAACTGGAAAGGAGAAGCCGTAACCAGCCCTGTCCTGCCTCTGCCATGGTTCCATCAACAGCTTCCAAGGATAAGGTAACCAAAAGGGAGAAGCAGTAACCAGCCCTGTCCTGCCTCTTCCATGGAGATTATACTACTAGACAAGATATCAAACATATCCAATATGCTGATTTATGTAAATGGATAGAATCTTTTTTGAGGTTTATTGTTGTTAGTTGGTAATTGTTGTTGTACTGAGAATGACTATGGAAGGCTTTGCTTTTTGCATGCATCAGGCACTGTAATTAGGTGTAGTAGGAAGTGGAACTTGCTTGGTATTGTTATAGAAAGAATTCATTTGTTATTGCAAAATGGAAACATTCCCTTTGTGTGCTCAAAATCTTTCATCTTTGGGCTCCCATTCCCATGGCCTTTCAATTGAAGAGTTGATGATGAATGTATGTGAACGAACTTTTACTGTGTGCAGAAGTAAAGAAAAACGAGAAATAAAAATATTGACTGTTTCATTAATCTTAGTCAAAAGGTAAAGTTGATGTCTGTATTTGTACCAGTCAACAAGCAATTAACAAAACAAACCGACTACTAAATTAACTGACTAATGCTAACTACTTAAGTTAATACACTTAACACATTTAATACGTTTATCAGTATAAAAATATAAATGAAAGTGACGGGAAAATTTATGGCCTACATGTAATTTTGAATGTCAATAAGCACACCGCTTGCTTTGTCAAAGGTAGAACCCAAGGGTCTGGATTTGGCTGAAGAATTTTTCCAAGTTTGTGCTCGAGTCCAAGTTCGGTTGGATTTGAAAAAACGGATTTATTATTGTTATTAATTTTAGTTTTTTGTTATAGTTTTTGTATGTTTGTAAAAAGTCTTGTGAAGGTTTTTAGAAAAGTTGCGAGTAATCTTACCTGCAAAATTCATTGATCCAGTACCTCTCTCTTTATTCAGTAGCTCAAGAAGATGCTCGACTTGTTCATTTGTCAAGCCTGCCAGTGGAGAATTACTTGTTTTAGCTTTATCCACCAGTTCCTCGCAGGCATTAGCACTTCCTTTGCTTTGCTTCACCTTCCCTTTCGGTTGCCAATTGCTAGAATAACCCACCAAGTTGTTTGGTTTATGTCCTTACAACCAATTTCTTGGTTGATAACCTTCCATCACAAGTCCCAGCATTTTTCTTCTATATGGCCTATTTTGTTGTAGTGTTGACATCTTGGTTTTGTCAAATCATTTTGAGTCGCGTTTGCTCTCTTCTCTCGAGAGCTTCCACTAATGCCTTGAACGGACAAAATAACCCTCTAATTTTGCAAAATAAGCCGGAATGTTAAACGTACCTTGAACGGTGAGAGTGAGAGTTCTTTTTAATTTATGTATCCTCGTTTGACGGGTTAATAGTCATTGAGGTTATCAACTTTTTTGAATTTTTTCAGTTGAGTGATTAAATTTTTAAAAATTTTAATTAAGTGATTGACGTTTGAAAAGTTAATCAGTTGAGTGAAAAAGGTTGACGTCGTTAATTGACCCAACCCGATCCGACTCAACAACCTGGTCCAACCCGACCCATTCCAACTTTTTTACCTTTTCTGATTAATTTTTTAAACGTTAATCACTCAAATAAAAAATTTTCAAAGATTAGTCACTTAATTGAAAAAATATGAAAAGGTTAGATTAATAACCTATTTTGAAATTTTTAA
>JAOXYD010000135.1:23954734-23964973 GCA_028565735.1 Pinacopodium congolense | reverse complement strand
CATGATACACTTTTATAAAGAAACTAACATCGATCATTTACGTTCATCAAAATCAAGTAACATAGTTAAAGCATTCCCAACAAATCAAAATTTCATAATAGAAATTCCCATCTCCTTATTACTCAAATAATTGGTCCAATTATAACTTATTCATATTTAATCATATGTATCACAAATTTCATACCTTATAAGTACCAATTCATATCTAAATTAATAATATATTAACACCTATTAATCAAGAAATTCCAACATTTATTTCATACATATAGCATTCAATTTATAATATTTTGTATCAATTAAGTAATATAAGATTAAATTAGAAGTCCTTACTTAAATTCAAGTATAATACTCCCCTATTGCTCAATAGGACCTAAATAAATATTGAAGATTCATTAGGCCCAAATATACTAAGGAATTATTCCATTAAAGATTTAAACTAAATTTAAGAGTTCAACTAGCCCAAAATAAATTCCTAAGGTTTAAAAGCCCAAATCAAAATCCAACTAAATAAAACTCCTAAACTAAAAGTCTAAATAATTACTTTGGGCTCACAATAAATTAATCAAGTCCTATAAACCAAAAACATTTAAAGTCCAAAGCCCAATTTAAGCCTAGGCCTGAACCATTTTGGTTCATCTTCTTCACTTTCTCTTCTTCTATAGCCGACGCATCTTCCCCTTTCCATATCATCTTCTTCGGCAAGTGCTTTGCCTTCTTCTTTGGCCAATCACTTCACCGCCATTAACCATCCTTACTGATTTCTAGACCACACTCCTTTCCATCCCCCTCTAAGCCATTCACCAAAACAACCACTCAAAGCTCTTAAAACCGAACAGAAAAACACATTAGCTAACAATAGAGTAAACGGAAAGAAAAAGGGTGTTAATGTTTAATAAAACTCACCAGATTTTGAAATTAAAACTCAAGCAAAGGAGCTTCTATCATTGCCTAAGCTAGAATTTCTAGAGATTGATAATGTTTCCAACCTAAAACAAACCCCCCAATAATCAAACTAAAGATGTAACAGAAGAAAGGATGGAGAAAGATAACAACAAGTTGATTTCACTAAGAAAATATGTAGAAATAAGGAAAAGGAATAAGTGATGCAGGCAATTATTCAACCTAAAAGGAGGACTGGCGGCGGTTGCACACAAAAGGAGAAAGGAAGAACTCTCGCACGATGTCTCCATATTTTTTAAACTTCCCTTTTATTTTGTCATTTTTTTAATGGTCTGGGCTGGACCCAAGCCCAAGTTTGCAAACTTACGAATGTTACTTTTCGTTTAGGATAATTGTTTCCATTAAGAAGAAATGGAACTAGTGAGATTTTGCTATAATTGACAAAAGTTAAGAAGTATGGTGAGCTGGGATCTTGGAATAGCATGATGGCCATGATGCTTGTTGTGCTTCTCACTTTAACTTGCTGGTTCGATGTTTCTATTGACATGGTTTGTAGATTTGTGGTTTGAGAGAATCAACAATCGACCCACTTTGATACATGAAAAAAAGAGATTGGGAGAATTTTCTGGTTTTCTCATTCTACTAAAACAATGTACATGTTATCTTTATTTATAGACTATTATACAGAAGAGATAGAGAAAGATGACACAGAGAAAATAGGAAGAGATAATATCATATAAAATAATTGTTTAAAAAATCCCTCCAGTCTGATCGATTCAATCTGGTTAGCCGTTAACCTTTTAATTGGTCGATTCAATTTTGTATAAAAATCTTTTAAAATTTTTGTATAAAAACTTCCAAGTTTTTACCTGGGGACCTATACAAAGAAATATACATGCATCCACCACTTAGTTATCTCCATCAAGGTGATAATAGAGTATGCCGATTACGAAAATCACTCTATGGCCCAAAACAAGCGTTAAGGGAGTGGTTCTCTAAATTATCAAAAACTTTTAAAACTTATAATTTATATAATCTCACATAGATTCCTCCTTATTCACATGGTATTCTAATCTTTTCTTTCTTACAGTTTTAGTATATATGGATGATATGGTGATTATTATAAATAATCTTGCACATTGTCAGTAACTCAAAGAATTTTTACATAACCGGTTCATCTCAAAGATCTTGGAAGGTTAAAATTTTTCCTTGGATTAGAAGTTACTCATAGCCTAACTGGTATTTTTCTTTGTCAAAGAAAATATGCTTTAAATATACTTTCAGGCGTTGGATTGACAAGTGCAAAGCCAAGTAAAATTCCCATTCTATAACAACACCACCTTAGTAATCCACAACTTCGAAAATGGAAAATCCAACACCTTATAGATGACTTGTTGGATGATTGCTATATCTAACTATTAAACAGTCGGGCATTATATATGCTGTAAATATTTTGAGTCAATATATGCAAGAACCTACTATAACTCATCATGATGATGCCATTAGAGTTTTGATATATATTAAAAGTGCCCTATGTCAAGGATTATTCTTTCCATTATCTAATGATTTGCAGTTAAAAGTTATTGTGTCGCATATTGGGTTGCATGTCCTATTACTCGACGTTTAATCACATGCTATTATATTTCATTTAGTGATTCACCTATCTTATAGAAAACCAAAAAACAACCTACAGTTAGTAAATCATTTGCAAAGGCTAAGTATCGTGCAATGGCATCCGCCACAAGTGAATTACTATAGCTTTAGGCACTGTTATGAGATTTAACAATCTCACATTATCAACCTATGCAATTATATTACAATAATCAAACAGCCCTACATATTGCGTCTAATCCAATTTATCATAAACCGACCAAACATATTGAAATGGATTGTCATTTTTTGTGTGAAAGATTACAAGCCAAAGATCTAGAGACTCACTACATTCCATTTGAAAGTCAACCTGCAGGTGCTTTTACAAAGGCGTTGGGTGCAAATGCCTTTCATCGACTCATATACAAGCTGGGAGTTTCCTTTCTTCACTCTCCAGATTGAGGGGGGTTGTTAGAAGACCAATTAAATTCTGTTGAATAATTATTAGGTACCAAATGGGCTGCATATCAAATAGATTTTGGATAATTATGCCAACACTACATAACAAACAAATATATAAGGCTGGTTTACAACTTTTGGAGATTGACACAGATGCATATTTCATTGATTACTCTGCACATATCTAATATTATATCATCTAATATTATCTCTTCCTATTTTCTCTATATCATCTTTCTATATTTCTTATGTACAATAATCTATAAATAGAGATAACATGTGCACTTTTTAGTAGAATGAGAAAACTAGAAAATTCTCCCAATCTCTTTTTTTCAAAGAAAAAGTAAAAATATTTTTTATTTATATTTTTCTTTTTTTTTTCTAAATTTATAATAAACATGTTTTTACCATTGTTTTTTTAATTAAAAAATAGAAATAAGAAATTGAAAATAGAAATGATGCCAAAATTTTAGGGGTTGTTTATTATGATTTTCGTTTTCGGTTTTGATTTTCTGTTTTTTAAATGAAAAACAGTACAGAAACCTAAAAAAAATATACTAATACAGTACAAAAAAAAAGCATATAAACCGAAAAAACACACAAAAACCAATACAAAGACACAAAAACCACAACCAAAAACTAAAACTAACAACAATACCAAATATCCCCTTAGCTTTATGACAAAAGGTCATTGGATATTATTTTGGTTAGGGTTTGCTCTGAAATTTGTCTGCATAAATCAAAATGATCATATTTTGAACTCGACTCAAATTAATTGGCCTATTTGATTTAATTTTTTGTTTATGTTTTCTATTTTTGTTTTTATGTAATTTCATAAGTTTTTGTTGTGTTTTTTCCTATACCTTTTTTTGAATTTTTTTGTTTTATTTGTGTGTTGTTTCTTTCCATATATATATATATATATATGGTTTATGTACTTAAAAAAAAAAGAAAAAAAGAAAATGAAAAACGTTAACAAATAGAACCTAAGGACTCGTTTAGTTCAGATTTCCATTTCCATTTTCTAATTTTTATGTGATTTCATCAATTTTATGTATTTTTAATATTTTTCTCAATTTTTATGTTTTATTAGTGTGTTATTTTATGATTTATGTATTATTTTTTTTATTTTTATATTTATAAAAATAAAACACAAAAAACCAAAACAAAATGTTTGGTTTAAAGCATGTTTGATTCATCTTTTTGTTTTTGTTTTTTGTTTTATATTTTTATTGATTTTGTGTGTTTTTTTATTTATATATTATTTTTCGATTTTTGTACTGTATTAATATGTTATTTTTTCGTTTTCTATATTAGTATGTTATTTTTTAGTTTCTGTACTTTTTTAGTTTCTATATTTAGAAAAATAAGAAATCTAAACCAAAAACAAAATCTTAACTAAATATCCTCTTAGTTTTTTTATTTCTTTTGTCTATTTTTGTTTCCTTTTCTGTGTGTTTTCATCAAAATTTATATATATTTTTATTTTTGTATTGTTTTTTTGATTTCTGTGTTGTATTTGTGTTAGCCCATAGTAAGGCTCTGATAACATGTTAAATGAGCCTAACTTACTTCAAAAAGTACACTCAAGGGTGTAAGGTTTACCACATCTTATAAATGATTTTAATTCACACATCACAACCAATGTGAGATTCTTAACGCACACCCTCAACCCAAACCTAGGCTACAGAGACCAATTTCGCTGAGACCAACCTAAGAAGGTGTGTTAACCCATAATAAGACTCTAATACCATATTAAATGGACCTAATTTACTCTAAAAAGTGCATTTAAGGGTACTATTTACCACATCTTAAATGGTTTTAATCCACACATTATAACCAATGTGAGATTCTCAACACACTCCCTCAGATCAAACTTGGGCTGCAGAAACCAATTCCACCAAAACCAACCCAAAAAAGTGTGTTAGCCTATAGTAAGTCTCTGATACCATGTTAAATAGGCCTAATTTATTTCTAAAAGTACACTCAAAGGTATAAGGTTTACCACATCTTATAAATAGCTTTAATCCACGTAGCACAACCAATGTGAAATTCTTAACATTGTGTATTGTTATTTTCAATTTCTTTGCCATTTTTAAAATTTTTGTATTTTGAAAAATAAGAAATCAAAATAAAAAACAAAATTTTATTAAAACATTCTTCTAACAAAACAAGCATTAAATTTTTTAAAAAATTAGACTTTGAGTCGAGCTTCAGACTCGAAACCCTTGACTTGAATTCAACCCAAAGTTGAAAAAGCCCAAAAATTAATCAGACTTTAGCCTGAGGCTCAACAACCTAAACCTGATCGGATTTCGGACGAGGCTCAAGCTGATTTAAAAATTTTATGTCGGGTCCGGTCCATTGTCAATGCTACAATGGGCCAGTAAAACTTTTTATTTTATTTTAATCGAATCCAATTTTGATCTTCAGAATCGAAGAGCAACACGCGTAGACGTGGCTTTTGAGCAAGAAATGTGAAATAGAGCCAGTGGGAATGGTTTCAGTGGATCTTGAAAACAATGGAAACTGGAAATTCGAAGTTCACGAGTTTCTTCCACTCTCTCCTACTCCTCTGCATCTCAATCGTACTTCTCTCTCTCTCCGATCACTTCTTCTCTTCTCCGATTACTTGATAATCAGTCTAATTCCTTTTAATTATATGTTTTCACAGATTGCCTTCCTTCTTCCTCAAGTATCTGCTGATTTTGTAATGTAAATTCTAGCTCTTTTACTCGTTTTCTCCTTTTATCAAGCTATTTGTCTATATCTCAATGCCTGTGTTTCATTTATATGTTGATTCTTGTAGAGCCAGAGACCTCAATTCCGACTGCCAAGGATGCAACGATATCAAGGTTCGTTGAATATGGAAATCCCTAGACTCGCAGCCTTTTTTTCTAATTTGCATGTGTCTTTCTCGATTTTTGTGGATTTTTTTAAATTTGTGCTGTTTTTTTATATTTTTCTATTTTATTAATGTACTATTTTTTTTTATTTCGGTAAATGTAAAAAAATCAGAAACCAAAACCAAAAACTGAAGCAATTCCTAAGGAAAAAGATGGAATATTTCTGTATTTCTTGTTGAATGCGTGAATCGCTTTGATAAGGATGTGTGAAAATGAAGGTAGTGAGTAGGCTTGTTTTGGGTTGTGCAGGATATTGACATAATTGGAACGTACACCGACCCTTCTGGTGCTGTTCGGGTCGGTAGGGTGAAAATGAAGGACCTCTCTGCTTCCTGGGTTTTGGACATCCCTCCTTCAGATAAACTCCATGACCAGCCAAAGGCTTCCCAAGTAATTTCCCTCTTGTCATAATTTTTCTATTGAGTTTTTGTTAATTTCTATCAAAATGATTTCTTTCTTGTCGTGGCAAGATTGAGGAACAGTTTCAACAAATTTTCCCCCTTTTTTTAAGATCAGAAAGGCATTTACTTGACTACTTTCTTGCTTTCAGGAATTGGAAGACACATTTATTAATGGCACTGAGCTTAAAGATAATGATGAGCATTCTGTGGGTGATCATCAATCTGGAGAAGGTGGAATCTTGAATCCTTTGAAGTCACAGATGAGCCCAGTGCAGCTCAAGCGCCAGGTCAACTGTCAGTAGCAGTAGCTCTGCTTTCATTTGCAGAAGGTTTTTTTGTTTTCACTGCATAAATTTATTATATTACGTTGTTCTTCAGATGTTGCGAAAGAAAAGGAGGGATTCACGAACTGCAAAGCTGATTGCACAGGATAAAGAAGCAGATTTCCAGATGCAAGCTGCTGCAGTTAACCAGTCTAAAGCCTTGGACACCACAGTGAAGGGAAAATACAGTATTTGGCGGAGAGACTATGAGAGTCCACATTCTGATTCTATGTTGAAACTGATGCGGGACCAGATCATAATGGCCAAGGCGTATGCAAATATTGCCAAATCAAATAACCAAATTGATCTTTACAACTCACTTGTGAAACACTTTAGAGAAAGTCAACATGCTATTGGGGAAGCAAATTCTGATGCTGAGCTTTCGCCTAGGTATCAGATCTACTATTGTTCTCTTCTTTACCTGGGAATGCATTTCAAGTCACAATGTTCATGAAGAGGCATTTTTTTCTCTACAGTGCATTAGTTCGAGCCAAAGCAATTGGACACATTCTTTCATTGGCAAAGGATCGTGTATACGAATGCCCTACAATGTCAAGGAAGTTACGGGCAATGATTCAATCAACTGAAAATAATGTAAATTCTCTGAAGAAAAAAAGTGCATTCTTGATTCAGTTGGCTGCAAAGACAGTCCCAAGATCATTGCATTGCCTTCCTCTTCAACTTGCAACTGACTATTTCGCACAGGGTTATCAAAGTAAGGTATATTTTGACAAAGGGAAGGTTAAGGATCCTTCACTTTATCACTATGCCATCTTCTCTGACAATGTTCTGGCAACATCTGTGGTTGTCAATTCTACTGCACTTAATGCAAAACATCCTGAGAAACATGTGTTCCATATAGTCACTGATAAACTGAACTTCGCTGCCATGAAAATGTGGTTTATTCTTAACCCTCCAGAAAATGCTACAGTAGAAGTTCAAAATATTGATGATTTTAAGTGGTTGAATGCCTCTTACTGTTCAGTTTTGCGACAACTTGAATCTGCCAGGATAAAAGAATACTACTTCAAGGCAAATCATCCTTCTTCCCTATCTGCTGGTTCAGACAATCTTAAATATAGAAATCCCAAATATCTTTCTATGCTGAACCATCTTAGATTCTATCTTCCTGAAGTTTATCCCAAGCTAGATAAGATCCTTTTTCTGGATGATGATATTGTAGTCCAGAAGGATTTGACACCACTATGGTCAATTGACCTAAAAGGGATGGTCAATGGTGCTGTGGAGACTTGCAAGGAGAGCTTCCATAGGTTTGACAAGTACCTTAACTTCTCTAATCCAAACATCTATGAGAATTTCAATCCAAATGCTTGTGGCTGGGCATTTGGAATGAACATGTTTGACTTGAAGGAATGGAGAAAGCGAAATATCACGGGAATATATCATCGATGGCAAGATTTGGTACGCACCAATTTTCCCTTCCTCACAAGTTTCATTCCTTAGGCATACATCTTTATCATGACGTTGCCATCTAGCTTTACAAGGCATGCATTTGGATGAACTGACGCTTGATGATGCTATGAGAGGGCTTAATGTTATGATTCTTTGTGATCTCAGCAGATGATAGTTCTGTGGCTGTATTTACCGAATTTTGTCATGGCTGCGGATGCAATGGATACGATGCTTTAAATGGATCTTATCTCACTTTCATTTGCCATATCTGCAAAACTGCATGTCTATTTGGAAGTCTGACGCAGAATAATTGCACTGTGATCTGAATATAATATCGTTGTTGGTGCATGTGACACGATTTTAATACTTTATATGTGATTGTCTTATTATATTTTCATAATGGTTGAGTTACTTATAGATTTCGCTTTCTCGAATACCGATTTCTTTCCATTGTAATATAGCACTTACCAAGTTTGTAATCCTTGCTACCAACTTATTGAGATGAACTTCTTGCAGAATGAAGATCGAACTCTTTGGAAATTGGGCACATTGCCGCCTGGATTGATCACTTTCTATAACCTGACTTATCCACTGGATCGTAGCTGGCATGTCCTGGGACTTGGTTATGATCCAGCCCTCAACAAAACAGAGATAAAGAATGCAGCTGTGGTTCATTACAATGGAAATTACAAGCCATGGTTGGATTTGGCCGTTTCCAAGTACAAGTCTTACTGGTCAAGATACGTACAGTATGACAACCCTTATCTACAGCTCTGCAATATTGTTGAATGAATAGTTTTGTTGCACATCATACTTTCTCACATAGCAATTCTTTAATGGGAAAGATTTTTTACAAGTCCTTTGAAGCATAGGAAGTTCAAAGTTGTCTTAAACACTAACAAGAATAGGAATTTATCTTGTTCCATTATTATGTAACTACTAATATAAGTACCTAATTAGGTGTAGCTCCATTAATACAATAGATTATCAACTTTTACAGTCTTCCTTCTCCACCCATGGAATGAAATCTTAGTTGTTACTTTAATGGTCTTCTCTGGGCAATTCGTTTTAACGCTGGGAACATGTTAGGTAGCTTTTGTTTGTCACAGGAATTGCTCTTTACATCTATTGTATTAGAATGTTGTAGGAAGTAATTTCTTGCTACAAATGAAGTGGAAAATGGAGATGCTGAATAACATTTACCGTCTGTTGTTGGAAATTCAATCCTTCCGTGTGCTTAAGGCTGGCGATGGGTTATGATGGGCCGGGCTTATGAGTCTAATCCAAAACCTGACCAAGTTTAGGTTTTTATTCAGACTATTAAGGCCTGTTTGGAAACGATTTTCGTTTTTGTTTTTTATTTCTATTTTTTAAATATGAAAATTAAAAATGCAAAAATTGAAAAATTAATAGAAAAAAAATATAAATAAAAAAGCACAAAAATAAAAAACAAAAAAAAAAGATAAAAACAGATAAAAATAAAAACGAAAAGTTGAATGAAACAGATTCTAAAATATAAGGTTTGAGTTAAGTTGAGGGGCTTATAAAGTCCAAATTATTTTATTTAAGTTTGAATCTAATTTCAAATTTGATCATATTGTATTTTTTCATGAATTTAATTCAAAACTTGCTTGAGTTTCAAGTTTTTATTTAGATTTTATGATAGATGTTAGATTTACGATAAGTTAGATAGAATTGAACCTTTGAATTCAAAGCCTAAATTATATTGTTTATGTTTGGATCCAATTCAAAATTCTTCATATTATATTTTGGTAGTTGGAGGTCATGAATCTAATTCAAAACTTAATCAAGGTTCAAGTATTTATTTATATTTTATAATAAAATTATTTAGGTTAAGTCAGATAGACTTGAGCCTTCATACTTAAAGTCTAAATAAATTTATTTAAATTTGAACTTAATTCAAAATTTGATCATATTGTATTTTATCAGTCTAAGCTTATAAATTTAATTCAAAATGCGATCAACTTTCAAGTTTTTATTCAGATTTTAAAATTCAATCACTTTATCAATATGATGAATTTAGTAACTTCATAAAACCCCTTACTAGTTGTTTTGATTTCTTTTTTATTTTTTATTTTTTATTGTAATTTTTTATTTTTTGAAAATAAAATAAAATAAAAATAAAAATAAAAATATATTTAGCTGAATTTTTTATTATTATTAAATAAAAAATAATTTTTAAAATTTAAATTAAAGTACTCTCATATATCTTAAATATATGTTACT
>JAOXYD010000135.1:23929137-23947762 GCA_028565735.1 Pinacopodium congolense | reverse complement strand
GTAATACATAATATTATGTATTATAATAGTATTATAATATATCTTATAAAACGAAGTTCCCAAGGCTACGCCTCTTTTGGTTTGTAAGGCAGGTAAAAAATCTTGCTTTTCACCCTCCTTCGAGAGGGCTATAGTTTAATCGTTAAATGAATGTTCCAGTATTGACAATCTTTCATAAGTAGAGCTGTCATCTCTATATGAACAAACA
This sequence comes from Pinacopodium congolense, assembly GCA_028565735.1. Classification (NCBI taxonomy): domain Eukaryota; kingdom Viridiplantae; phylum Streptophyta; class Magnoliopsida; order Malpighiales; family Erythroxylaceae; genus Pinacopodium; species Pinacopodium congolense. The sequence goes on along the minus strand of JAOXYD010000135.1, from coordinate 23,947,554 downwards.
AATCTCCTTACCTTACATTGCCCGGTATAAATTGTATGGTATACTCCAAGTGGAGCACTGTTAATTCATGCATTTAGCAATGTTAGATCACAAATTCGATAGATGAATTGAAACTCTACTGACCACCAATCTGAGATAACTCTCGGTGCTCCTGACTCAACCCTCTGGCCCAAAAGAGTTCCAATTCCCACGTATGTCAGCTCGACCTATAATTCACTTGTTGGCTCTGCCAGACGAGTTTGAGGATCATCATAACAAAACAGCACATCTTGGAAATAATTATTTAATTATATAAAGTTATTATGTTTATGGTATATTAGGAAATAGATCAAAATGAATTCTCAATTATAAATTTGTTTCAAATATAATTATAAATAATTCAATTGAATTTTATGTTTTAAATGATAACTATCTAAATAAGAGAATTCATTTGTAAATGAATTTCACATTCTACATTTATTTGTTCTAAACAGAGGGTAAAGGTTGGATTGTTCGTTCACTAAAATAATACATAAGTTGAATTCAGAACATTATGAGATAATTCAATTTATATTTGATGGGAACGGTAGAGTATTGAGAGGACTTTTTTTAGAGAATTGTTGTAAATAACATTGGAATTTTCTTCTGAAAAAAAAAAATCACTGATAAAGTTAGTATAAGACTATATACAAATTTTACTTTCATCTAAATGTGGGATCCCCTTTACAGAGAACAGGCAAAATTATTAGTATGAACATCCTGAGACATAAATGAATTTTGGACCGATATATATAAAGTCATATGATTAAATTGATACAGAACATGGGTCAAAGAATGGAATACTACTACTACTCCATGGATTCCTCATTCTCACTTCTTTTCTTCTGCAAAACAATTAAAGCAATTAGATCAGATGAAGAAGTTGATATTCATCAGTAGTTCTCAGACATATCCTTTTCATCAGTTCTTCTTTTTCTTTTGGTTCTGTAATTACATGCTCCAGTTTGCAATCATCAGTTTCCAGAGTGCCAATCGAGACATTGGAATCACCGGAATATAGCTTATGACATTGCAGGAGAAGGAGAGTGATAAGTTTATGAAGATTATGCTATTTGACTCTTCTGTTGGATTTTAACTGATAAATAACATTTATTGTATAATAAAAATTATTAATTTATGTTAATTAAAACAGGAACCAAACAGAAGTTTCGATCTTTCAAAAGTCGGTCCTTATATTATTATATAAAATTTTGGTTAAAAAAACTGTTGATGGTGATTATCTTTTCGAAGGAGCCTATGAGTAATGAGTAGTAATGATATCAGTTCTTCGTTCCCTTTTCACCGTCACAGTCTCCAATCCTGCTGTCTCTATGTCTCTCTCTCTCTCTCTCTATATATATATGAAAGAGCTCTCTATCAGTTCAATTGATTATCATTTTGTTTGATTTATGATATTTTTCAACATAACTTCTTACTCTTTACGTGGCGATCTGCTAAAAATCGGTTCTTTCTGATCGACTCCACACAAAAGTGGCGATTTTTGAAAAATTTCAGAAGACCAAACCTTTGTAGCTCTTTAAAGATTCCATCTTTCTTCGCTGTCGAGTTGTGCTGTTTGACTTTTCTCTGATCGTTCACTTCTCAGGTATCATGAATTGATCTTCTAAACCTATTTCTTGCTTCAATTAAACTATTGGGCTGTGTCTGTTTTCGCTTTGTTTTTGGGTTTTTCTTCTTCTTTTTGGACTCTAATGGTTTCAATGGCTTCCTTCTTCGTAGAGCTTGTGGGTGGTTATAGAGTGGAAAGTTGGGTGATTCCAATTATGCTGGCTGCTCTAGGCCAGTCCACAAGTGATAATTGCCGATGAATTATCTGGATATTATTGCATCTCTATCGAATTACTCCCCTCCTACATGGGCAACTTTGTTGGCTGGTGCCTTTGTGCTTATAACGCTGGCTTTGTCATTCTACCTCTTGTACGAGCACCTCTCTGCTTATAAGAACCCTGAGGAGCAAAAGTTCCTGATTGGAGTTATTCTAATGGTCCCCTGTTATTCAATAGAATCAGTAAGTGGGATGAACCAACTTCCTATACCAATGTTGTATACATGTTCAATATATCTGAAACCAATCCTTCTTCAGCTAAATTGTTAGATAAAGGAAAGGGATGGGGTGAGGGGAATGAGAACTATTACCTAACTAATCTCCTTGTCCAGAGGAGAAAGTGAAGTTTAGGCCCTTTGCATTTCAAGGACAGTAATGATTAAAGGATATCAGGATTGTTGGTTGTAAAATAAATTATCGACTGTCTACTTCTGTCTAAAACTTTCCATTTGCTTTTGAACAGTTTATATCATTGCTGCATCCTGCAATTAGTGTTGATATCGAAATACTGCGGGATTGCTATGAATCGTTTGCCATGTATTGCTTTGGAAGATATTTGGTTGCCTGCTTAGGTATGTCATCTATAGTAGGCTTTACCTCTGATGGGGGCTTTATCTCAAATTTCCAATTCATGCAATATTAAAATGTCAAATATTGTGGCAGTGTTGTGGTGTTTACTCTTTGGTAAGTGTTTATAACGTGTGATGTGCTCATAACTTGGTGTTTCCAACTTTCTTGTACTTTACGAGCTCAAATCACCCATAAATCTTGAGGCATCTTACATGTAGATGTTCTTTTTTGCTGTGGTTACATTTTTTGCACTCAAAACGTTGGAACCTGAGGTCCCAATCAGTTGCATGGATCACAATTTGAGTGTTATGAATTAAAGTAGTTAATGAAGGTGAAGTAATCTTAGCCACATATACCAGTTTGAGTGATTTATATTCTGTTTTTACTTGCAGGGCAAGCCAGTTTTGCTATTTTCAGATTTCATGCCATGTATCAAGTGCAAATTTTTGGGGAATGAAGGGATACTAGATAATGTGAACCCATTTGGGATATTACGTATCTGTGTTCTTAAATTCCTTATGAACGGATAGATGTTGTTCTAGGTGCATTAGGCGAGATAATCTTTTTCAAGGTCATGCAACAACCAGTGCCATCTCACCATGTTTACTTGAAAATGCGGTGTCTTTGATGCATAAATTGAATTGATTATCCTGTGATTCTTAGTTCCTTGTTGATCATTTAGGTATCGTTCTTGAGTTGTATGGTTAATTATCTTAGTAGAAGCGTTTCAGATTTAATTCTACTTCTGATGTGGTCATTCTTCCCTTTTGCATTCTTCTGAAAGGTGGGGAAGAAAGAACTATTCAGTTTATGGAAAGTCAAGGACGTGCAACGTTTACTACACCTCTTTTAGAACATGGTCATGAAAAGGGAATTGTCAAGCACCCTTTCCCCATGAATTATTTCATAAAACCATGGAAGCTTGGTCAGTGGTTTTATCAAGTTGTGAAGTTTGGTATTGTCCAATATGTATGTTCACATTTTCCACTTGCTATATTCTTCTACTGCTGTCTTCGATTTCCCAATTCTTCCTTTCCTTCTTTCTTAGTTTTGAAGAATTTTATTGCACCTTTTTGTGGCAGATGATAATCAAAGCTTTTACAGCAGTTTTAGCAGTAGTTCTTGAAGCCTTTGGTGTATATTGTGAAGGAGACTTCAAACCAGGATGCGGGTAGCTTTACCTTATTGTTTTTTTCCCTTAATCTTCCAAATATGTATTAATGAATCAAATTCCCTAAAAGAAATCTTGAAAATATTTAATCACATAGGCGCTTGCTATCTTGAAAATATATTTGATGTTATCTTCCTGAGATTTAATGTAAATATATATATATATATATAATCAGATAGGTGCTTGTTATACATATCCTAATTGCCCTTGACGTCTTGTGACTTTTGTAGGTATCCTTACATGGCGGTGGTTCTAAATTTCAGTCAGTCTTGGGCTTTGTACTGTCTAGTTCAATTTTATAATGTCACCAAGGATGAACTAGCACATATGAAGCCATTATACAAGTTCCTTACATTCAAATCAATTGTTTTTTTGACTTGGTGGCAAGGAGTGGCAATTGCTCTCTTCTGCACTCTTGGTTTATTTAAGAGTTCAATAGCACAAAGCTTGCAATTTAAGTCAAGTATACAGGATTTCATAATTTGTTTCGAGGTAGATGCCTTTCATTTCCAGTATATATATCTACCTAAAAGAGCACACATTATTCATTATTTTAGTTTCACAAATTGCAAAAGCTGTTCATTAACACTTTTATTTCCATTCATTTTACTTTTGTTTTGTTTGTGTTGCTGACAACTGTTGTTTAATGGCTAAATATGGTCTTGAAAGCGAACACTGCTGCTTATGGACCAAGGGGTCAATAGGTGGAGAAAGGTTTTGTGCAGGCTATATTGACTTTATGTACAACTAATATTGGATTTTTAGTATTGGTCTCTTACCTCTTATTATGTTCATTGAGTTAGTGGTGTTATGGGTATCCACTGTAAGGCTTGTTTTAATCTTTTAAGCTGGTCAATGGAAATGTGTGGTGATGCACAATTTGTAACTTACACTCATGCTCCATTCGTATCTTCCATGGGGTTGCTAATGATTTACTGATCTACGATGAATAAACTTTCTTGTGTACTTCTCCATTTTGTATCCTGGACATACACCAACATGCATCCCAGCACTAGGAGTTCCTGTATAGAATGCAACAAGATGCATATCATCTATATTCCTGTAATATTTTCGTTACCATATTCCTTATTCAAAATATTGAAGTGTAACAGAGCTTTATTTTCATCCAGCACAGATGGCAATCGCTTCTGTCGTTCATCTTTATGTGTTCCCTTCTAAGCCTTACGAGTTAATGGGAGACCGGTATACTGGTAATGTCTCAATACTTGGAGACTATGCGTCCGTTGATTGCCCTGTAGATTTTGATGAGATTCGAGAAAGTGAGCGACCCACAAAGTTACGCCTCCCTCAGCCCGACCTTCCTGTCAGTAGTGGAATGACCATCAAAGAAAGCGTCCGTGATGTTGTGGTTGGTGCTGGTGAATATGTAAGTTCTTTGTCTCACTATTTCTTTAATTTTGATCTTCCATTTAGAGCGTGCAAATTTCAGTTATCAACAATTCCAACTACTTCTAAGGAAAAAAGAAAATGGATTATAGTGGGTTCAACCTGGTTTAACTTGGGCCATCATTCTGACTGGAGATTCTGAAAGTGGATGGAAATTATTAAAATAGAGGACGTAAAATAATCTGCTTACACCATATATCTGGAACGTGGAGTTTCTCAGGCTTGCTTAGTAAAACCCATTGATGATGGTGATGTTAAAATATCTATGATTCAAAACGTTTTCAGATTTCCTTTTTGCCCCCAAAATGAAATATGTTCTTGTTGTCATCTTCTATCTGGAATTACATTTGGTCAAGTTAGCATCTGTTGTCCTGAAAATTGTGAAGGCTACGTGAAAAAATACTCAAGGGTGGTGGTTTGTAGTTGTGGTGTAAACGATAAAGTTCCTTTCTTTGATATCAATTATAATCGTATTTCTCTGATGCTAAATCCACCGTTCACCTACTATGCAGATTGTTAGTGATCTGAAATTCACAGTAAATCAAGCAGTTGAGCCTGTTGGAAAAGGGATAAAAAAGCTTCATAAGATGTCACAAAACATAAAGAGACACGACAAGGATAAGAAAAAAACGAAGGATGATAGTTGCATAGCCGCATCTTCCTCTTCACGGAGGATAATTAAAGGTATAGATGACCCGCTCTTGAATGGATGCATGAGTGACAGTGGTGTCGCAAGAGCTAAGAAGAATCGTCGAAGATCAGGATATACCAGCACAGAAAGTGGCGGTGAAAGTGGCAGTGATCAAAGCCTTGGAGGTTTCCAGATCAGGGGCCGTCGATGGATAACAAAAGAATAGATTAAACCACTTTGTTTTAAAGGAGAAGAGGATCAAATGCCAAATAGTGGATTTATAAACAGAATATGCCATCTTTTGCAGTGATTCTCTAATTGGCTGGTCAGGGATCTAATTAATTCACCAGAGAGATAGAGTTTTGATTCAAATCTGTCTTCTGCAGAATGTCTTTCAAGCTGCTAAGATCATCTACAGGGGGATGCTTGTATCTGTCACATATGAGGAGGCTTTCAAGGTGTTTCATGGATTTTGCATCAGACAGTGATTGCAGAAGAGTGATGGCAAGACAAAGAACCTGTTTCATTTATGGATACTCGGTAGTGAATTTTATGACACCTCTATGTTACAGGGTCATGGTCTTACATGAGGGAAATTACAGAATCAAGGTTAGTGAGAATATTCTCAGCTTTTGTCATCTGGCTAATAGATTTTGATGTTGTATGGTCTCAAATTGGCAATGCACGGTGTTTCTGAACATGTAAGATAGATGTTCCATAACTCACCTCAACATTTATTTAGTTGTTTCCACCACTTACAACTCAGATTTACATGTTCTTCCCACCAGAGTGCTCGTTTATTTTATAAACTAATCATATTATTTAAGCTTGATAAGATCGGAAAGTTCGAAACTTTAATTGTCAATTTCCATGCTCGCTTGGCTACAGATGCATAGTTTTTTCCGTACAACATCTGAGGCAGATTCTTAGGTACATTAGAATCTAGCCAAGCCTAAGGACTTTTGTGTTGAAACTAGAAATTCCAAGGAAGTGGGAACAGTTGAACATAGATTAGATACTACCTTTGACAAAATACTAGGTTAATACTGTCCGGATTAGTGGGCAGTGTTGAAGCAGCTTCTCGTTTATTGCCATTAATCGAAACAAGCAGAATACAATCAGAAATGGTGGAAGTTCTTAAATTGCTTGTAGAAGTAACTAAACTAAAATAATTTGCACCATTGGGTTATTGAGAGCTTTAGATTTTATGTGACCAGTCTAAGTTCTCCTGTAAGCAAAGCAAACTTCCGGTGCTGTGACAAGATTGAAGGTGTCTTCACTGATTGAATTGTTGATACTAAATCATCACAAGTGGACCCTGATTGTTGCTTGACTGCATTCAGAATTGTTTGCAAGATTTGCAGGGGATCACCATGACTAACCACCAAGATTTCACATCTGTAAAGGGAGCAACAGACTTGAATAAAATCTTCTTACACCTTCAATGAACATCTGAGTAATCACAGTACATCACAACTTGATCATGGTTTCACAATTGCCAAAGGAAAATGGAATATGGTTACCCTTCAAATTCTGCCTCTGTTGTTGCCAGAAATCTTGCAAGTCTAGTAGCAACATCATCAACACTTTCTCCACCTTCTGGTCTCATGAATGGATCTTTCTCATCAAGGTGCCATATCTCTGGATACTGTTAAGTAAGGAAAAGCAAGATGGTTTGAGGTTTGCAAATTGAGGTCCTTACGGAGAAATCAAACCCATTTAAACTTAACTTGCATCATATGTCCCCAATCGTTCAAGAAATTTTCAATGAAACATTTTGTTGCTTACCTTATCATGTGACTTGAGTTCGAATAAAGGACCGAAGTAACGCTCCCGGAGATCTTCAGTTACCTATTCAGGAGCATGTACTTTGTGATTAATGTATGAAATATTAAAGAAACACTAAAGAGAAAGTGCAGCACCAAATATTTGACAGAGCACATTAAAGAGACTGAGAAGAACATACTTTACACTTGGGGCCTTCAAATGGAAGACCTAAGACTGAGGTAGCAACTTTGGCTGTGTGACTTGTTCTTGCAAATGGAGAATAGCAGATGTGGACATTTTCAAGTTGTATGTTACTTTCCTTCAATTCCTAGAGAAAAAGGATAGAGCAGATTCTTTAATTTCCTTCCAAGCCAAAAGGAATCACTATCATGTGCTTCACTTGATTAGCAGCAATTGAGTAAGCGAAAATGAACCAAGACATCGAAGAATCAGCAGAATTCAGTCTTCAAATGGCAAAGTATGGAAAACAATTGCTGGTTATTCATTATCAGAAGAGTAAAAGAAGAGTTTGCAGAAACATTTTCCATTAAACATGCAAATTTGGCATAGATATAAGTACCTTAAGGAATAATTCTCCAGCCATTCGAGCCTGATCAATGCCTTCAGATGCTAATTGATATTCTGAACGGATGCCATTTTCCTATTACCATCCACAAGCAATTTGTTATTACACATAAAAGAAACTACCAACCCAATTCAGGACTTCACATGAACTTAAATGGAAACCAAACCACTGAAATTTCGTTGTTCTCAGTTGAATTATAGAATGAACACTTGACACAGAGACCAAAATCATAAAACAAAAGTTGGGAGAAAGACACAGAAAAAGGGCTCCCATTCTCTATCAAATCAGGAAAATGAGAAACAAAAACCTAAAAATCTTGTAGATCGTAATACTCTCTACCTTAATTCAACATCTCCAATGAAATGAACACTCCTATATATTGCATTATCCATCAATTATCCAACTAAACAGAGAACGGCTGTATATTAAACAAACCATCGATTCACAAGAAAATTCGACTATTATCAATTTATCATCAAATTACATATGGATCGCTAAATTGGATAGAAAAAAGAGAAGAAGACAAAAGTGACAGACCATAGATGAAACAATAAGACCCTTCTCATTTGGGATGCTCTTCCCATGCCTAAGTACCCAATATCTGTTCTTCAACAAAGAAGATTTGCCTCCCTCCATCTGGGTCTCTGCCTCCCTCCTTCAGGTAGAGTAAAGTTTGCGACTTTATTCTCGTTCCGTAATTATTTATACATTTCGTCATCAATATAGTGACGTGGAAGAATCCTAGTGGCTGGCGTAGTATAAAGCCTAAAAACAAGTATAAAACTCTCCGCACAGGATCTCTACATTTTTCGATCCAGGCCACCGGAATACGCAGAAAGGAGAGGACTTCCATTGGAGAAGAAAGGGAAAGGACTTGCCCAGATAGAAAAAAGCAAAATTCAAACGTTTATTACTATCTTGTTTGGAAGATCGAATCTCTGTTATCTCTTCTATGGCTCTCAATCTCCGACAGAAACAAACAGGTAAAGATTCATCCCTTTAGATCTCTTACTCAATGCTTAACTTGTGCTGTTATCAGTGAAGACAAAGCTCGATTTGGGTCTTTCTGAGTTTCTTATTTGTGTTTGATCAAGAGTTTCTTATTTGTGTTTGATCAATCTTTTTTGAGGTGGGATTTGTGCCTTATTGTGTTTGATGTGTGATTTCGTGATGCAGAATGTATTGTTCGGATGCTAAATCTGAATCAACCAGTTAATGCTTCTGGAACTGCAAATGAAGAGGTGTACAAGATCTTGATCTATGACAGATTTTGTCAAAATATTCTGTCCCCTTTGATTCATGTCAAGGATCTACGCAAGCATGGGGTCACCCTGTATTTCCTGATTGATAAGGATCGAAAGCCTGTTCATGATGTTCCAGCTGTTTATTTTGTTCAACCTAGTCAATCCAACATCCAGCGGATCATTGCTGATGCTTCTTGCTCCCTTTATGATAGCTTTCATCTGAATTTTTCGTCCTCCATCCCACGTCCACTTCTTGAGGATCTTGCTTCCGGGACCCTGAATTCTGATTCTATAAGCAGGATATCCAAGGTGCATGATCAGTACTTGGAATTTGTCACCTTAGAAGATAACTTGTTTTCACTGGCCCAGAAATCTACTTATGTTCAGTTGAATGACCCATCTGCGGGTGATAAAGAGATTGATGAAATTATTGATAGGATTGTTAGTGGATTGTTCTGTATTTTGGCGACTTTAGCAGTAGTGCCGATTATTAGGTGCCCTCGTGGAGGACCAGCAGAGATGGTGGCATCAGCATTGGATCAGAGGTTGAGGGATCATTTACTATCCAAGAACAACTTGTTTTCTGAAGGGGGGAGCTTTGTGAGCTCATTTCAGAGGCCAATTTTGTGTCTATTTGATCGTAATTTTGAACTGGCTGTTGGTATACAACATGATTTTAGGTATCGTCCTCTCGTTCATGATGTGCTTGGCTTAAAGCTTAATAGGTTAAGTGTGCAAGGGGAAAAGGGTGGAAAACAGTCTTATGAATTGGATAGTTCTGACCCTTTCTGGGCTGCAAATGGGTCTTTGGAGTTTCCTGAAGTTGCTGTGGAAATTGAGACTCAGTTGAGTAAGTATAAAAAGGACGTTGATGAGGTGAATAGGAGGACTGGAGGAGCTGATGGGGCTCAGTTTGATGGAACAGATTTGATTGGGAACACGAAGCATTTGATGAATGCAGTGAACTCATTACCAGAGTTGACAGAGCGGAAGCAGGTCATTGATAAACACACTAATATTGCAACTGTTTTGTTAGGTGAGATCAAGGAGAGGTCTCTTGATTCCTATGCAAAGAAAGAGAATGACATGATGGTCAGAGGAGGGATTGATCGAAGTGAACTCTTGGCTGTTCTTAAAGGTAAAGGGACGAAGATAGATAAGCTAAGATTTGCAATCATTTATCTTATATCTTCTGAAACCATAAATCAGTCAGAAGTTGAATCCGTAGAAGCAGCTCTCAAGGAGTCTGAGGTTGATCCTTGTGCATTCCAGTATGTGAAGAAGATAAAAGCTTTGAATGTTTCACTGGCATCAGCAAATTCAGCCAGCAGAAATAACATTGTTGATTGGGCAGAAAAATTATATGGGCAGTCGATTAGTGCTGTGACTGCTGGTGTGAAAAACTTACTGTCCAATGATAGGCAGCTGGCTTTGTCAAGGACTGTGGAAGCATTGATGGAGGGGAAGCCAAATCCTGAAATCGATTCATACCATCTGTTTGATCCTCGTGCTCCTAAGTCAAGTTCAGGTGGAAGTCATATGAAAGGACCATTTAAAGAAGCTTTGGTTTTCATGGTAGGTGGTGGTAATTATGTAGAGTATGGCAGCTTGCAAGAACTTGCACAGCGTCAGCAGCCCGTCAAGCACATAATATATGGAACTACTGAAATCCTAACAGGAGCAGAGTTTGTTGATCAGCTTACCCTTTTGGGGCAGAAGATGGGATTGGGTAGTATTGGTCCTCCTCCTGCTTCCACCCAGTAGTGGAGATACATCTTGTACATGTTCTTTGAAGCACGTTATTATATGCTAAACACTAGTCATCATGGGCATGGCAGTGCCATATACTCAGATTTGAAACTGGTTCTTTAGCAAATGATGGAGAGAGGGATTTCATGCTATCTTTTATGGTACCTGTCCGGGAGGTTGTAATGTGAGATTTGAATACCTTTTGTTTGTTTTGGCAGTCCTTAGGGGGACATCTTTAACTATGTTGAGTAGCATGTTCAATAGTCTTCAATTCAATTTGGTCAATTTGTTTCAGCAAATATATGTTTTTCTTCCCCTGTTACTTTTCATAGTCTGGTCTCAGAAAATTTTCTTAAGAAGTTCTGCTCATTTGTCAATAGATATAGTACTTATTTGAGGGAAGTGAAGGCTATGCTTATTCTGTGTTCAGATGAAAGAAACAAGCTTTAGAAGTTGAATTTTTGTATGTTAAACTGTTGGTTTGATTTCAAAATAGTAGCTTTAGGAACCAACACCATTGTTATGAAATGCTTGTTGCATGCATTATGGTCATTGGATGAGTTTTGCAGCACCATTTTTTGAGCCAGATAGTCCTTTGCCTGAATTTGGAACTTGTTCCCAGGGACCTTAGATGGTAGGCTGAAGCAGACTTTTATATAATTAACATCTGGTTCACTGAAAAACCATAGGGTAATGTAAGCTGCCAACATTCTTCTAATTCAGAAGAGATCTTTGCATATGGTTAGATTAGAAGTTCAAATTGCTAGTTACGAGCTTCGGTTTCCTGGAAATCAGAGCATTTGTCACCGTTAAGCGTTTGTTTAGTGGATACAAAATGCTACCTCATGTATTGCCTACTCAACTCGCCTTGGTTTTCTGGAAATCGCTGCATTTGTCACTGTTAAGAGTTTGTTTACTGTATACAAAATGCTATCTTATGCATTGCCTACTCAAATTTGATTATTGGACTCCTTTTCAACTACTGTTCTGTGTATATTAAAGAAGGTGCAAAGCATTTATCAGGGTTTAAAATTCTTGCACAGTAAGTATTAAGTCTCTTCAGCCAACCCACAGCTTTCCTTCTTTCTTAACAGTTTCAGGCTCCAGTTCTTGGAATTTTCTCTCGGAAACTTGTTAAAATTTCAGGTGGTCCAATTTTTACATGCTTAGTAAATCACCAAATTTCACCTTCAGATTTTTCATTGAAAATTGAAAATGTAGATTCAGATGCTCAGGATTCAGACTGAGATGAACTGTATAATTCGGTTCAGGAAAAAGGAAAAAGTTCATGAATCAGGATGTTATGCTAAGAATCACAAGACAAAAGTTTGATTAAATTGAGTGGAGGATATTCATAAGAACACTGAAAGATTCTTTTCATTGTTTAGATAAATTCATTCATGGAAGATTACACTAGATAATAAGCACATATTCAAATTACCTCTAAACGCCTGAAGAACCAAATAATTCCTAATTACAGCAATCCTCCCTGTTTTAGTGGGGACAAGAAAATTATTGAGCTTTCGAGGCTCGTTAATGGAGGTCCAAAAATCCTGCGCTACTCATATTTTGAACACTAAAAGGCACTGCTTTATAAAGAAAGTTACCATCTTTTTCAGAAACAAAAAAAAGAGTCAAAATCCCATCTTCACATTCATACACTCACTTTTCTCCATGAAAGGCACCTTCTAGTTTCTATTTAACTCTGGATTTGGTGGGTCACTCTCTTTTCATAAATTTTCAGTCAAAACCATTCCCTTACACATCCCAATTGATCGATCCATTCCCAATGGCTCGCCGAATACTCCCTCTGTTTAAACAAGTAACCAAATCTCCCAACCCCCACATCTCTGTTCCTTCCCGCTCCGTCACGTACATGCCGCGGCCGGGAGACGGAACTCCACGCGCCGTCACGCTCATCCCTGGCGACGGAATCGGCCCACTGGTGACTGACGCCGTGGAGCAAGTTATGGACGCCATGCACGCTCCGGTCTACTTCGAGCGGTACGAGGTGCACGGAGACATGAAACGGGTGCCTGAAGAAGTGATCGACTCGATAAGGAAGAACAAGGTTTGCCTAAAGGGAGGATTGAAGACTCCGGTGGGCGGCGGTGTGAGCTCTCTCAATATGCAGCTGAGGAAAGAGCTCGATTTGTACGCTTCTCTGGTGAATTGCTTCAATTTACCTGGATTGCCCACTCGCCATGAGAATGTGGATATTGTGGTCATTAGAGAGAATACTGAAGGGGAATACTCGGGCCTCGAGCATGAGGTCGTTCCTGGCGTTGTTGAGAGCCTTAAGGTGTAATTCTATATCACTGTCTCTGTTCTTGGACCATCCATTACTGATCTCTGTTTAACTTGGTTATCTGCTTGAAGGACTTAGTTTAGGTGTTAAGGTGTTTGATCTTTTGTAGCTGTTAAGTTGTTTGATCTTTTTCCCATGTGAACCTGAGTGGTTAATTTCAAGCTTTAAGCTATGAAGCATGTGGAATAATATTGGGGTATGAATCTTGTGGTAAAGGTAGCTAGAACTAAATGACCTTGAAATGCAGTACTTCATTTTCTCGCATATACAGTTCGACATCCTTGTAGTCGGAGTAGAGAGATTTGTTTGTTGTGTTGTGGCCCGGGAATGCAAAATCCGGTCAGGATTGTTTGGGTGGGAGCTAGGAACTATATGACCTTGAAATGCAGTACTTCTCCATTTTCTCGCATATACAATTCGATATCCTTTTAGTCGAAGTAGACCGATTTGTTTGTTGTGTTGTGCCCCGGGAATGCAAAAATCCGGTCAAGATTGTTCTAGTGGTACTGAAGCTTGATGGTGGTTTTCTTTCCAATTTGTAGTTGTGTTATTTGCCTAGTTTTGATGTCATAATCCTTGTTGAATGGAAGTTTTGGCATTACAACATAACATAATTCTTTAATAATATGTTTTGGTATGTGTTTTATTCAAGTTCTTTCTCTCTTTTGGTATGTTTTATAGAATCATTTCTCTCATTCTTTCTGAATGAAAAGGAGAACTTAATTTCTAGTATGTTTGATCAGACTTTTGTGTACATTGTAATCCGACAGCTTATTTGCTTCTTTTTGTCTGAAAATGGCAATGTGTAAAATACAGTGATTCTTGAAGGCTATTTTAATGGAGTATCACAATCTAGTTTTGTACTTCTCTCTCATCGAACTTTTTTTTCTAGGTGATAACCAAGTTCTGTTCAGAACGAATCGCAAAGTATGCCTTTGAGTATGCATATCTAAATAACAGGAAAAAGGTTACAGCTGTGCACAAAGCGAACATCATGAAACTTGCAGATGGTTTGTTTTTGGAGTCTTGCCGAGAAGTTGCAACTAAATATCCTGGTATCAAATACAATGAAATTATTGTAGACAACTGCTGCATGCAACTTGTTTCAAAGCCTGAACAATTTGATGTAATGGTATGTAATCTTCAGTAAGTTGATATCTCCTCTATGTCGTGTGGTTATATACCATCATTTTATGCATGTGTCTTCATGTTAACATTCATAGCCACACTTGAAATCATTTAATCTATGCTATTGATCATCATTATAATAAACTTACTCAAATCGAAATACATAGGAATGAAGCTTCATCCATAATAGACCTTGGTTGTCATTTGCTGTTGTAGAGAATAACGTAGGTATAGCTGCTTGAATCATGAAGCCATTCAAATATGATTTGGTACTATGAAGAGCGACTTAGATATAGTCATGTTACCCTTTAGATATAGTTACTTTAATAATCAGCATGTTTAGTGGATTCTAGTAGAGAAGATTCGTTTGGAACTAAATATAACAGTACTTTTTCTGTTGATGAGTTCATATTGGTATTTATGATGGTGATAATGGTGCTAAATCTGAACCAAGTTATTGTTTTGGTGTCCATAGGTTACTCCTAATCTTTATGGCAATCTTGTAGCAAACACAGCAGCTGGTATTGCAGGAGGCACTGGTTTCATGCCAGGAGGTAGTCTTTAGACTTTGATTAACATAAATTTCTGAAGATTATTATTAAGTTCTGCTGAACTCACTTTTACTGGTTATTTAAATTTTCAAATGAAATATTTACCAAGTGGTGGATGGATCATTTATAAATGCAGGTAATGTGGGAGCTGATACTGCTGTTTTTGAGCAAGGTGCTTCTGCTGGTAATGTGGGTAACGAGCAACTAGTGGAACTAAAGAAAGCAAATCCAGTTGCTTTACTCCTGTCGTCAGCTATGATGCTGAGGCATCTTCAGTTCCCTTCATTTGCTGATAGACTCGAGACTGCTGTAAAGCGAGTAATTTCAGAGCGGAAGTGCCGGACTAAAGACCTCGGCGGAGACAGCACAACTCAGGAGGTTGTTGATGTTGTTATTGCAAACCTAGAGTAAACCTCAAAGTGCATGCTACCAATTTCATACCGAATGTGAGGTATTCGTATTTTCTTCTACTTTGTTGTCTCATCATGTGATTTCTTTTGCCACTCAACAATGGAGTTCATCACTGTTGATAGGAAATTTATTTGTTACATGTTCATCCCTGTACTTTTTCTCTTCTCAACCTCCAATGCAATCACAAATCAGTGGATCCAAATTGAGAAAGAATAAAATTTTTCCTTCGGTTTCAAGTCGAATAATCTTCTCTGAGTATCACCGCATAGTGACCCAACACCTTCCTTTCTCTTGTAAGCATCACTCATGCAATGCTATTATCTTAGAAGACTGAATAACTTTAAAAATCAAAACTTTATTATCCATCTAAATGAAAAACATCGTATTGTAAATGCAGATCACTAAACATTAATCGAAAGCAAGCTTTTATGCATTGCAATTCCTCGTACAAACTCATACACTCACAAAATGCACCTCATACTTTCACTAGATTACATATACATACAGCAGAATTAGGTGAATGAAGCAGAAGAGTATGTTCCAAACCGATTCGATCCTCTTTGAAGCGTAATTGCCAGGACCTGCTTTATCAGCAACAATGACAAAACCAATGAGCTTCCGTTTGTAGACATTTAAATGAAATTAGTAGAGGTAACCAAAGAAAGAAGACGTGAACTTGCCTGCTTCAGTACTACAAGTGGATTGTGTGGTAAGTGTTGTAAAAATGGTTTGATTGCCGGAAAAACCAGCATAGGCACATGAGGTGCAGCCATTACTGATGGTGTTGCCTATGGTCAAGTTATTGGCACCTTGGCATTGCATTGAAGGGCAAGTGGACCAGTTTGATGGTTGAAGACCAGATGGCTCACATTGCAGTCTGAATAATGACAAAGAAAGGAGACTCGTAAGCACTAAATTTGGGCATACATTAACTTACTGTTCAGGAAAAGGAAGGCAATAAGATTTGATCAACTTACGTCCAGTTATTTGCAGCATTACATGTGCATTTGACACAATTATTAGCAGTAAAGGTGTAAGTTCCATTGGCAACAAGTAATGGATAATCCAGGGAGTCAGCAGCCATTACAGACGAATTACAAGCTGCTAATAAACAATCAAACATCATTACTTTATAGATCATAATGAGAAAGTGGAAGATCCAAAGATGCAATTAGTCAATATAAGATAACCCAAAATGATTGATAGATCATAAGAGTTAATGGAAAGACATGGAGGACAAGGAGACAAGAACATCAAAGCATTATCAAAGAATGAGTTGTCAGTGTCCATTTTCTGCATACTACATTATTGACTTCCACAATATGCCATTTACATCAGTACCATATAATAATCCATGAAGATCCCCAAGTTGGTGCATTATCTTTTCTTTTCTGTCTTCACAGAAAAGACTATTCAACAGAACCAACATGTCACATGAAACAGAGGAACCAAAGACTAGTCAGCATGTGAAAAGAAGGAGATTAAAACACCATTTAATTCAACGAGTAAAGTAGGTAAAAAACAGGGGAAGGTGGGGGCAAAAACAGAGCTTGATGAATGGACAAGATTAGGTGGGGGGGACCAGGGAGGCCACAAGGTTTCCTCTTCAAATGGGCAATATAGTTATTTTATGTTTAGAAATTAGCACTTGTGTCCACATCAAAAGTTGGAATCTTTAGTCTAAAATGGAGGACTACCCACCCCAAAGTTGAAAACCTTAATCACAAAAACCCCATCTTGGACTTGAATTTCAGAGGTTCAAGCATCTAATCAACTGCTTTCAAAATCTTACTATAAAATGGAGGAATATCCACCCTAAAGTTGAAAACTTTAATCACAAAAGACCCATCTTGGACTTGAATTTTGAGTGGTTTAAGCATCTAATGAACTGCTTTCAAAATTGCTAAATGTATCAAAATGAAAGATAGAAAGAAATTCAAGAAACCTTGAAGAGGGACATCAAGAACCTGGCCAGCCATTAGAGAAGAAGTATTAGTAATGTTATTAAGAGTCATAAGCGTAGCTTGGGTAGTCCCGTACTCTTGAGCAATCGAATCCAACGAGCTACCAGCTTCCACAATATGCCCATAATGAACTACTTTCACCCCACCAACTTCATCGCAGCTACAGGGCAATGGAATCCAAAGCTTTTGTCCCACCTCTATCAAGTTCACGTTGGAGATGTTATTCACTGCCGCTATCTCCTGGAACGTCACGAGCCGTGAGAACACCTCGGCGGCGATGTGGTATAGCCCGTCACCGGGCTGGACGGTGTAGACGGGCTTCCGGTTGGAAACTCCAGTGGAGTTGCGGCAGAGACAATGGAAGGGTATTTTGAGTGTCTGCTTGGCAGAGACTGTGTAGTTTGGTAAGGTGGAGGAAGGGAGGTTGTTGGCTCCGAGAATGGAGCGGAGGTTTTTGATGGTGAAGAGGGTTTTGATGTGAGAAAGAGTGGTGGCGTTCGGTGAGACGTAGTCGATGAGTGCCTGACATGTCGCGGGTGAGCTGCATTTGAAGCTTTGTGCCGATGACTTTACAGAAAGAGTAGAGAAACAGAGTACGCTTAGAAACAGAGGAGTGAAAATGAAACGGAAACCCATTTTCTTTTTCTTCAATGTGCAGAGGAGCTGTGTGGATATTTATGGGTTTCTTGGACAAAAGTGGAACTTTGGGGTTGTGAATAAGGCTTGAGAGTTTTGTATACTTTTCCTCGGTCAAATAAAATACACAGGCAGTGACGGAAGACAGAGCTTGTGAGTTGTGGCTTTAATTGTTTTCGTATGTTTTTTTTTTTATAGGAAAGACCAGTTTTTGTTTGACAGATTCTTAAATTAAGAGCTTCGTGCTTTGGAGCCGCCAAAACTATATATAATTAGGCCTACGCTTTAAGACAATTTGCAAATCTTGTCTATAACTATAAGATTTCTTATGAATTAGTGTCAAAGAACGGAGGTAACCATCCTTTTTTAGAATTTTTACTGTAATCACAGTAAATATAATATTAATGTACAATTCCTTTTTCAAGACTCA
>JAOXYD010000135.1:23894796-23908716 GCA_028565735.1 Pinacopodium congolense | reverse complement strand
CCCCTTTTCCTCCCTATTTTCTGCTCAATCTCAAAATTTCCCGAGAAACAAACGCCCCCCCCCAATATCATTATAACGAATCCTATTCTCCTCCTTCTCCTCTTGTGTGTAATATCTTTCGTTTTGCACACCTAACCCACCTCTTTTCTTCTTTGTTTATATGTTTTATGCGTATGCAACAAAAGTTCTTTCTTTTTCAAATCTACGACGAGAACACCCAAATTATGAGCAGACCCACTTCGATTTCTGTTTTGTTTCACACTTCCTATTCCTTCTAACTCAAAAAGTTGCGATCTTTATCGGAAAGAGGAGATGGGTTGCGCTCATTCCAAGGTCGACGATCTTCCAGCCGTCGCTCTCTGCCGGGAACGCTGCAACTTTCTCCAAGAAGCTATTCAGCAGCGTCACGCGCTAGCCAAAGCTCACTTCGCTTATCTGCACTCATTGAACCGAATTGGCAATTCTATTCATGATTTCATTCAGCTTGACCACTCCGCTGCTCAGCTCAATTTGCCGCCGCAGAGAAAAGGCGATCCAGTTGATGTGGGAACCAGTTCGGGCAAAAAATCCCACCACCATCACAGCCACAGCCACAGCCACAGCCACTCTAACTCCGGTTCACATCTTCATTTTCCCTCCGACGGAGACTCCGACGACTCCGACGATGATGATGACATGTGGCATCTTCACCATTCCGATCATTCTTCGCCTTTGCACGACCACGACCACGACGGCGGCGGCGTCGGTGGTCAAGCTGAGTATTACACGTACCCGGATAATCAGTATGCATTCCCCGGCGGTGGGTTTATGCGTATGAATTACATGAAAAAACAAGCCGGTCCACCTTCTATTGTTTATCAACAGATGCAAACTCCGGAGACTGTGTACTTCGGTGAATCTTCTTCTTCGTCTTTGCCTTATTATTATCAACCCAGCAATCAATATGCTATGAGTAATTCCAGTTCTTATCCTTATTATGGATACCCAAATTATGGCGGCGGCGGCGGCGGTGGAGCAGTGACTGGTTATTATGGATCTTCGTCTCCCCAACAGTCTGTGGCTTCCTCCTCGAAACCACCACCGCCTCCACCGTCGCCGCCGAAAGCCTCTACTTGGGATTTCCTGAATCCGTTTGAGAATTATGATAAGTATTATTCGCCGTACACGCCGACCAGAGACTCGAAGGAGCTGAGAGAAGAGGAGGGTATTCCTGATTTGGAAGAGGAAGATTTGCAACATGAAGTGGTGAAGCAAGTTGATAAAACTAATGGTAATTACTCCAAATCGGTGATGATTGATGATGAGGGTCATAAGGGCGGCGGGGGCGGCGTCGGCGGTGGTGAGACTGAGGCTCCACTTTATCAATCGAGGCCGAGCGTTTCAGCGGATGATGATGATGATGGGGCTGAGTATGAAGTCCCTGTTGTGGAGAAGAAAGTTGTTGATAGTGAGAGGGCGAAGAAGCGTGGCGGAGGGGGTGGATTCCACGGCGGTGGCTCGCTTGGTATAACTCAGGTGGCTATTGAAATTAAAGTTCAGTTTGAGAGAGCTTCTGAATCCGGGACTGAGATAGCCAACTTTCTTGAAGCCAGGAAGCTCAATTATGAAAGCAAAAATGGTGAGTCTTTCTAACTTTCCTGCTCTAAAAATGGTAGCTTTGGTATTAATTGAGGCAAATTTAGTTATTTTATGCAGAGATTTAAAATTTTGTTTTTGTGGTATGTTATGTCCGAGCAGTCTCGAAGATGTCTGTAGTATCCTCACAGCCATCTACTTCTGAAAATGCTGCAGCCTTGTCCACAACTGACCAAGCTCGTGCAGCTCCCTTGGACATTGATGAAGATATAACGATAAGGTCCAGAAATCTTTCTTCTATTTTGCAGAAGCTGTATCTTTGGGAGAAGAAACTTTACAGTGAAGTTAAGGTGTGTTACACATTACACTTTTCGAAATCGTATCATTTGAAGTACTTTCTGTTATTCACGTTCTTGGTCAATAAGCTTTCTGCTATGAGTTTAGTCTTGTGAACAATTTGTTGTGAAAGAACTTTTAATCTCTCTGTTGTTATGATTTTGCTTGGTCATCTGTTAGTTGTTCGTATTTTGAGTTCTGCTGTATTTGCTTTCGATTCTGTGCTTCGTGTTGAATGTATTGCAGATCATAATTCATCAGCAGAACTCTGAATTTGCTGTGTACTTGTTTGTCACATCTGAAAAACTACGAGTCGGTCGATGTCTGATTAAATGCTGTTCCTTCTGTGGTAATCTGGATCTGTTACAATGTAGATTTAGTAAACCGAAGCAGCATATTACTCTGTATTTGTTGTCTTTGTAAACTTCAACTAGAATTCTCATGTTTGTGTTTTTGCAGGACGAGGAGAAAATCCGCGTGAAGCATGAAAAAAATTTGCGAAAGTTGAATCACTTAGATGAGAGGGGTGCTGAGGCTCATAAAGTTGATGCAACTCGAACTCTAATAAGGAGTCTGTCAACAAAAATTAAAATGGCCATCCAAGTTGTTGACAGGACATCCGTGACAATTAACAAGGTTAGGGATGAAGAATTGTGGCCACAACTAAATGAACTGATAAAAGGGTATGCAGTTTCAATCAGCCTTTCCATCTTATTTTCAAGTTTTATACTTACACTGCTCTTTGACTTTTTAACAATACTATGCTTAAACATTTATTTTTTAGAACAACTGTTATGGTTCTGGGAGTTTGTTTCTGAACATGATATCCTGTTGGTTTTACTTCTGTATAATTTCTTCCCTATATACTAGTCATTTATGACTTCATGATATCCTAAGCTTAATGTGTCCATGAGGTTTGTTACTCGTGTTTGTTAATCCTAAGACATGTAGCTAGGGTTACTCATGTTGTGATTCTACTTCGTTCGTTATATGCAATTCAACCGTCCATTTTTACTAGTTCCATTCTATTCTACCCTAATTCCATTTCATTCCATTACCTCGTACCACTCATCCCCGTGTTTTCTTTAGTGTTCATTTTACCCTTCATTTACATTGTCACCAAAGATCCACTTGATGCTGCTGATCCTTGGTTACAACTCTGGATGGTTTATGAAGTCTTCTTCTCTTTTGTGCTCGTCAGGCTAACTAGAATGTGGAAAAGCATGCTTGAGTGCCATTGCTATCAATGTCAAGTAATCAAGGAAGCAAAAAGTTTGGGTTCCATTGGATTAGGAAAAAAATTTAGTGATGATCATCTTCAAGCCACATTGCAGCTTGAGCATGAGCTTCTCCAGTGGACCTCAAGCTTTACTTCTTGGATAGGGGCCCAGAAGGGTTATGTAAAAGCTTTGAATAATTGGCTTGTTAAATGTCTTTTGTATGAACCAGAAGTAACAGCAGATGGAATAGTTCCCTTTTCACCTGGTCGGTTAGGTGCTCCTCCAGTCTTTGTTATCTGTAATCAATGGGCAAAATCGTTGGAAAGAATATCTGAGAAAGAAGTAATTGATGCAATGCGTATTTTTGCCTCATCCGTGTTTCAGCTTTGGGAGCAAGATAAGATTGAACTGCGAAACAGAATGATGATAAACAAGGGTTTGGAGAGAAAAGTTAAGAATTTGGATAGGGAGGATCAGAAAATACATAAGGAGATTCAGGCATTGGATAAGAAAATTGTTCTAGTTGTTGGAGATGGTCATAATCTCCCATTAACTGGAAATGTTGTGTATCAAAGCGATACAAGTAATAGTAGTAGTTTGAAGGGCAGTCTACAACGTGTATTCGAGACTATGGAAAGGTTCACGACTGATTCACTGAAAGTATATGAGGATCTCATTCAACGTGGTGAAGAAGAAAGGCTTGCTCGGGAGCCTGAAAGGGTTTCATAAAGGATGCTTGCGGCCGTCGCATTATCAGATTTGGAAATCTTGTCCACGATCTCTGAATTGGAATCTAAGTGGAATGGAACAAGTATGAAACATACATTGTGGAGCCTGAGATATGGATTGTCATTGGTTAAGCCCTTGCTTGATACTTAAATACCATCTGGGGTCCTATGTGGACTACTTCTGGTTGCTCAAAGCCTTGAATTTGGTGGATGGAATTTCGACTCAAGTCACGGGCTGGCATTACGGCTCGGATTTTGGACGTATAGAGTTGTTGTGTACACCGTGATAAAACATATCACCTTTTTCCCACAACAGATGACACCATAACTACTGGATAGCAACTGCCACTGCTATTGTAAGGTAATTTTGGAGTGACAAATGGGCTTAGGAGAGTTTCTGCAGATGTGGTTTAGCTGGATTTGAGAGTTAGAATGTTATCAAACAAGATTAACAATGTGGACTACTTCTGGTTGCTCAAACCCTTGAATTTGGTGGATGGAATTTCGACTCAAGTCATGGGCTAGCATTACGGCTCGGATTTTGGATGTATAGAGTTGTTGTGTACACCGTGATAAAACATATCACCTTTTTCCCACAACAGATGACACCATAACTATTGGATAGCCATTGCCATTGTAAGGTAATTTTGGAGTGACAAATGGGCTTAGGAGAGTTTCTGCAGATGTGGTTTAGCTGGATTTGAGAATCAGAATGTTATCAAACAAGATTAACAATGTTCATACATGCAAGAGACCAGCAACCTTGCCATAGTGGAGCAGATTTTCACTACAGTTTTGAATACAACTACGTGTTCAGTACCGGAGACGAAGGCAATCTGAGAATGACGCAAGTCGGACAATAATTGTTGTATATGGTAAAATAACTTAGAACTCTTTTTTTTTTCACTTTTTTTTTCTGCATATTCATCAATATCAATTTTGTATAGGTTTCACTGTAGACCTTTTAGCTTGAAGTATCATCTTGAAATACATTCTGATTGATTATAGCCATTAAAATCTGCCATAAGATGCAAGATTCCATCTGGGGTCATATTCCTTTCTAAGAAGTGTCCATGAAGAAGAATACAATTTTGTGTTTCAGGCTTGTCCATCCAACTTGGAAAAGTTTCACTAGTTAGTGGTTGCATAGAATTAAAACCAAAATAACAGTACCATTGTACAATATGGCCTCAAATAATTGAGGTCTATCCATCTTTTGCAGGTACATATGAACTGCATGAAATATGAAAATGTTCAGAATGCTTAGCTGACATGATTCTGTACTTATCTGCAAGAACTTTGAAAATGAAATGATTGACTTAAAACGTGAAATCAAACAGTGTGAATCGGGTTATTGCTTGACATCTGATTTATGCTCTGCTGGTATGTAATCTCAATCACTAGCTTTGTTTGACAGAAAATCTGTAAAAGGGGGGTATCTTCAAATCCCACTGAGAACGTGTTTTCTTTCTTGTCTGACTGATTCACACAGACTTTTGGACCTAAAGAGCGTGATCTTTGCATATCAGCTAATAGTACCTTCCATATCTTTTGGTTCAGAAGAAGAGGGGCCAGTTAGTGGCTGTACTAAATCTACAATAGCTTAAAAGAGGAATGCTTTTGCATTATGTTCTGTTTATCTACTTGAATGCATCTGTAACAGATTTCCAACCTAAACTTTGGCTAATCTGAACTGGGATTTCTCCATATTAGTCCAGAATATTTCTTGTTACTCTTCCCTTCATTAAATGAAGCAACTTTTGTATATTTAAGATAGAGTTATATATCATAATCCCAAAATTTTTGGTGATCCATAGGTAAAAAGGAGCAGGAAAACTCGACTCAAGTCAAGATTTTATTCTCCGATTTGTTTTCTACCAATATCAATAATTTTAGATTTCGTTTGGTTCAACTTTTTTTTGTATTTTTTTGTATTTTTTTTGTATTTTTTTGTTTTTGTGTTGATTTTTTTTCCATTTTTGGGTTTAAACAAATAGAAAAACAAAAACTAAAAATGAAACTAAACATATTTTCAATTTTTTATTTTTCATTTATATTTTGTATGTTTTTTGTTTTTATTTTTTTATTTCTGTATTTTTTTCTTTTGATTTTTATACTTTTTTTAATTTTTCATATTTAAAAAATAAAAACAAAAAATAAAAAATGAGTAAAAAACAAATGGGCTTTAAGAACTCTAAAAGGCTGTTTAGAGGACTAAGCGAGTTTTTGAATTGCCCTTTTTCTCTCACATTAATACATTGTTGCAAATTGATGCTTAGGAGAAACTGGAAGAGCATCTCTTTTAAGATTAAAATGACTGCACTCACCAGAACAGTGTACTAAAGTTTTAGTTTTGGATACCATTGAGAAATTCTGATCTTGAGAACCCTCTATTAATTTTGCATTTAGCTTTAAAAAACTGAAAAAAAGAAGATATGCTAATGGGGGAAGAAAAAGACATCAATCACTTTCTTTTCGGAAAAGTTGCAGGTTTAGGCATATGATGGTGAAGTTTCGTTGGTGTTATATATTTTTAATTAAGATTGATATTTGGTGGAGAATATATGCCTGAGTAGTGCTATGGTTCCCATTAAAAGACAGATCAAAGAACAGCAGAAAGACAAATTTGGAGGGTATCTAATGATGGAATCCATTAACAAAAAAATCAAAAGAGTATCAATGGCGAGCAACAAGAGATTTCGTTAATCAAACTTTTATGAATATGCCTTATATAACACAGATAAAAAAAAATCTAAAACATGTTAATAACTATAAGATCTGGGTCGTTATTTTTCGCATAAGATAAATTATCAAGTGTATGTAATTTCTTATATTTCACTTAGTTGAAAGTTTGAAGAATGTGGGTACTTTGTAAAAGTTAATAAAGCCTTGGTTTTGAATAATTTGTGTTTGTAAAACAAATAGAGTGGAGTTCCAATGTTTGATGGTTGGTTCATGAAGGGATAATAGTTACATAAGTGACTAATGTTTTCGAATTTTTTTAGTTCAGTTATTAACCTTTTAAAATTTTCAATTAAGTTATAAACGCTTGACAAGTTAAACAAATAAAAGAAAAACGTTAGGTCCGTTACTTTGGTGCAAATGTAACTACCACATGTTCAAAACAATTGATACCCATTAGCCATTAGGTTTTCAACCTAATTGATTTTAAACTAGAGTTTAACCTTTCCTTGATTCATTTACCCTAGCCATCGCAACTCAAAGACAACCTCAACCCCACGTCGTCGCAAGTCGAAACAGCCTCTCCCTCCGACCATAACTCGCTGGTTTCAGGTGCATTTTCTTTCCCAATTTATTATCTTCTAGCTACCTTCTTATCACCTTGCATCTAAAACTCTTTCATCAATTTTCTATAACTCCCACAAGTGTTTGAAGGTCGTGTCTCGTCTTCCTTTGTTTTGCCGTTTGCACTTTCCAATCCTTAGTTTCTCTGGTCAGGTATGTTTTCCTCTCCTTTCTATCAATTTATAGTTGTGGTCTTCTCTGTTCACAAATATTCACTTGACGTAGCAACTTTCTCTCAATTGTCTCTACTGTCTAGGTTTGGTATTGTTAGGGATTTGTAACAGTAGTTCTTGCTAGAGTTTCTTATGCGTGCGTGCGCCTGCGCACGCACACACACACACTTGTATATATATATACCTTGAAAAGTATTAAGATATTCAAAAATCAAACTGTTGGAACCCTCGCTTTAAATTTTTTTTCTCACTTAATCATTCATCTTAAAGTAAATATGGGTTTGTATTCTCTGTATTTCTTTATTCGTTCATTTATTATGATTAGAATGTAGAGCTTACTTGTTTTGATTTCCTGTCTATGGATTTGTACAAACTTGTTTTTTCATTGTTACACCAAAATCGAATTCGTGCGCATGGAGAATTCATGTGCTTAATCAGTTTTATTACTTGCGATTAAATTATGATGAAAACTTACTTGTGATTAAATTATAATGAAGGTTGTATTTGCAGTATGATAATAATCCTTTTATGGGCAATCTATAATCAGTTGTAGGCTATTTTGATATTAGATTGTTAATAACAGTTAATTGACGTTTTAACATAATAATAATACTTCCTTTGTAATTGAATAATAGGTCGAAACTCAAGTTAGTAGAATGATGAATTGATTTACAAAATACAAGTTTAGAAATTCCGTTGAATCATAAAATTTATTGTTTTTGTGGGGTACTTGCTATAATACATACTTCGTGGATCAAAGTGAATACTAGAAGGCGATATATTTGTTGTGCTAGATGTCGAGTGAGATGTGTTTTTTGTTTTCTAGCCATATGCATTTATAATGTCATTGATTATGCTTATTTGTTATGTTACTTATTCTATTTCAGCTTGGAGGTTGTCGGTTTTATGAGTGGATCAACCCTCCAATGTGCAACAGAGTTGTAAGCATTATCCCTAGTCTGTTAAAGAAGCTAAACAAGCTAGAAGAAGAACAAAAGAGGCTGGAGTTTAGAATTAAATTTTTAGTTATTGTCTTATGTGTAATTGTTGTCAAAAGTTGCTATTAAATGGTGAAGATGTAGAACCTCTGTGTTTATTTGTTTAGGTGATTTCATTGACTGACTTTTTCAATTTCATTTGTAACCGAATCAAATTTACAACAATGAAATCTAGTCTCATTTTCTGTATCTGCGACATTAAGGATGTTTGCAGTTTCATTTACATGCGTGAGATGAAGTTGAGTTGGTAGAAATTAATGGAAATTGTTGTTGCTAATAGGATATGGATATTAAATCCAACGAGAATTCCCTGCATTTTCCTCCTATCCCAACTTGTAGAATATGTAAAAAGTTATGACAGTAGTTTAAAAGCATAGCAATTGCAATTAAACTTGAACATGTACTTTCTTAGTCATTACATAGTTTTCATTTGAATACCAACATATGTTCCTCCTTTTTGTTAATTGCTTGCGATTATCGTCCATCAGATGAGCAGTTTTAGTTTTCAAGTGCATTTTGAGATTTTTTACTCTTTCTTGGTTCATGTAGGAAAAGAAAAGGTTCTTGTATAATGATTACACTGAGAACAGATAAGAAATGAAGATTATTTCTTTCATTTTGGTTGCATATTATTTAAATGGGGATTCAGCTATGCCTACTGTAACACTTGCCAAACTATCATGATTTAGAGGTTTAAATTTGAACAATGCAAAAGGGTCTCAATACTTTCTCACTCTCATTGTGCAAATCAATAAGATTATCTTTTAGCATCTATCAAACTCGTTCTCTTCATTTCAGATACTAGTTTTTTATTATAGGATATCATTCGCTCTCCATGATACTAGCACGCATATAAACGCCCTAATATCCACTTATTCATTAGTGTTGCTCTCTAATTCAGTCATCAACTACATCTTAATCCAGAATTGCACCAAGTTCATGCTTGCTACTAACTTCCAGCCATATGGATCAACTGTATAATCCAATAGATGGAAAAAAAAATAGCAAACATGTGCTATAAATAATCTTTTCTCATTCACAAACAAGTGTTTGATATAATTTATCCTGCCACAGGTCCTAAGAAACACAAATAAAGAGAATTCATTGATCACTGATAAAATAGATACAAGGTCATTGCCATACATGAACAATTGATAGAACCTGTCATTAAGCAGGAATGTACAACTGCATACTTGTTTGTACATTTACACCATAAAATATATACTAAACTACCTATCTAAAATATCATAAGGCAGGGTTGTACATCATGCAATAAGGTCCTGACATTAGGCTATATCAAATATATACTAAACTGCCCTTTCAAAAAAATAAAAAAACTCCATTAGGCTATACATACAATCAGGTCTGGACATTAGACAGTACAAAATATAACTAAACTGCCCATAAAAAAAACATCAAAAGTCTATCCTTACTTTCAAGTTGAACGCCCAGCTACTCTCCTTCTTGTCATTCTCATCACTGCATTTGTTTTCTCCTGACCTAAATAGAATAAGTTACATTAAATTTTGTAGTATTTTGAAATCTTGATGTTTTAGAACTGATCTCAATACCTGTAACCTTTGATGGGTTATAACCAGTCTCTTTGGCATAGGTTGTGGTACCTTACCCCAAAAAAGCCCAAATTCACGCACTGCTCTCTTCCTTACAGTTCTCTTCAGCTTCGTTTGCTAAGTTGATGCAAGTTCAGTGGAATAACTTGCTTGAACTCACTTGCAACCTGCATTGAGAAAAAATTAATCAACATATAACAAACATGTTCAATTAGCATACACCACAACAATAACATGTTTAATAATAACATACCGGCAAAAAAGTTGAAGCTTGGTGTGAAGCTTCTTGTGACACACCTTTGACCGGACACGTTCTTTTGTTATTCCCTGCTTGGTGACATACTCGACAAGTCATTTTCAATCCTTGGCATAACAGCTAGTTCCTTATGGTGGAATTCTCTCGTTCCTCCTTTCTTTTATTTTTCTTTGACCTGTTTAACATTCTTCTAGATATTGGAAGCAATGGCTGCAGAAATCGTGTTTTCAGCCAAAATTTCTCTCCTTGTACCAATTTCATTATAAATAAATAGGCCTGCACATATTTTCTTATAAATACTAGTGGGATACATATTTTTCAGACTCCTCATTGTTGTATAAAATGGCAGCAAATTGCATGTAAGCATGAGATTCTTGATACATCCCAACTTCCACAACTACAGCTCTTATGTCTTAAGTATACTACATGCTTGACTCTTCTAAATGTCACTTCAAATCTACCATTACCATTACTCTCTACATCACAATTAACACTAAACTCTTTACTAACTACCAACTTGTTTTTTATTCTTGGACTAATGTCACCTCTCTACTTGCCAGCATTGTCCTTGTTTTTAACCAACCTCCTTATGACACGCACTCTAATCTCCTCAAGCATTGTGATGATGTTCTTCGTACGATCTTCAACTATACTTCCGTTAAATGCTTCATAAAGATTATTGTCCATAATATCATATTTAAATGAAGTGTTGTCAAAATATGCTCTACACCATCTTTCTTTTGGGATTTTCAACAAATCTCTAAGAGCATTTTCTGACTCTTCTTCTAACTCCTTCAAACTAAGTAACAATTCATTTTCGTTTGATGACTTATAGCATTGCTAGAAAAGTCGTTTTAACTTCAAACCCTTATGATTCCTCTTTCTCCAGTTAGCGAAAATATGTCTTGCACAATGCCTAATTTCAGCCCTTAGAAGATGCCTCCATAATGCCTACACAAGACCCTACCAAAATTCATCGACTAAAAACTATATGACATTTAATCACAACTATATTAGATTTATAAAAACAAATATAATCAAAACTATACCTTTTGTTGGTCGCTAATCACAGCCCAACTTTCTCCATTTTTTAAATCTAAATATTTCTTAAACAATTTCAAAAACCAACTATAAGTTTCTGTTGTTTCGTTATGAACCACAACCCATGCCATTTGGCACATTTGATTGTTCTCATCTCTCCCAACAGTTGTTAGTATCTCCCCTTTTACAATTCCTTTGAGAAAGCAACCATCCAAACCTATCACCCTTCTACAACTAGCTAAAACCCCCTTTTTGCAACATTTAAAACACACATATATTATGTCAAAATATGATTGAAATTCATCTCCAAGTGAGGGCATCTTGACAACTAACTCAATCATGCTACCGAGATTAGACCTTAAAAGTTCTTCTCGGTAATCTCAAAGCTTCCCATATTCTTCTCAAGTGAGGGTATCTCGACAACCAACTTAACCGTGTTACTAGGATTGGACTTTAAAAGTTCTTCTCGGTAATCCTAAAGCTTCTCATATTCTTCTCTAACACTACCTACTATTTCCTTGATAACAATCTTCTTAGCCTTGTAACAGATGCTGCTCCCAACATCTACCCTCAAGTCCTTCTTAACAAATTTCTTCAAATCCATTAGCTTTAAAGCTATGAGACCAGGGAGATCACTGAAATAATTATTCACAAGCCACTTTGAATGAACTCTCCTATTTGAAAAGGCAATGTTGCATGTGTGTTTTTGATGGAAAGCTCTTACCTGTATGTATACAAAAATATCGGTCAAATCACAATACCAATACTACCTTAAAGTACGAACAACTTATAGATTAGAAATACTTACTTGAAAGCTATCCAATTTTCTAACCAAGCTAACATAAATGTACCACTTGAAATGCTCGCTCACACATTTTACGATCACCAGTTCTTTTATGTTCCTCAAGAACTTAAAATCTCTTCTTTCTTCAACAACCAACTTATGTGGTGCTTCTTTAAATTATGTGAAGTCATTAAATAGCATACCAATCTCAATTTAAATTTGTTTCTCGAGATGATTGAATCTTTGAAACCTTGACTTATGTCTTAAATCATCATTTTGATCTGAACCACCTTCTTCTTCGAAACTGCAATCATCTTCGGACTCCAGCTAATATATACTATTTTCGGCTTTAACATCATTATCATCATTATCATCTTCATTATTAATTGTAGCTCTTGAACATTCCCCTATTTCACTAAAGGCTTGTATACATGTATCTCAATTCCTTTTATCCAGTTGTCCACTTTTTAAAGCAAAAGCTCATTCCTTTGACGCTTCTAACTCTTCATCATCTACACCTGAATCAAACTCCTCTCTAATCCTCACATCAACAAACACATTTTACTCCTCCCCATCTACATCAACTTCAATGTTAGTTTTAACACTATCTTTATCTTCATCCCTATCATGTTCAACAAGTGATTGAGTCAAGGTGCTAGGGAGATCCTCAGCAATACTGGTAACTAATTCATCATGAGACTCAACTCCAACTCCAACTCTAACTCCAACTACAAAATCTACATCTTCATCTATGTTAGACAAATTGTCACTATGGCCAACATACACCTCTATAACTTTATATGCAGCAATTATCTTACATACTGCCATCACATTTACATGACAATTTCTTAGCTCCACCAATTAATCATTTAAACTACTACCTGGTACCTTATACATAAATCTTTTTGCTTTGGGTCCTTTTACATCTTCAATAAGCATCCTCTCAAGGCCCCAATAGAAAAACCTATCTACATCAACGCCTCAGTTCTTAACCTCTCCACCTACATACTTTACTTCTTCACTATATACAAGTTTTCCACCATAGAACATGGTCAACTTCCTGTCCCAACCATCCATCTCCATTTACTACACACAAATTTCAAATTTATATTAGGTTAATCATAAAAACATTGAAATGCATTGTTTAATTTTAGTTGAATGAAATTAGAAATCAAATTTGAATACCATCTGCACTAAAAAATATAAAATATACATAACATATTAGAATGCAAGAGTTTATCAAAATTTAAGAGAATCATATATATATTCAGTTCTGAATATTTTCGATGTACTCATTCAACTGAAATTACAGAATGTAGACACTTCCTCATTAACTCATACATATGACCTGAGTGAGATAAATGACAGATTGTGCTCATAACATACACACACAACCATTGAAGAACAATTGAAACTAGTTGCTCCTCAATCAATGAAACTTGGAAGGGTAATAGGGTAATAATGCCCGAAAACAATAAACGTAGATTGAGTTAACAAAGAACACATGTATAACAAAAGGAAACTAATATTGAGAAATGGAATTCCAATCACCAATAAGGAGAACAACACATTGGATGTAGAAAAAAACAACAAAATATAAAATTTAGAAGTGGTAAAATAGATCCTGTAAGTCCTATGGCACCCAAGAGGGGGGGTGAATTGGGTGTTAAAACTTTTTAACTTTTTTCGCAAACTCAAAACTAGCAACCTAATTCAATTGAAAAACTAAATGCAATCAATAAACCACAATTCAACCTAAAATGCAAATGTCAAGGTAAATGCAATAAGAGAGTTAAAAGAGAAACACAAGGTAATTTTTTAAGGAAGTTCACCTACCCCAAAGATAGGCTACGTCTCCCTTCCAACTACTTGTTAGATGATTCTATACTAATCAATCAAACAAGTACAATCTTTTTCAAGGTAAAGAGTAAC
>JAOXYD010000135.1:23861933-23874619 GCA_028565735.1 Pinacopodium congolense | reverse complement strand
AGGGACAATATTCAATTACAACATGAATCTCATAATTATGATCTCCATCATAATTTCATTTGTAATACATATTTATCTCATGGACTTTATCTTATACATTAGTTAATTAAACAATTATATACAAGATAAATAATGCTTTTAATAAATATGTCACAATTTTACAACCAATCGATTAGCTGCAGAGCATAAACCAACAGCTCGATATCAATTCCAATCAATGTTGGTAAGAACATTAAACAACGGTGCTTGATGCTTCAGAAAATTATATAACTAATCAAAGAGTCAGCCATTACCATGCATGCACGTAAAATACGGATCCTGCTTACCTGTATGATGTTATTATTGCAGAAGACAACCAGAGATTGCTTCGGAAACAAATATCAATAACTCCACACTCGTGTGGATTTGTATTTAATGTAGAACATATAATTTTGTAGACATGGCAGGTGGGTATTGAGTTGGAGATGCAGTGGGAGAGGAGACATTGAAGAACATCACTGAAATAGTTGTTTAGATCTGAATCAAGATCATGTTCCTTGAGATTCCTTCTGTCTCCTTCCATTGATATATACATATATATCTTTATATATATATATGGAGTCTAATGGTAACGGAAAGTAGACATTCAAGTTCCAGACTCTCCAATCTTGAGGAATCAAAAATGGCGGATTCATCTTCTTCCAATACAAAATCCTATGATCACCATGCTCGTTCTAACAGCTTGCCCTCAAGCTCACACCCCTTGATTACACAACTTGATCATCATTTATGCAGATTGACAGCTTCTCAAGAAGCTGTGTCTACATCAATATCATCATCAGAATCCATAGTGCAGAAACTGAATGATCTTTCAGATTTGTTTGAATGTGTCCACAAGTTCTTCCAGCTGCAGCTAGTTCAACAGATACTTTCAAATTCCCATCAGGAGAAATGGGTTGATGAGCTCTTGGATGGATCCTTAAAAATGTTGGAAGTGTGTAGCACTGCCAAAGATTCAGTCTTGCATACAAAGGAAAGTGCAAGAGAACTTCAATCCTTTTTCCGCAGAAGAGCTGGTTCTGCAGAAATCTGCCTCAACACTGAGGTCCAGAAATTCATGGCTTCAAGAAAAGTTGTGAAGAAAGCCACCAAAAAGGCCTTAAAGGATATGCAGATCAAATGCAACCCCTTCACGTCTCATGAAGATCAGGAAACCAGGATCATTTTCAGGTTGTTAAAAGAGATTGAAGCTGTTACTCTCCAAGTGTTTGAGTCCTTGTTATCTTTCATTTCTGGACCAAAAGCAAGAGCTACTGGTTGGTCTTTAGTTTCCAAGCTGATGCAACAAAAGAGAGTCATATCAATGAAAGAAGAAAGCCCAGGAAATGAATTCTCAAGGGTGGACTCTTCATTGCTTGGTCTGATTCATTACTACAACAGTACAAGCAATTCTGATAAAGTTGCTAACATCATCAGGAATCTGCAGAATCAACTGGCTGATAAGGAGTCATCTTGTCAGGATCTTGAAGATGGCCTTCACTGCCTTTTCAGGCATTTAATCAAGTCCAGGGTCTCTCTTCTCAACATTCTCAACCCGTAAACTGGAAAATTTTGCTTTCTGAATCGTGATTTAAATGTAAATTCCTGAAACAAAATGTGTATGATTCTGAAGTTGAAATCTTGAGTGAAACAAAATTATTTTTGATGCAAATGATTCTTACAGATTCATCTTCTTTTTCTCTTATATATTTTGATTGATTTTAAGATTTCTTAGATTAAATTTCTTATGAAGTCCTGAAGAGAGTTTAGTTTAAGAAGTTGAATTCGATTGAAGGAGTGAAATTCCACATAAATTGCTCAGGATTTGCTTCAGATATAATTTTCTGTCATTAACTGATAAACAAATTCCAAAGAGTTTGGTGAAATAATAAAAAAAAAAATGATGTATATGATTGCAGTGATAAATGTTAACAAACTAATTCAGCTTAGCTAGCTAAAGCAATTTATAAATTCAAGTTGTGTGTTAAAAAAACCAAATTAAACGAGTTTCACATGATAAACTCCAATCTTCTGTGCTTGATCTAGCAATTTATAGTAATTAATTAATTTGATCAGGGAGAAGGTGGAATCTTCCAGCAGGTAGTTCAGTTCATATCGATTATTTTGGCTGGACAAGAGTATTATAATATCATGCAAGTTGCAGCTAACAATATGGATCTTGGCCTGCAGGATAAATAAATGGAACAATTACAGGATCAGGACTTGAATTCAAGCTTTGGTTTTATTAGAGTGATCAAGAGAATTTAAAGGCATAATTTTCAGTTTGGAATTTAATATCTTTGTAATTAAAAGTTACTGAATTAACTAAAATTTTCGTTTAATAAAAAATTAATATTATAAAAAATTACAAGTGAATTATCTTACATAAAAAAGAACAGAAAGTTAAAGTTATATATAATAAAAAACTTATAACTCGTCATCTTAAAGTTTTTAGTTTAGATATAATATTTCTTAAATTGAATATAAATATTGACTTAAATCTGATTTTCGAAAAAATCTATGCATCAGCTCTTGAATAAGAGGATAAAAAGTTAAAGTGAGTTACCCATAACCTATTGCCTTCAAAAAAATTTTATGAGACTTAAATTTACCTATTGCTAAAGTTTTTTTTTATGAGGCTTAAATTTAGTCTAGGTTCTCAAACCGCCTTCAAATAGCTCATGAATAAGATAATCTATCACTGACTGATCTTAAAATAGAGAAAATGACGTCAGAGTCACACCTCACCACTCGTGTGCTGAGTAGTCAAGCCAATTTGGTAGTAGACAACTCAGGATAATTTGGCAAATGAGTTGGAGAAAAGCTGTTAATGGTTGAGTAGACATTATGTAAGAGACACCGCATCAATATTGCTGAGGTTGTTCCCATGTTAATCACATGTTAATCACATGTTAACAGACATTAGATCCATTGTTGGAACTTGAAGATGATAAGGTTCTTCATGTCTCCATCATCACAGGAAGGAAGGAAAGGAAACCCATCAAGGAAATGGATTAGAATGATCAAATTCATTCACCAGCTCTGAATATAAACTCCCAACTTGTTATCCCAGTGGTTGAAGGCATTCATGTGATTGAAACAGCACAAAAAAATGGTGCCTGTCCTTCTCCAAGGTGTCTAATGGAATCATTTGCACGACTTCTGAAGACTTTCATGTTTAAAATATGCAGAAAAAATTATTAATCAATGAACTTATAGCCCTGATAAGCATCAACATAATTTTCTAATCATCAGTCCGTGTATGTTTCTGACATCAATGACCTGTAACACCACTTAAAAAATTGTATAACATTAAATATTCACCAAGTATCAGTACTGCACGATCTCATATTCACCAAGTGTCAGTACTGCATGATCTCAAGATTCCCCTCATAGTATAAATGAAGCAGATGGTGCAATGAATTGGAAGTCATCCTGCTTCACATTTTCTGCAACAAATATGGCTTCCTCTTCAACAAATGCAAACACCTCTTTTCATGCCCGTTCTAACAGTTTACCCTCCAGGCCACATCCTCTTATTTCAGAAGCAGATGATCTTTTCTGCAGATTGAGGGATTCAATATCACCATCATCATCATTTTCTTCATCATCTATAGGCCACAAGCTAAATGATCTTCAGGATTTGCATGACTGCATTGATAAGTTGCTTCAGATGAAATTCAGTACAGCCCAGAAGGGTCATCAAAAATGGGTTGATGAGCTGCTAGATGGATCCTTAAGACTCTTGGATGTGTCCTCCATTGCTAAGGATTCCTTGTCACAAATGAAGCAATGTGTTATTGAGCTTCAGTGTGTGATTCGCAGAAGAATTGGAATCGAAATCGGTGTAGCATGTCAGGTCAGAAAATACTTAACCACCAGGAAGATGATGAAGAAGGCAATCCAAAGGGCCTTGAAGAATTTAAAGAAATGCAACTTCTCATCCATTGAAAAAACTGACAATGAAATTGTGTCACTCATCAGAACGTTGAGAGAGGTTGTGATGACGACTTCAGTGGTACTGAAATCTTTGTTGATCTTCATTTCTGGGTCCAATCCAAGCCACTGGTCATTGGTATCAAGGATTATACACTCCAAAAGAGTAGAATGTGAGGAAGATGAAGTCAATGAATTTGCAATGGTGGATACTGCATTGGAGTCTATCATTGGATGCAAATATGATAATGTGAAGATCAATGAGAGTGCACAAAATCATCTAAAAAACTTGGAATTATGCATCCAAGATCTTGAAGAAGGAACTGAATCCTTGTTTAGGTGTATGATCAGAATGAGAGTTTCCCTTCTCAATATTTTCAACTATAAATTCATGTAACATCCTCTTCTTTGTACATAAAGAAAGCTTCATAAATATAATTCCATTAATGATAAAGCCATGAACTTTTGTCCAAAGCATTTCTTCATTTTTCATTTCAACTCTCTTAATAGTTTTGACATTCAGCTTAAAGCAAATCAAAAGTAATTTCTAGCTTGCAACTTGCAAATTTACCAAAAATATCAAATAAATAGATAAAAAAGATCTTCAAATGGTGAGAACTTGCAAAGTAAAATCCTTTTGAAGATGAAACATGGGATACAAGTTAAGTGTTTGTCTCTTTTTTAGTTGTTTGATCATATTCTTTCCAAGGTTGAGATAGATTACAGTCCTTCTCATTGTGATTCAAATCCGCACTTTCTTGAACTGGAAAATTTTTAAACCGCTTAACTTCACGTTTTGAACTACCCTTAAGGGTTACTTGTCTCTTTTGTATGGGGCAATGGCAAGACAAACCATTAATGTACTTAATGAGTAGGCTCTTAGTAAGTCATACCATTTCTCAAAAGTGGAAAAAGTTTAAAAAGAATAAGGTCCACTAACTAGTTAGATATGCTAGTTTTATAACAGATTTATCATTGGCTGTGAAGAATGAGGTCATGATAGATATACAAAATGAAAAATTCTGCAGAAACTGCTCAAAGGATAAATCATGTTTCAGAAAACCATAATTTTAGTTCATTAATGTCACAAAAGTACATATGTTAAGGATACAACACAACAGACATAAGATTAAACTCAAACTTCAACAATATTGTTAAAGAAAAAAGATAATAAAGGGATTGATTAACAATATAAGCTATAGCTTCAGGATATCAGCTAGCAGATGTAGCTTCTCAACCATTCTTGCCAAGCCAGTGATGATATTAGCTCCTAAAGAAACCAAAGTGAAGAAAACTATCTACAGAATAAAAAATTCTTCAGAAATTCACAGTAACTAGAAATTGGAGTCAAATTCTGAAGGCAAGGGCTGCAGAACGAAAAAGGGTCCAAGTTCCAGTCATCCATCAGTGATTTCGGCACTTGGAGCTCAGGTATTGGAGGCCTTCTAATGATCTCCTTTGGCTTGTCAGCTGCCTCTGCCATTTCTTTCTTGAATACCATATACTTCGTAGGCATTGGAACCACTGGCTCTTCATGAAGGTGACAGAAAGAAATGGTTTCCAACGATGAGGATGGTGGGGATGAAGATGCAGATGCAGATACTTGGAATGTCTTTATTGTTGTCTCTTCTTCCATGGCTGCTGCTCTTTGCTCCAACACTTTCAGGGAAGTTGCTTTTCTATAAATCTTGCACCATACTATATCCTGCATTCATTGGATGTTATCATCAAACATAAATTTCAGTACTCTTTTTTGCTTATTCTTTCCAACAACATCATCAAAGTTGACTTTTGGGTGACAATTTTCCCATCTTTCACAAATTTTCATGACTCTATCATCATTTTTCTTGGTACTGTTCCTTTGAAGTGAATAAAGACTTTCAGAATATCTATCTTTCAACCTCTAGCTGTTGCAATTATAGCTTGTTTTCCTCTTCTTCAAAAGCTGATATGAATTGGTAGCTGTTGATAAATATGGGAATAAATAAGGCAATCTATCACTGACTGATCTTAAAATAGAGAAAATGATGTCAGTCACACGTCACCACTGGTGTGCTGAGTAGTCAAGCCAATTCGGTAGTAGACAACTCAGAATAATTTGGCAAATGAGTTGGAGAAAAGCTCTTAATGGCTGAGTAGACATTATGCAAGAGACACTGCACCAACATTGCTGAGGTTGTTCCCATGTTAATCACATCTAACAGACATTAGATTCCTTGTTGGAACTTGAAGATGATAAGATTCTTCATGTCTCCCGCATCACAGGAAAGAAGGACAGGAATCCCATCAAGGAAATGGATTATAAAGGTCAAATTCATTCACCAACTCTTCTGTTGAATCTGCCAACTTGTATCTGAATAGTTGAAGGCATTCGTGTGATTGAAACAAGCATAAAAAATAGTGCCTGTCCTTCTCCAAGGTGTCTAATGGAATCATTTGCACGACACCTGAAGACTTTCATTTTAAAAATATGCAGAAAAAATTATTAATTAATAGACTTACTATCATGATAAGCATCAACATAATTTTCTAATCATCAATCCGTGTGTGTTCCTGACATTAATGATCTGTATAACCATTAGAAAATTGTATGAGAAACATTAAATATTCACTAAGTATCACTACTGCATGATCTCAAGATTCCGCCCACAGTATAAATGAAGCAGATGGTGGATTGAATTGGAAGTCATCCTGCTTCATACTTTAACAAATATGGCTTCCTCTTCAACAAATGCAAACACCTCTTTTCATGCTCGTTCTAACAGTTTACCCTCCAGGCCACATCCTCTTATTTCAGAAGCAGATGATCTTTTCCGCAGATTGAGGGATTCACAAGTTGCTGCTTCCTCGTCATCATCTATAGGCCACAAGCTAAATGGTCTTCAGGACTCGCATGACTGCATTGATAAGTTGCTTCAGATGAAATTCAGTACAGCTCAGGAGGGTCATAAAAAATGGGTTGATGAGCTGCTAGATGGATCCTTAGGACTCTTGGATGCGTCCTCCGTTGCTAAGGATTCCTTGTCACAAATGAAGCAATGTGTTATTGAGCTTCAGTCTGCAATTCGCAGAAGAGTCGGAATTGAAATCGGCATAGTAAGTCAGGTTAGAAAATACTTAACCACCAGGAAGATGGTGAAGAGGGCAATTCAAAGGGCCTTGAAGAATTTAAAGAAATGCAACTTCTCATCCATTGAAGAAGCTGACAGTGAGATTGTGTCACTCATCAGAATGTTGAGAGAGGCCGAGACAACAACTTTAGCAGTACTGAAATCTATGTTGATCTTCATTTCTGGGTCCAATCCAAGTCAGTGGTCATTGGTGTCAAGGATTGTACATTCCAAAAGAGTAGAACGTGAGGAAGATGAAATTAATGAATTTGCAATGGTGGATACTGCATTGGAGTCTATCATTGGATGCAAACATGATAATGTGAAGATCAATGAGAGTGAACAAAATCATCTAAAGAACTTGGAGTTATGCATCCAAGATCTTGAAGAAGGAACTGAATCGTTGTTCAGGCGTGTGATCAAAACTAGAGTTTCCCTTCTCAACATTTTCAACTAGAAATTCATGTAGCATCTTCTTCTTTGTACATAAAGAATGTTTTGTAAATATAATTCCATTAATGATAAAGCCATAAACTTTTGTTTAAAGCATTTCTTCATTTTTCATTTCAACTATCTTAATATTTTCGGTATTCAGCTTAAAGTAAATTAAAAGTAATTTCTAGCTTACAACTTGCAAATTTACCAAAAATATCAAATAAATAGATAAAAAAGATCTTAAGATGGAAAGAACTTCCAAAGTAAAACCCTTTTAAAAATGAAATAGGAGATACAAGTTTTGTCTTTTTTTAGTAGTTTGATCATATTCTTTCCAAGGTTGAGATAGATTATAGTCCGTCTCATTGTGAAGAATAAGGTTCATAACAACTAGTTAGATATGCTAGTTTTATAAGAGATTTATCATTGGCTATGAAGTATGAAGTCATGATAGATATACAGATTGAAAATTTCTACAGAAACTGCTTAAAAAGCTCATGTTTCAGAAAAACCATAATTTTAGTTCATTAATGTCACAAAAGTACATATGTTAAGGATACAACACAACATACATAAAATTAAACTCAAACTTCAACGATATTGTTAAAGAAAAAAAAGATAATAAAGTGATTGATTAACACTTTAAGCTATAGCTTCACGATATCAGATAGCAGATACAGCTGCTCAACCATTCTTGCCAAGCCTGTGATGATATTAGCTCCTAAAGAAACCAAAGTGAAGAAAACTATCTACAGAATCAAAAATTCTTCAGAAATTCACAGTAACTAGAAATTGGAGTCAAATTCTGAAGGCAAGGGCTGCAGAATGAAAAAGGGTCCAAGTTCCAGTCGTCCATCCGTGATTTCGGCACTTGGAGCTCAGGTATTGGAGGCCCTCTAATGATCTCCTTTGGCTTGTCAGCTGCCTCTTCCATTTCTTTCTTGAATACCACATACTTCATAGGCATTGGAACCACTGGCTCTTCATGATGGTGACAGAAAGAAATGGTTTCCATTGATGAGGATGGTGGGGATGAAGATGCAGATGCAGATGCTTGGAATGTCTTTATTGTTGACTCTTCTTCCATGGCTGCTGCTCTTTGCTCCAGCACTTTTAAGGAAGTTGCTTTTCTATAAATCTTGCACAATACTATATCCTGCATTCATTGAATGTTATCATCAAACATACAGTTCAGTACTCTTTTTTTTGCTTATTCTTTCCAACAACATCATCAAAGTTGACTTTTGGGTGACAATTTCCCATCTTTCACAAATTTTCATGACTCTATCATCATTTTTAGTGGCACTGTTCCTTTGAAGTGATTAAAAACTTTCAGAACATCTATCATCTTTCAACCTCTAGCTGTTGCAATTATAGCTTGTTTTCCTCTCTTCAAAAACTGATATGAATTGGTAGCTGTTGATAAATATGGAAATAATTCAAACCAACATGTATTAAGAACTTTCAAGGAAGTTGCCTTTCTATAAATGTTACCATATCCTGCATTCATTGAATATTATAAATTTCAGTACTTTTTTAGCTAATTTTTTCTGTGTCACAAGGTTCCATCAGAAGAGTGGTGAAACTTTTAGAATATCCATCTTTCAACGTGTAGCTGTTTCAATTATAGCTTGTTTTCCTCACTTTCAATAACTGATATGAATTGGTAGCAGTTGACATATATAGAAATAATTCAAACAAACATGTATCAAGAACTTTTATCAAACATGTAATATTCTTCCTCCCTGAACTGTTAAATGATACCTTAGGCAAAGGCCGTGAATCGGGAAGTCGATATTCGTTCATGATCCAATCAGTTCTGCTACCTTTTGGAGCTCTTCCCCTATAGAAAACAAGAGTCTTTCTAAATCCAATTACCCTCTTGGGGTCTGATAAGCTCACAATTCTTCTATCAGAGCCAGTAGCTTTCCAGAATCCATTCTCAGTAGTTCTGCTAGGCCTTCCTTCACCTCCATGTTTCCTGTCTCTAGGCACAAAGAAGTACCATTCCCTCTCCCCAATCCTCGCAAGTCCTACATTGCAACAGATTATAAGAAAATTAATGAAAATTGAATCAAAAGACTCTGAGCTAAATATGTTGTAAATGTGTTACCAGGCAATTCCCAAGGATCATGGCGGTAAATGTTGACGTATCCAATAACATCAAAACACAATTTTTTTCCATAAACCATGTTCTTTAGGTAAAATTCTAGGAGCTCCTCTTCTGTAGGATGGAATCGAAAACCAGGAAGTTCAAGCTCTGAGCTTGGTTCTTCCATTTTATTAGCAAGCTGGTCACTCTGAATACACTGAAGCAAGGTTGCCTATGTGTATATATATAGAGTCTGGAGGGCTATAGTTTCCAGCCTTTTTAAAATCAGAACAGTTCAACCTTTCAATTGATTGGTTCTGTTCTATATAGAAAACTCTTTAATAAGACTCGGTCTTGACCCCAAAAGTCTTAAAGATTGAATCTTTGAGGGTATAATGAAGCTATTTAAAATGGGTGGAACCCACGCGGTTTATCAGAGTGGAGCACCAGGACTTTAAAGCCTTGGCCTGAAGTGAGAAACTGACGGGTCTTTAAGTCACTTGACCTCTTTTTCTATGGATTCTGGACTTTTACATGGAAATTTAATTACAAGACAGCAGAGGATTCCAACTGCATACGATGCCACTAGAGTTCAAACACAGTATATGACTCTCGGGTCTTTTGTCTCCTCAATCTGGAAATTCTTTGAATTGAATTGGTCATCTCAAATGGGTTTTCTCCATTTCAGCTTGGAAATTCAGCATTCGCTTCAGAACTCAAACTTTCCTTCAATTACCAGAAGTTCTGCGTTGTTCTATGGCTTCTTTAATATTTTATCAGAATGAAAAGTTGTAAATACTTTGACAACATTTTCCTTTGTCTGAAACATATGACACCTTTCTCAGGCTTATGGAAGTTTCCTGAGAACAAGCATCATCTTTTTGTTTATAATATTTAGTTCACCTTACTATACATCAGTTCGTCAAAACCATTGATTGATTTTCTGAAACCTGTCCCAATAACCGCGTACTCGCAACTTCTGCAGTAATCCCATACTTTCATATTTGGGACATATTTTAAAAATCAGATTCAATGTAAAACAAAAACTTTAAGCTTTAAAGATTTAATTGGTATTAAATTATTATAAAATAAATATAAAATTAGTATAAAATTAACTGATTAAAAAAATAATATTTGATTTTAAAAAAAATTTAAAATTTATTTAGTTCAATTTTTTATTTTAATTTTCTATTTATATTTTCTTAAGCACATAAATTAATGCAAGTTATTTTCATTAATTTTTAGATTTTATCTCCGATTTTTGTATTTTTACTATTGATTTTCAAATTATTTTTATTAGTTTTTGTGTTGAAAAAATAAAAGTAAAAAACTCAAATTCAAAACTCAATCAAACACCCCTTAAAATTCTTGAGACGAAGATCAGAACTTGGATCTAACATTTCTTTCAAGCTGGGTAATTAAAAAATGAGAGTTGTTGATAAGTAATAATTGAAATCAAAAGTTCTATTGAGTAATATAAAAAGTTTTAGGCTTTGGGGATGTTTGTCTTAGTTTTTATTTCTAGTTTTTTGGTTCTGTCTTTCAAAATACATAAATAAAAAAATAACACAAATAAATATACATATATAATATAAAAATTGAAAAAACAACACAAAAATAAAAAATATACAAAAATTAGTGAAAATACACAAAAGTAAAAATAAAAATAAAAATAAAAAATTAAACCAAATGAACCATTTAATTTTAAGTTCAACTGTGAAACCAAGCTACTAGAATCAATCTTGTTCAACACGACTACTCATGATGAATTCATTTTATTTCATCATTCCCTTCATACTACTGCTGGTAGATATGAATGAATATCACATTCCATATCTAATATGATCTTAATCTTTATGGATGGATTCTTTGTGAATACATTAAACTACTTTAGGAGAAGGTGGTTTTACATCAATTAGTTTGCAAGATTTTATTGGAGGTATTTTTCTATATAAAAAAAAGATTATATTAGAGGTAAAGTCAAATTTTTTTAAGGTCATCAGAAATCATTAGAAAATTGAAATTATCAAAACACTTTTTTTTATATAATAAATCATTTATTACATATAAAAACATTATAAATCCTGTTTATCGTCAATTTTACTTTTAATTTTTTATTTATATTGTTTAAATATGAAAATTAATGACAGAAATATGTTTGCTTTACTTTTATTTATAAACATAGGTTATAAATTTACAAAAATATAAATAATAAACTAAAAGAAGAAAATTTATTATTCTTTATATTTAAAAACATGTTTTATAAATAGATTTTTTATATTGAGTAATAGATATAAGTTATTACGTAATATATATTTTTAAAGTATAAGAAAGAGTTTTAATTTAAGAATTTGAATTTATTTCACATTTAATTATTATCAATAAATTAATTTTTTTATAACAGATATCATTTAAATAAGTTTTTATTTTCATTTTTATTATAAATTTCAACCATCAATTTTTGTTTTTAATTAAAAATAAATTAAAATTAAAATTAAAAAATCACAAAAAAAGAGTGATACCAAACAATCCCCACCAATGCCAGCCATAAGTTTTTTTTTTTTTAATTTCATAAGATAAAAACCGAAAAGAATTGGTTGTCTA
This sequence comes from Pinacopodium congolense, assembly GCA_028565735.1. Classification (NCBI taxonomy): domain Eukaryota; kingdom Viridiplantae; phylum Streptophyta; class Magnoliopsida; order Malpighiales; family Erythroxylaceae; genus Pinacopodium; species Pinacopodium congolense. The sequence goes on along the minus strand of JAOXYD010000135.1, from coordinate 23,862,424 downwards.
AACTTGCATATGCGGTGGTTGACTTGGAAGTCTTCTCCCCTAGAAGTCTCTCCACAAGTAAACGATAGGCCGTGCTACTCCGGTACTTAAATATCAAAAGCAAACAAGAAAAAAGGGAAGTGGGAATTTACTAATAATAGAACATCAATAGCTTTTGCTGCAATTTCCTTGAACTTTCTTCATACTTGATTGATTGATACAGTCAAGACCAAAATATATCATAATCAGCTTACAGTGGATTACAAGAAATTGAGAGAGGAAAGCCTAATTCTCAGCTACTCCTCCATGTTACAAATATCGAATGTCCGTATCACTGTTTTGAATATTATATCAGCTAATATTATATTAGTACCGATTAATATTATTATCAGATAATTTTTTAAAATTATAAATTAATTTTTTAATTTTAAAAAATTTATAAATAATTTTTAAATATATTATGTTGTATAATTTTTAACTTAATTTTTTAAAAGACTAATAATAGTATAAAT
>JAOXYD010000135.1:23842417-23855187 GCA_028565735.1 Pinacopodium congolense | reverse complement strand
TTACTAAGTATAAATAACATAACATTAGAATCATGTTTCTTATTTAAATACAATATTAAAAAATAATATAATTTTTTACTGTAAATCATCATTAAATCAAACAAATTATTTTACTTATTTTAATGAGTTATTTATTAAGAAAGTTATATAAAAGATATCTAAAATGTATGAATTATTTTAGTACAATATCTAAACATTTTTCATACTTTCAAATTAATTTTTATTATTTTAAATTTTATTTTTAATTTAATATGCTTGCATTAAATTATATATACATTATTTTAATTTTACATCTGTAATTACATGAATTTTATATTAATTTTAGTTATAATTTTCATATTCATTAATTCTAATATAAAAATATGTGAGATGAATGAATTTTACATGTAAATATTTGATGTTTATAATTAATATAAATAAAGATATAATTATTTTTATGTCAAATTTATATTATTATTAATTTTGAGAGAAATGGTTGAAGAAAAATTAAAAATATATAACATAATATATGAAGAGGTTATTTTGCAAATCTTATAAAATTTAATGATTGATTTATAATTTTAAAAAATTATCTAAAATAATGTTAATATTAACCATTACTAGTATAATATAGTTCTAAAACTAAATATCATATCGATATCGATTAAGTATTTAAAACATTGTATTATTACATAAAATGTGGTATTTCAATAAATTATTCTAATGCTCATAACTTTCGCTCAACCTCGAAAGACTGAGAAATATGTAAAAATATTAGTCTAATTAGTAGGTGCACTTAAATACTAATTAATAATTTCTTAATATTATTAAAAATTTAATCGTGACAGTATTTATAAAAACTTGTAACAAAAATGTTAACAAATTATAATATTTTTACAATATTAAAAATATTTTAATCCTAATTTTTCATATTAAATTCTAAAACTAAATTAGGAATCTATATAAACTTTTAATATGGGGATGAATACATTGTAAGTACAAATAGAACTTAATAAATATTTATACTTTCGTCAATTTTAAAATTTTTTTAAATATTGTCAGATATTAGTTTTTTTTTTAAATGTTGTATAAGCGTTAAAGATGAAATGTTGTTAGTCCTTCAAAATGTTTCTTTTTATAAACAATTTTTTTGGTAATGTTTCTTTTAGAGAAATTAAATGTTTGCCTCTACACGAGGAGGATGACTTAGATGTCTTTTTCTCATTGATAAATTAAATAAAAAATTTAAAATTTAAAATTTTAACTAATATGAACATTTTCTTTGCAATATTATAAAGGGTTTTAATAAAAAAAGGAGTTGGTTTAAAAATTCAGTTTTATGGTTGATTGTGAATTGAATTAATATCTTTATTAAAATTTGAATTCTAATAGAAGAAAATATCTTAAATATTTCTTCCAATAAACTACAAGATAATAATTAATAACTAATTTTACCTTTAATTTCTCCTAAATTTATTATTATATCAAATAAGATTAAAAAAAAACATCATCCTAACACTAACGTTTTTACTAATGTTTAAGTTAAATCTTTAATGTTTTAAAATATTCAGATTAAATTTTAATATTTTAAAAATATTAAAAAATTCTAATATTTTAAAAATATTTTTTTATTATATAATTATTTTTAAATGTTTTTTAAATATTAATTTTTAAAAAAATTTCTAAATTTTTTTTTTTTTTTTTACAGTTTAAAAATTTTAGAACGGTTTTTTGCCTATCAAATAAAGCAATTAAGTTATTTGACTAGTAAACTTAAGCCATTTGTCATTAATTGTTAGGTTTTTCCAACTGGGCCTAAATTTAATACTTTGAACCCAAGTCCGACAAGTCTAATGCCAGCTGTTGATCATATATTCTTTAGTACGAGTGATCCTTGCCTTTTTTATATCATATAATATATAGGATCATTTAAATTATTCAGTTGGATTGGAACATTTTCAACATTTTCAATGCTAAAGTCATAAACGAACTCTCACCTAACCTCTTAAAAACCCTCAAACAGAACTTGCATCTCTGTTTCCTAACATCTTCAATCTTCTATCTTATTGTCAAAGAATCAAATGAAACCTTATATTGCTGTATATTCTATCCACATTAGCATTGAAAAAAAAAAATCACTCATTTCCAACTCCCTTCATCACATGGAGAACAACCCTCTTGTGCAATATCACTGATTTGGACTCCTGAATCATAAACCATTCCAGGCTTCCAATCTGCAGGAAGAACACTCTTTGCCCATATCCACTTCCCATCATATCCTGCTGTCACTACAAGCCTGAATTGCAGAGCTCCTCCTGGAACTCTGCTTGTATCCCACACAGCACCATAATTCCGGCTCATGAAACCCCAATTTGAAGAGCCAACCTGCAGAAAGTTTGTACTTTTTAGCAGTTTTTCACACAGCAAATCAGCAGAACTTTAGGCAGAGTTGTGGACAAAAAAGAAAAAGAGGAGCTTGGAGGATTTGTTTGCATGCCAACCAACCTGAGCCACATCCATTCCTACTATTTTTGTCTGGCCACCTTGATACAACACTTTAATGGCCAGGTAATTTGGTTTCTTGCTTGACTCTTCTACTCTCACTGCCAAATTCTTGTTGTACTGGCATGGTACCCTGACACCAAATTAGAACAAGACAGTAATTTAATGTTTTTTCATGTAAAATGACCGTTAATGGCATTTAATGAGGCTCTTGGTCGGCTGTCTGAAACCTGCAGAGTTCTTGCCGACCAAAACATTATCAGAAACTACTGTTACTTAAATAAAGATTGTTACTTTATTCAATTATTATAAGAAGAGCTATATTATACAGGTAAAGAACAAAACTTTGGAAAAAAGGACTCACCTTTTATATTCAACTTCTGCAATTCCAAGTTTCAACACGTCCTGGCCTCTACCTTCTTTGGCCATGGCCATGAAAGCTCTGCTAGTAAGCACGAAGTCTGTCTGATTACTCTTATTGAGGTCTGTCACAATCACAGTAGTCCCTTTGGTGCTACAGAGATCACTGTTTTTGCATCTTATCTGCCAAAAAAAAAAAAAAACATTTAACCAATGCAATAAATAAAAGATTGAAACTGATAAATAGAAACATATGTTATAGTTATAATCACTAAAATGGAAAACAAACCTGAAAACAAGCTCCACAACCAGCCCCATCTTTGAACAAGGAAGGAGCAGCAGCTGCAAGGTATCCATTGTTGAAGCCTATTGCCAAGGAACCATACCCACATGCTCCAGCTGCATTAAATTCAGAAACCAGCAATTAGCCACCAACAATCTCTTGGATACACTTTCTGGGTCATTGCCAATATCGTGTCCCATTACAGAAATCAAGAAAATGATCCAAAAAAAGGAAGAAAACAAGAGAAAAAAGGAAAGGCCATGGCACTTACCAGAAAGTGCAGAGGCTTTGGAGAAAAATGAAACCTTTGATTGGTGTACACAACGATCACAAGCAGCTGCAGATGAGAAGAGGAAGAAAAGAAAGCAAAGAAGAGGAACCATTTTTTCTTGGTTAGAAGAGAAAGCAGTATGGAATGTGACGTCCAGTGGAATCAAAATGGTAAGAATGAGACGTTAGAAGGAAGTGAAGAACAACGCATATAAATAGACTAGTGGACAGAAAGAGTTGAAAAAGAAATAGTGAACTACAGGTCAGCATACTCAAAAAGAAAAAGTTGCACACAATACCATAATAAGTCCTACAACTGAGTAAATTCAACAAATACCTGAAAGACATAAGATATAAGAGGCGAATTTTCCTCAAAACGCGGTGAAGCCAAAAAGTAACAACAAGAAATGGGGTCTACTAAGATCCCACCACCGACTCTTTGTCTATGGAGTTACAGCTGTGAAGTGAAAAGTTGATGAAATTGATGCTTGTGGGCTGTGAATTGAGCTGTGAATTGAAGACAGTTTTCTTCCATTTCCATGGCGATTCTTCTACTCCTTTTTTTTTTTCAGGGAAAGGCACAAACTTTTATTTTGCATTCTCGGGAAATTTCTCCTCTGTTTCCTTTTCCTACTGCCATTGTCAACTTTCTCCATATTTTCAGTTCCAAGTTTCAGATTTTGAATAGCAAAATTACCCCAGTTGATCCTGTAAATGTAAAGATGGAATCTTTTGCATGGAGAAGTTATTCGGTGATGTGGGTTTCATTGCTTAATCATTTTTCTGATAAGAAATCAATAATGCATTAAAGGGTTTAGGTGATGAATTAGAGATAATATTTCATGTCACACTGACATCTTAACGAATAATTGACGGTATAGCCTCTCTTATTTATGAGATGATTACGCGAATTGGTCCCCCATCAGGAAAAAAAGGAAAGGAATTAGATGACAAAATTTGGTGAAGAAGATGATTGCTTGTGATGAGTGCAAAGATAAGCATAATTTCAATTAACAGCTATGCATGAATTTTCTAAGATAAGAACAAAATTTGAGATCAATGATAACTGAATATGTTTTTTAATCATTGAATAATATTAAAGTTAGATTATCTAAATATATCAGATTAATTTAAATATTATCCAAAACAGCAATTTACACCCAATATTTCATAAAAGTTAAAGTTTTTATCATTAGTGGAAGTCTGGCTGCTTCTGCATAAAATCATGGCACACCATTGATGACATTTTCATTCACACTTACAAGCCAAAAAAGGGCTCTTTTTGGATCTACATGACAGTGATTATCTGCCACTTGTTAGCAGGTTTCTTCCCTCTAACGTCAAAAACCTTAATAGTTTTCAAGTGCATTGACTATTTGGCATCATCACTTAGGGCCAATGAACTCCTAATGTACCCCCACTATCTCCCAGACATCATCAACCAGTGAAACTGGAGCCAGCTGCCACTAAATGATCCATTTACTTTTTGATTTCCAATCAAAAAATGCATAAATTTGACAAAAAAATCCTGGTCCAAAAACATTAGGTAAGTGACAAAATGTTCTAGATAGCTACACTTTAGTTCAAATGAAGCTTTCTGACAGACAGACAGAAATCTGAACTTGGTTTTCAGACAACTATGTCCCATATCCTATGTTCATAACCCACATCCTATGTTCAGAAGGAAGTAAGCTCCTGAAAAGAAGTATCCATTTCAGTAATATCAACCAAGTGTTAAATAGGTTTCACAGGAACAAGTAGCCGTTCGCATTGCTACAGAACTCAAATTACATGCAGACTTTTCAGGCAGTTCTTATTCCATGTTTAAACTATCAAAGGTACAAGCTTTTGTACAGAAATAAAAATGGTTGATACTTGATATAGTACAAGTACTTATCTGCGGAGAAATGCATGCCCAGTTACATAAACTGAGATACCTTCAGTGGAAAGAATTAATCAATGCTCCATTCTTCTTTATACAGGGATCCAATTGCCAAGTTGGAGTTTTCAACAACATTAACTAGCTATTAAAGTCCTTTGAATGCTTATTTGTGGACGCCCCAGTTCATAGAACATTTCGGATGGCCACCAACATGATAATCCCATAATTTGAAGATCCAGAAAGGTGAAATCTTCATAAACTAAGACAATTGACTACATCTCAAATCCACAGGACTGGCACCTCCACTTAACCTTTTCATTGGGGCAGAGTTTAGAACTATTTTCAAGCTGTTGTTCAATGGTTGTGTCTTGAATTGTATCAACGAAATTCCGGTATAAGAATAACAAAAAGGAACTACATTCATGAATTTTCCCGTTGTTGCTCGTATTCCTATATGTATGAAGTTTGTGTGCTGCATCCAATTGATTGCTCTGCAGCCTTCAGAACCAAGATGTGATGTGCGTAAGACTCACATTGTACTGATGAGAAAGAAGAAATCATTCAGCTTGCCTTCTCATTTAAGACTGAAACAAGATCAGCTCGAGCTTTTTCCAATGCCTTCGATAAATGTTCAGGCTTTCTCCCACCTGCCTGAGCAAAATTAGGCCTGCCACCACCACCTCCACCACACAACTTTGCTATGGGACCTATAAATTTTCCTGCCTGAATGCCTAAATCAACAACCCCAGGAGTGAATGCAGCAACTAAACTCACTTTCCCCTCATCCGGACAGGAGCCCAAAACTATAGCCACTGGATCTTGTAGAGCATCAGTGAGATATTCAGCAGCACTCTTAAGTGAATCAGCATCTACATCGTCCATGCACTCAACCAAAACCCTGAAGTCACAATATTTGCAAGCCATTGCAATAATCATGATATTGTTTGTTTCGTTATGTTGCAGAAAAAATTTTCATGCTTTTCTGTAGCTATCAAACCTATGCAAGAATGCCAACCCATACATTGCAGAAAGGTAAAGGACCCCAAACCACATACATTAGAATGAAAATGTGATACCAGCTCCACAGATTCACGAAAGATATATATATATTTTTTCTTGATCTTATGACGAGCAGCATAATGAACAACCACATAGAATTGCAAGACCCACAGCACATCTCTTTCGTTTATAGCATACCTGCGTTTCAACCACCTCTAAATAATCACTCATGATACTCATAGAAAGTAGTTTAAATTGAATGTTAGTATTGGAACCCCAACCGAACTTTTTCACATGAATAGCCATTGGAGACAACAACAAAACATTAGAGAATTTAAAAGTTAACTCCTGTAATCAGCAGGATAATCTATTATTTACACTTGAGGCAGTATGTACTTACCTTACTGGTTTGGAAGTGCCCACTGAGAATGCATTGCTAGCAATAACTGATGCTTTATAAACTGCTCCCTTGGCACGCAAAGCAGAAACTTCTGTTCTTGCCATGCGCAACTCCTCTAACAGGTTTTCCACTCTGGTTGTCACCTCATCTGCTTTCACCTTCAAAATGAAGCATATAGCTCTTTTCAGTTGGGAAAAACCTTAGCTAAAGTTTTCTTATACTGATTAAAATTGCCTTAATACTTGACTGTGTTATTATCATGCACAAGAAATGGAAATAGTGTGAGCAATTCAAGTTTCAAGTATGGTGTGAGCATTTCAAGGTTCGGTATGGTGTATGCTATCTCACATGCATCAACTTGGTGGCTATATGACAACTTCTTATGCATGTCAGAGAAAATAGATACCAGATGCATACTACTCATTACTACACTTCCCCTTCCAAAAGGGTAATGTGAGTTGATAACAAATTGATATCATGAAAAAGGACTAAAATGATAACAAACCTTAAGGATGGAGCATAGACGTTTCATCTGAGAATCTCTGGCATTGATATATTCAAAGAAAGCGTCACCAGCCACAGCATCTATACGCCTGACTCCAGATGCAATACCCTGTTCTGAGATGACTTTGAAGGCACGAATTTCAGCTGTATTGTTGACATGCGTTCCACCACAAAGCTCCATGGAGACACCTGGGACTTCTACAACACGTACCTAACTTGCATAAAAATCTTTTAGATGTTTCATCTTGTCCAAAGATCACAGAATCGAGTTCTTTTGTCAAACGTTATCATGAATGCAGGAGCTGTATTTCTAAAGTTGAACTAGAAGGCTAGCACCTTTAACAATTAACTTAGCAACATCATTATTATGTCATATAGTAAACCATATATTGGACAATGGTCTAATAGTGTGACAGAGAATCATATTAGCTCAAGTGTTAATTGTGATCGTATTCAGTTTCTTTGTTATTCTTCATAATAGTTTTGATCTTCTTTTCTTTAACAGTTTCACTCTTAATTAGTTTTATGTACAAGTCAATTACTTGATAGAAGCTGAACTATAGAGTTATGCTAAAGTTTTCTTGTTCAGGTTAGAATTAGTAGCTATTATAAAATTAAAAAAGAAAAAGAATAATCCCTTCTTAAAAGTCTAGTAGCCTAATTCATTATCCTTCATAATGCAAGAAAGATTCAGCTGAGGTTGAAAGGTTAATATCCATTAGGATACAGTTATTTGATTTTGTTCGTGGTAGAAATTTGTACCTGCTCTCCATATTTTTCTCCGAACATTGCAATAGCCCCAGCTTCTTTTGCATCTCTAAGGGGCATAACATTCGTTTGGAGAACAGTTGCATCCGCAATCCATCCATTTATCAATTGTTCAATTTCTTCCAGTTCAGTGTCAAGGAGTGGTCTATGGAAATTAAAATCAAATCTGAGGCGATCAAAAGCAACTAGTGAACCAGCTTGTGATGTTTCCTTGCCAATAACTTTTTTCAGTGCCGATTGTAACAAATGAGTTGCAGTATGATGAACCTGCAGGATATCAAAGACTTGAGATAAACAAAACAGAAACGTTTTGAATATAAATGTTGCAAGAAGGCTTTGTTTTAAAAGCACTAACTGATGTAGGATTTTTAGTTATTTACAGATGTATAAATTATCACATGCAGCAAGTTAAATTTTTCCATAAAATCATTTACTGACATGAAAAAATAATATATAGATGAACCGGGACCTTAGTTCGCTGCCTTGATTTTGCATCTACCTCGGCATTCACTTCTTTGCCAACCTCTAGTACTCCCTCTCTGACAGTCCCCTTGTGAACAAATATATTAGTAAGAGATTTTTGAACATCTTTTATCTCTACCACAGCTCCCTTTCTGCTTTCACCATCAGTAACATACAGAAAGCCGTAATCCCCAACTTGTCCACCAGATTCAGCATAAAATGGTGTCTTGTTCAGCAAAACTTCCACTTCATTTCCTTCAGATACTTGTATTACTGGCTTCCCATTAACCATGAGACTTTCTATTACAGCCCTTGCAGAAAGGGTCTCATATCCTAGAAATTCAGTGTCAGAAACATCTTCGACAAGATTCCCCCCATCTTCAACTCCAAGTCTAACAACAGTGTGTGCAGCCTGTGATTGACGCCTTTGACCTTCCATTTCAATATCAAAACCGTTCATATCTACTCCAACATTGCGTTCCTCAGCAATTTCTCTCGTTATCTCTACCGGAAATCCATATGTGTCATACAAAAGAAATGCATCTTTTCCTGATATGCATGGCATATTTCCAGATTTATTAGAACTTGCTACTGCATCTACTATCATTTCTTCAAGTAACTTTTCTCCTCTCTCTAGTGTCTGAACAAAACGAAGTTCTTCCCTTTGCAACTCCCCAAGAATTCGGGTAGCTCTAGCCTTTACATCTGAATCAATATGGGTGCTCAATTCTATTACTTTTTCCGCAATTGTGGGTAGAAATGCTCCTTCCAGATTGCCCTTGCCATTTCCCTTTATACCAAGCAACCGACCAGTGCGAACAGCCCTTCTAATAAGCCGACGAACAACATAGCCTCTACCAATATTTGATGGGAGTACTCCATCTGATAAGAGATACACTACTGCTCGTAGATGATCTCCTATAATCTGCATACATCACAAGACAAAAAGTTATGTGTTGTTGCCTGAGTTTACAATATATTTCTGCCAACTTAATCAGAATTGGTAGTCATACCTTCAGCTTCATTTTTGCCTGATCATCAGCATGAACATATGACACATTTGCCAATTCAGATGCCTTCTCTATAATGGGATAAATCAAGTCAGTCTCATAGTTGTTTGGAACCTGCAGGAGAAGTCACACAAAAAATTAAATCTTTGACTGATGAAGCAAATGTTGTTACAAAATATGCTGCTGAAACAAAAATTTCTGGTTAAAAGACATGTATGTAAGAATACTTTAAGATTTTAACATGGAAAAAAAATTAATCCTTCACCACTTATGCGTACTTTCTGAAGGATGCGAGCCAAGCGCTCCAGCCCAAGACCAGTATCAATATTCTTTTGTTTTAATGGTTCAAGTGAACCATCATCCATTTTGTTGTACTGCATGAATACCAGATTGTAGAACTCTATGAACCTATTATCATCTCCGAGATCCTGTCAATCAATCATCAAGAAAAGTAAAAAAAAAAAAGGAAGGATCAAACGCCTCATATAAGTTAAAATTCTCAAAAAATCCCTCTTTGCCCCCTCTTCATTCTGGAAAAAAAGAAAAAAATATGACCTAGACTTATAACAACAGCAGGATACATACTGCATCTGAATGTCCCCTTTCAGGATAGAAATCATAATAAATCTCTGAGCACGGACCACATGGACCAGTGACCCCACTGGTCCAAAAATTGTCTTTTTCACCCATCCTCTTTATACGTTCAACAGGAACTCCAACCTGATGCATAGTTGTACTGTTAATAACTTGAAAGTTAATTGTATTATGGAGGAAGTTATAAAATAAGATAAGCATAAAGTTTCAAACAGAGATTGTAGGTTGAAATGAAAGAAAAGAAGGCTGCATGCTTCAAGAAAAGTTAGAAATTTCTAGTTTGAATCATTAGCCCCTAACAGAAGATTGGAAGCAAAAATGCTTGATATAGTCCATTATAACAGGGCTACATGTTATACATAGGTAAGTTAAGAAAAGATGTAACTTTTGATGCATCTAGAGCGAAATATTACAATTTAAAACAAAAAAAAGGGGGTTGTATAACAGAATGAGGCTAAACAAAAACAACTTATATTTACCTCACTATGCCAGATTTCAAAAGCTTCATCATCGTCTTCATATATACTAACCCACAATCTGTCAACAGGCAGTCCAAATCTGCAGGAACAAATAGATGGATACACTACTGATCTTCGTTTTAAATAACATCAGTTCAAATTTTTTTAATAAAAACGGCTATGTTATAACCAAGCATACTCTTTTGTTGAAATCTCCCATGCCCACTTAATTGCTTCTTGCTTGAAGTAGTCTCCAAAACTGAAGTTTCCAAGCATCTCAAAGAATGTATGATGCCGGGCTGTTCGGCCAACATTCTCCACATCATTCGTGCGAATGCACCTTTGTGCTGTTGTAGCTCGAGGAACTTCTCTAGGAACCTAAATAGAAGTGCCAGTCCCATAAATAGGCTCATACATCCTCATTTATGAAAAGAAAAGTCAGATTAGAATTTTGTTTCCCACAGGAAAATTTAGATGATAATGCAATTCAAGATTCAAGAGAACAGAAAAAAATGAAAATTGTGTAATGACCCATGGTACGTACTTGAGTTACAATACGCTAAAAGTTCAAACTATTATCTGGGATTGAAACCTTGTAACCTTATTGCTTACCTTCCCAAGAAATATAGGCTTGAATTGAAGCATTCCTGCAATTGTCAGAAGAACAGTGGGATCATCTGGAACTAGAGAAGAACTTGGAAGAACTTTGTGACCACGAGAAGCATAGAAATTAAGGAATCGATGACGTAAGGAATCCCCACTTACTGGGTTTTCCTCAGTTTTATCCTCCATTTCCTTAATCACAGGCTGTGCTGATGCTGAAAAGAAACATAACAAACCCTATATCCTCTGAAAGGGGAAACTCAACTTACAAAGCCAAATTCACACAATGAACTTTAGAAACCTGATGTGCTTCTTCTGCTGAATTGTGAACCAGGTGCTCCTTTTATTACACAGTGGCCCCAGAAAAAAGTACTGGAGGCAAAAAGGCCAACAGTTCCTGTGATAAAACCTGCATAATCTCCCACAGCAATAGTACAAAACAATGCATTAAGCTTCGAAAAAATAGAACTTCGAATGAAAAAACATCATGTAGTAGATGTTATCGCATGAAAAGAAATAAAGGGTAGATAAGTACGCCAAATATGCAGAATATTCTAACACTCAGTAAAACAAAACACCCAAGACAGGGCCTTCTAAATTACTGAAATTCAATACTCAATCCTAAAGAAAAAGTACCAAACTTGGGCCCCAGATTACAGCAAATTATGGAACTTCAACCAATAATTTATCCACATAAGTTTACATCATTCTCCGCACTTTCTTTCACAGACATGAAAAGGGAAATGTAGCAAGAGAAGGAAAAAATGGAAAGGAGAAAACTTTACCATGTGAGAGCGGAGACTTGGTACATGATTGAATTGGGCGTATTGATTTTAGACTTGGGAGAAGAGATTTCCCTCCATGGACGCTGTGTAGAGTAAGTGGTGGCAGTTTCAGGAATCCCATGGCCACTCTTCACTTCAAGAATAAAAAAAGCTATAATTTTTAACTTCAAATGAGCGTTTTAGACGTTGGTCTCCAATTTTTGAAGAGATAAACCTTTTGAAAGTGGCCACGTATGTACTCATCGGTCTGTGTACACCACTTTTTTTTTTTTTTTTGGTTCTGTTTCTCTTGGAGGAGCAAAGGGGCCACAAAGACAATAGGCCTAATCCATTGCTTGGGTTGTAACAAGCTTATTAATGTATTAGTCCATCTAAAGGATATGAAGAAACAAGATCAACCCAAGTAGTTTCATTCAATTGGCAAAGAAGTGGCAAAGAATGGCTACGAGCAGAGAATTTGCCGAGGGTTTACACTAATAAATTATCTCACAACAAAATACGAATAGAAAGTTAAAATGGGTGTTATTTATATTAAAAACTCTTAATTTAATGTTTTAATTTTTTTTTAGTGTATTATCTTTAAATTATATATCAATGCTCATTCATATTAAACGGACTTCTCTTCAATTAACTCTGATTACGATTAGATTTTTAATCGGTTAATTGGCTAACCGTCAATTTTTCAAAAATAATAACTGTGATTAACGGTTCTAAACCGTAATCGGAATAGTTATTAACAATTTCAGTTACGGTTAAATTAATTTAAAAACCGTAAACCAGTGGTTCAATTAGCAGTTTATTCGCAGTTATAAATTGTCAATCAATTAATTAAAAAATATATTTAAAAAATTAAACAAACTCCTCTAAACACATTAAAATCAATCTCTTCATCTTGAAGTCTGAGAATGAGC
>JAOXYD010000135.1:23797636-23808486 GCA_028565735.1 Pinacopodium congolense | reverse complement strand
TGTTTTTATAAGTCTTAAAATATATATAGATAATATTAAAATCTTGGTTTAATTTTTATATTATTTGTTATTTTTGTGTGATATTTATATGTTATTTTTTAAATTTTAAATTTAAAAAATAGAAATAAAAAAAGAAGTAAATACAAACAAACCCTATTATTAAGATTAAAATTGCCAAATATAGAGATAAAATAATATAAAAATAGCCTACTTCACGGCATTGACGTCATCTATTAGGTGTAGATAATCTCATGTGTATCCAAAAGGAGGATTTTATCGAGTGCGCTCTTCACCAGTTCCATAGAGAGAGAAACACAATCCATGTTCTCTCTCTAAATTCACACAAGCGTAGAACGCCATTAAAGCTCCAAATCTCTCTTCATACCCCTTATAAGCCAAACCCCACAACACCCTTCCTCTCTGAACGTTCGTTTAAGCCTCTGTTTGCTTGCTCGGTTTTCTCAAGATGGTGGAGGACAAAGAGAGCTGCGGCAGCCGCCTGCATGACGGGGCGTCGCCGTCGCTGTTGCAGCAAGCGAGGCATCAGAAGCAGAAGCTGGAGGTGTACAATGAGATTCTTCGTCGACTTAAAGATTCCAACATCCAGGAGACGTATTCTCCCGGCTTCGATGACCAGCTTTGGGCTCACTTTAACAGACTTCCCGCTCGGTACGTTCACGTATACGTACGCCCTTTATGATGTATGTATCGGTTTGTACATGTATTCCGAGTGTTTGATGTTATGCGTGTTAAAGTTCTGTGCTTTCTTGTTGGGATATTAATTGAATCCGTTTGGTTGTGCAGTGACCGAGTTTGTTGCGGTTTTGGTATGAAAGTTGTTACCTTTTTGCTTTTGTCATTATCTGGTTTTCGTGGTGTAACTTAAAGTGAATTTAGTGTGTGTTGGTGGAGGGTTTTCTGGTTTATAATTCCATGTTAGTTTCTTGAGAAAGTGATTTTTTTAATTGGTTTAATCAGATTTGATATTGAACTGACAGAACTTCAATAGATTTCTCAAGTCATATTTGACACCATTTTTTTTTCCAAGTTTTGAGGGGTTGATAGTGATTAATGTGTTGCAGATATGCATTGGAAGTAAATGTGGAGAGAGCAGAAGATGTGCTGATGCACAAGAGATTGCTGCATTTGGCTCATGATCCATCTAATAGACCGGCAATGGAGGTCCGCCTTGTTCAGGTTGGTTGATTCTGTGTGAAGTTACATTCAAAGTAACCCCAAAATGTGACAATTTTTACCTCTGATGTTTGCCATTGCTAATGGTAAAGTTATGCTTTTTCAAACTGTTGAAAGCACTGTTCGAGGGTGGACTTTGTCCTCTTTTACTCTTTTGGCAAGTCAAACTTACTTGATTGGTAAGCTTTGCTTCTCGTGGGTGATGGGATGCTTTTTGTCCTTTGTTGTTCCTCTTCCTCCTTTAATTCATCGTCTGTTGGAGTAAAATGTATTTTATTAAGACCCAGTTATGGATGGATCGCACTTCTTTTAATTTATAAGAAGAGCTGTTGACATCACTTCCAACTGATTTTATTTGAATTACAAAATTTACTGGGAATAGTTTGGAGTAGAGAGTTTTGGTGTCTCCATTTTCATCCTGTTAAAATTCTGCATTTCTAAAATTAAAAAATATTTTCCAAGCATTTGATTGTTTCGTTTCTTATGGAGGATATTGGAAGTTTTGATCTTGCCTAACTTTTTTTTTTTTGAGGAAAAAAAAAAGTTAGGCAAGGAAAAAAAAAGTTGGCAAGAAATTTCTCAATCAATCACTCTTCTGTACAGGTTCTTCCTGTTTCTGAGGGGAATTCATCAGATTCTGTTCCTTTAGACTCACCTGGCACCAAAGTAAATCAAATCACTAGACAGAGGTTTGGTATTGAGATCATTACTATTTTTTTAAATGAGATTTTATTCTTTTATCTTCTTTCTTTGTAATTATTTAATGACAATCATATTAGAGCATGCAGTGATGATGTCCCTCCTGGTTTTTCATGTTCAGCATACATCCTCCACCAGCATTTGGTTCATCACCTAATCTTGAAGTACTTGCCCTTGGGACGATCAAGTCTGAAAAAGAAGAAGACAATGATTCTATTGATGCCAATTCAAAATACTCTCGGTATTTCTTTTGTCTAAAGTTTCCTAAATTTTTGCAAGCGGTGTGAAGCTCAACGTCGTATCTTGATTCTTGAACTGCAGCTGTTCTACATGTATTCATTTGGAATTTCGGTCTATTCCATTTGCCACTGAATCAACCGAAATGCTCCTTCTATTTCCTTTATCCATGCATTTTTGTGTAGTTATCAAGTGTATGAGCATGCATTACTAGTGATTAAATATAGCTAAACAATTTCTTGTTCTTTAACCTTTTCTACACTGCACTGGTGCAGGCCCTTGCATGAAATTACATTTTCGACAGAAGACAAGCCAAAACTTCTCAGTCAGGTAAAACTAGGTTTCTTTTGTAAATTCATGTCAACTTCATGATAATGCTTTGTTTAGTGACATACTAAATTCATGGTTTTGTTGTTGGCTTCATGTTGTTGTTAAAATGTTGTTTTTTTTTTTTGTTTTGTTTGGTCCAATCTGAACCAATGTGAGCCCTTTCTCATTTCTTTATTCTTTTAGTTCCTCACTAGCTTTCTGTAGCTAGCTTATGTTGATTGTTTAGTTACCTTTTATCATCATCATCGTAAATTCTTAATTATTGTCTTAAAAAACATTGAAGTTCCATGTGCCTGCTCAATTATGACAACTGAGCTTACCCATCTCTCTCCCTCTTCTTCCTTTGGCTGCACACACATAAAAGTTAATATGTAACTGTTCATCTGTGCAGTAATAAATGTAAGACATGATTTCTCTGAATTTGAAAAATGCCTTTTAATTCATGTCATTGCTGTTGTGCAAATTTTGCAGTTAACTGCCTTGCTTGCTGAAATTGGGTTGAACATCCAAGAAGCGCATGCTTTTTCCACAGTTGATGGGTATTCCTTAGATGTCTTTGTGGTTGATGGTTGGCCTAATGAGGTATTCAACATTTATTTAGTTGTGCTGCCATTCTTCAAAATGTATTGAAAAATGCTGCTTGATATCCATATTATCGGAATGTTCAGGAGACAGAAGAGCTTAGAACTGCATTAAAAAGGGAAGTTTTGAAGCTCGAGGTAATTTCTTTATGCTGTTCTTTTGCAATAGTTATAATATGTTGATTATCCAAGATATTTTTGAGATAAAGGTTTGGTGCAAGAATTTGAAATTTGCAATCTTTCCTTGAATATGTTAACGTAGGTGGAGTTGAAAAATCTCCTTTTTCCCATTCGTTTGACAACTTTTATATTTTTATTCAGATTTTTTCTTTGTTCTTCATGATGTTGAATCCTTGTTGATTGTATCAACTAGCAATGTACCTTTGTTTCATTCACCAACTATTGTCTCAGTTAACTTTGAACATTTTGCCATATAGAAGCAATCATGGATGAGTCAATGTTCATTTTCTCCTAGAAGTGAGCTGGAGCAGCCTACGATCAAACCCGACCCTGATCATGTGTCAATACCCAATGATGGGACTGATGTCTGGGAAATAGATCCTAAATGTTTGAAGTTTGAGAATAAAGTTGCATCTGGATCATATGGAGATTTGTAAGTTGATCTCTTTTATGCACAAGTGCATAGCTGGTGATTGTATCATACATTGTTAATTTAACACTCCTGTTATTAACTTAGGTTCAAAGGCACGTATTGTAGTCAGGAAGTGGCTATCAAAGTCCTCAAGCCTGAGCGTATAAACTCGGATATGCAGAGGGAATTTGCCCAGGAAGTTTTCATTATGAGGTTGGATGTAATGTCTATATTTTACAGCTATCTATCTAACACAGGCTTTAGAAATTCTTTGAAATGTTGGATAGTTATCTGAAGTTGTACCATGAAGCCTCATACCCGTTTCTTTGCAATTTTCACATAATCATTCTCTGGCAGGAAAGTTCGACATAAGAATGTTGTACAATTCATAGGTGCATGTACCAAGCCTCCGAGTCTGTGCATTGTGACAGGTAAAAACATTAATGAATTCGTAGACGTTTACGAATTCAACCGATTGACTTGTTTTAATCCTTAAGAGTTCAGCCTTGAGAATTGTTGCCTGTTGAAGAGAGAATGGACTTGTGTTTCGATTAGAATACCTGGAATTGTATCTACAGTTGTCTTTACATAACTCTAATCTTTAAGAGAGATTTAGTTTAGAAATAAATACATTCTCCTTTTTTTAATCTTATTATACATTTCCATACTCAAGTCATCTGTCTAGATTGTGTTATTGTTCTTTGGTCTTTTCTTATTTGATAGAACTTTTTGTTGATTTATGTCGTCTTGTTCAACAGAATTTATGTCTGGTGGAAGTGTCTATGACTACCTACACAAGCATAAAGGAGTCTTTAAGCTTCCTTTCTTACTTAAGGTTGCCATAGATGTTTCCAAGGGAATGAGTTACTTGCACCAAAATAACATTATTCACAGAGATTTGAAGGCTGCAAATCTTCTGATGGACGAAAATGAAGTGAGATTCTCCCTTGTATTTACATTTCAGTTTATTTCCTTTTATTTATAATACCTTAATGTCAACATATCTAATTTTAGAAACCTGTGCATTTCTAAAATATGCAAGTGTACTGAATTTTGAGACTTCTTTGCATATCAGGTTGTTAAAGTAGCTGACTTTGGGGTTGCTAGAGTGAAAGCTCAATCTGGAGTTATGACAGCAGAAACAGGGACCTATAGATGGATGGCTCCTGAGGTGCATCCTTTTTCTTTTCTATTTTGTCTTTTTGGTCTTCTATTTTGCCTGTGTTTAAACGTTTTGAAGTGATTTTTTTGAGTGTTCATAAACAGATCTGGCTGCAACATTTTGATCTCTTTCACTAATGCAAAGTCTACTTTTCAATTATTAATCTTTCTTTTGGATAAATCCATTGTACTATCTGGCTCAATTACCATCATCAAATTATATGTTAGGCTTAGGATTTTTAACATTCAGAAAAATAAGTCTACTGTTGTCTCTCTTTCAACTGCTTGATGCAGAATGAACCAATTAAAAACCTCGGTCCATAAACATCAGAAAAAAGTCTTTTGTCTACTCTCAAAATGTATGCAAGATATTAATGGTGAATCCATGGACGAACAAGTTCATCCTTAAAATTCGGTGGATTTTTACTAGTTCTGATCATATTCTCAGTGAATTCACAGTGAAATCTTTTCTCAGAAAAGAAATATAATTCCAATCATGAAACATGATTGTGGGGCAATCGTGTTTTGTGTCCGAACTTGATTCTATCTTCAAATTTCCAAATTCTTACCTTGATTTACGTTGCGAAATGGTTATTCTTACAACAGTTCTTTTGCATTGAAGGTCATAGAACACAAGCCATATGACCACAAAGCTGATGTTTTTAGTTTTGGGGTTGTGTTATGGGAGCTCTTAACCGGAAAGGTACTGGCCGATCATGTCATTTGGCCTGTTTATCAAACTTTCCGATCCTTTTTAAGTCAATTTAATTATTTTTATTTGGCTTCTCAGATTCCATACGAGTACTTAACTCCTCTGCAAGCAGCAGTTGGTGTGGTCCAAAAGGTTCATAATCTTTTTGATCATCTTCTTCCAACTTTAACTTGTTTCCATCTAAATTCCATGGAAGTTGGAAATCATTTTGCATTGCAACTCACCAGAAAAAATACTTCCATTGATATTGGTTACAGGGATTGAGGCCTACAATCCCCAAACACACTCATCCAAAGCTTGCAGGGCTGTTGGAGAAATGCTGGCAGCAAGATCCTGCACAAAGACCTGATTTTTCTGAGATTACAGTGATTTTGCAGCAAATAGCAAAGGAGGTGTGTATACTTCTTGTATACAGTTTTCATGTAGTTCCTAGTTTGCTAAATGTTTAGGGCCGTATCACTTCTATTTTTTTTTGTTGTGATTTTTTTTCTATTTTTGGTTTTTGGTTTCTTTTTTTAAGTAAAAATCTATTTGATTAAGATTTGTCATAAAAAATCTAATTTAGTGATTTTGTTGTGATTTATTTTTTTTTTATTTTTTTGAGTTTTTTAAAGTAAAAACCTGATTGATTGATATTTGTCCCAAAGAATCTAATTTAGTGATTTTGTTGTGATTTTTGGTTTCTTTTTTTTAAGTAAAAACCTATTTGATTGAGATTTGTCGTAAAGAATCTAATTTAATGATTTTGCTGTAATTTTTGTTTATGATTTTTTTAAGTAAAAACTTGTTTAATTGAGAACTGTCATAAAGAATCTAATTTACTGATTTTATTGTGGTTTTTGTTTTTTTAAGAAAAACATGTTTAATTGAGATTTATCATAAAAAAATCTAATTTTGTAATGATAACTAAATATGAAATAAATCTAAATTATAAAATCGAAACACTCTCATATATTTTAAAAATACATATTAGTTAATAAATTATATACATTATTCAATGTAAAAATGATCAACTTATAAAGTTTATATATTAAATATGAAGAAACCATATTTTCTTATTTATACTTTTTTATTTACATTTTTATAAATTTACTAATTGTGTTTATAAATAAAAGTAAAGCAAATATATTTCTGTCATTTACTTCTGTGTTAAAAAAATATGAGTGAAAAATCAAAAGCAGAAACAGTAACAAAGAACCAGTAACTCATCATTGAAAGCTTTGTCTTTAGTTAAAAAAGAAACTGAGGAAGATGGTGATGCAGGTTGCAGATGAAGGAGAAGGGAGGAAGGAAAGATCATCTAGGGGTGGATTCCTATCAGTTCTCAGAAGAGGCCACCATTGAAATAGCAGAAAGAAAGGAAGGAAGGAAGTTTTCATGACATCCATCTGATAATCTAATACTTTGTACAGTATCTGGGCAACCAATTTGGTGGCCTTTTTTTTTCCTTAAAAACTTCTTTTTGGTTGATTTATCATCTCTTAATTAGTTTATTACTAAAGCCCACCATTCCTTTTTTCTCACTATAGCATTATCATTCTACAAAAGAGATGGTAGTGAAGAAGAAGAAGAAGAAAATCCTGAGGCCTTGTAATACCAACTTACTGATATCATATTCTTATCTTCTGCATATCAAGTCTTCTACTACTAGAGTAATGATAAGGTTATGGCTTCCATTATATGGTATTCTACTTAGTCTTTTATGATTATTTTCACGTAAAATAAAAGAAAATAATAATAAAATAATTAAAAATAATTTTTATTCTATATTAAGATGGTTACAGAAGGTCAGTAGTTTTTTCTTAAGGTTATTTTCCTTTTTTTAATATAAATTCGTAATAATAAGGTTTTTAAAATAATAATTATGATTTTAAACTCTAAAATAACTGGAAATTAAAGTGTTTATGATCGAAACATAGCTGCCTTTGACCACACAAATTATGCATCTGACATTATTTAGAATAATGGGACATTTTGTTTTTAAAGAATATTAATTATTGTAAGTGCATGAAATGTTATTTAGATAATCGTCAACCAATGGAATCACTAAACTCAATTATTAAAAATATCAGAGAGTTGAATTAATGGAAATATAAGGCTGCATTGGTTCTAAGTAAAAACATGACATTGAGTTCTTTCAACTTGAAGAGCCTAGTTCAACGTAAACACTGCATGCGTGCATGCATGCATGGTCAAAGTTGGAGCATCGAACTTTGACCGAATCATAACTCTCCGTCGTCATCATGTTAGAAAAGTCAAAAGCCCAATTGGGAACTTAAGAAATTAAATTTAATTTCGGACTCAAAATCCAATTCAAATATCTTTTTTAATTATTTTGTATCCTATAGAGTCTTATTTAAAATAAAAAATGTCAAAATTTGTATTTTTTAATGGAATAATTTGAACTTATTCGAATGTTAAAAAAAATTGATATAACATTGAGAAAATCGAAGTTCATTCCAACAAATAAATTTAAGGGCTTGTTTGATATTGATATTGATATTAATTTTTTGTTTTATTTTAAAAAATACAGAAATTAAGGGGAAAAAACTTATTTGTTGCATGTTATTATAATTTTCTATTTTTGAAATTAAAAAAACCAAAACAAAATTGAGAAATAAAAAAATTGTATTTTTTCAAGTTTTGAAAACAAAATTTTCGATATTAAATAATTGATATAGTCTATAAATTAATTGATAGAATTTTAAAGAAAATAACATGTATAAGATGAGGTAAGATAAAAATTAAGGAATACGCAACATTCAAGATAATTTATTATTAAACTTAGTTGCCTTATATAAGCAAAATTTTAAAAATTAAGATAGATATTTTAGCAAACAAATGTGGCTTATAAGATAAGATTAAAGATAAATTTAAACCTATTTTAAAGGAATTTAAACAACTTTAAAATTTTGAATTAATTCTCAACATTCCCTCTTAATTCAAAATTTCAATGATGGAGCACTTCTCTCCTAATGTATGGAGCACTTCTCTTCTAATTTAATGCACTTCTCATCACCTTCTTCAAATTTGTTAATGCACATTATCATCAACTTATAGATATTGGAGCACATCTCTCCACGGTGCACTTGTTACCAACAACTCTAAAAAAGAGTTTCTTTTTGTGCTACTTGTGCCATTTTATTTCTTCTTCATTTTGAAATCTATGGTTTGTTTTGTAAATGTCTAAATCTCTTGCAGTTAAAACAATGTAAATTTCCTTTGTGCCAACAATCCTTCTCTTTATAGCCAAATTTCTTACCATTTGTGCATTGGAGAAATTTGCATTAAATTAAGAGAGAAGTGTTCCATACATTAGGAGAGAAGTGCTCAATGAAGAGACGTGCTCCAACATCTATAAGTTGATGATAATTTGCATTAACAAATTTGAAGAAGGTGATGAGAAGTGCATTACATTATAAGATAAGTGCTCTATACATTAGGAGAGAAGTGCTCCATCATTGAAAATTTTCTTTGGTCCACATCTTAAAGAGCGTTTAATAACTCTGCAAATGTTATATTTGATAGATCTTTAGTAACTTTAAGTGATGAAATTTTTTACTTATACCTTTCGAAAAGTGTCATAAGAAGCTTGTCTACAACCCTTTGTGTAGGAAATTCTTCACCAAGTAACTTGATCTGATTGACAATGGACATAAGTTTGCTTCCATATTCCTTGACACCTTCAAAATTCTTCATTCTTGACATCTTAAATTTTCTTTTGAGATTCAAAATTTGTATCATCTTAGTTTGAGTGTTGCCCTCAAATTCTTCTTTTAATTTCTCCCATGCTTCTTTAGGAGATTCACATGCCATTATACTCATGAAAATTCCTTCCGTCACAACCGAATGGAGGTAAGATAGAACTTTTGGTTTCTTTGCTCTTTCTTCATCATTCTTCTTTATTTGGTTTAAGGTTGGATTTTGCGGAAGAGGCGTAGGCTCAAACTCACTTTCAATAACCTCCCATAAACTAACGGCTTGCAAATAAGACTTAATTTTAATAACTCAAGAGTGGTAATTTTTTCCATTGAAATTAGGAATCAAAATAGAGAAATTGTTTGATGTTATTGCTATAGTTGAACTCTCGTATTTACTAAAAAAAAAGTTTCGTTACTTAATCCTCACAAGCCTAGAATAATTGGAGCCCTGATACCATGATGGAATTTTTTTTAAAAAAGAACATGTATAAGATGAGATAAGATAAAGATTAAGGAATACACAACACTCAAGATAATTTATTATTAAACTTAGTTGCCTTATATAAGCAAAATACAAAAAGTTAAAATAGATATTTCAGCCAACAAATCTAGCTTATAAGATAAGATTAAAAATAAACAAAAACCTATTCTAAAGGAATTTTAACAACTTTAAAATTTTGAATTAATTATCAACACTAATATGCATTTTTTAAGATTTATAAAAATATTTTGGTCTAAATATTTTAATTTATTTTATATTTAATTGTCATCATTAAATTATCTTTTTATCACACATTTTAACGAAATAATTTTTTACTTTCAATTTTTTAATTAGAAATGTCAATCAAATAGATTTTTTTAAAAGAAAAAAATTATAAACAAAAAAATGAAAACTAAAAATTACAATTAAAAAAACAAAAGTGATTGCAATCTTATACTTGATGCACGTTTGGATTTATACTATATATATACATATATATGTATGCACCAACTATACATATGACTCTTATAAGGAAAATAAATGTATAGTGATCAACCTTTTGAAAAAATTTTAATTTAGTGTCCTGTCTTTAAAAGTTTTCAAATTAATGACCAACTTTTAAAAATTTACTCAATCTAGAAAAAAAAGTTAGACACTGTTGATTTTATACTGACTTAATTAATGAAATTTATCATGTGATTATGCCATGTGTATGTCTATGTATATAACTTCATCCTTTAATTTTTTTTAATTAAGTGACCAACTATTTGAAGTTTTTAAATTTAATATTAAACCTTTAAAAATTTTCAATTCAGTGATTAACTTTTTAAAATTTTTAATTCAATATTCAACATTTAAATTTGTCAATTTAGTAATCAATTTTTTAAAATTCGTTCAAATTAGACCAAACTTATTTTTTTCTTATAAAATAAGAAGTAATTAATACATCAATATTTTATTATGACGTATTGTATAATAATTTTTAAGTTTATTTAACAAATATTTAATTATTTATTAAACTCTATTTTAAAGGATATACAAGATTTAGATTTGATAAGTCTTTGATTTAAAGAAAACTGTTAAGATGGTTCTAATCATGTGTTTTGATGATGACAAAACATTATTCTTACTAATGTTTAAGTCTTTGATGTTTATAAGATAG
>JAOXYD010000135.1:23782965-23797536 GCA_028565735.1 Pinacopodium congolense | reverse complement strand
AAAGAAAATAATTCATAAATAAATCTTTTAAATTAAATATATAGTAGTTACAGAATATCTTCTATAAATAAATTTAAATTTAAATTTAAAGAAATATTATTAATTTATAACAAAGAATATATATAAACATAAAAAAGAAATGATTTTTTCAAAAGATTGAAAATTATTCTATTAAAAAAGAATCTTAATATATTACCTCATTATAAGGAAAAAAACCATATAATAAAATTTTTAATTGAAAGTAACATATTATCAATGTATAATTTACGAATTTAATTATATAAATATTTATAATAGAAGAATTTTAAGAATTAATACAAATAATTATTTTATTAATTAAAAATTAAAGTGAATTAAATTAAATTTGATTCTTTGTATAAGAGAAAATAATATTTTATTAGAACTTTCTATTTCATATATATTATAAAAGATTAAATTCATGAAGTATCAAAATTATTAAATTTTTGTGGTTGGTTGAGATATTAAAACTATCAAATAATATTCTCTAAAAATTTTTGAAAACTTATAATGAGACTATACATGGAATTTTTTAATGGAATAATTTTCAATCATTTGAAGGAATAAGTTATTTTCTATGTTTATATCTATTTTCTTATAAATCAATAATATTTCTTTATATTTAAATTTATTTATGAAAAGATATTTTATGATTACTATATATTTAATTTAAAATTTTATTCATAAATAGTTTCCTTTAAGTCAAAATTTTATTAAGTCTAAATCTTTTTTTAAGTAAATAATAATATTAAAAACTTAAAGAAGAGCTCAAATCCAACAAGAAGAAAAGGCTTAACAAACATGCTCTATTATTTAGAAGAACTTTAATCAAAATTTTCTGACACGTTTAGTTGAGTTGTTAATTGTAGTTATTAGTTGTGGTTTTTATATTTTTGTATTAAATTTTATGTATTTTTTTTATTTTTGTACTGTATTACTATGTTATTTTTATTAGTTTTTGTGTTGTTTTTTGTTTCGATTTTTGTGTTTAGAAAAACAGAAAACGAAAACTAAAAATAGAAATCCAACTAAATAAGGCCTTAACAAAAGGTATTTTAAGACCTCCGTTCTCCTTTAGTCTGTATTAACAAAAGGTATCCTAGATTTTGATATCTTGTTCCACTCCAAAGAAAGTTTGTTACAAGTCTTTCCATAACTTTCACCACTTCCTTGGAGAAAGCCAAATGAGAGCACCAATAAATATAGACATTATTTAGCATTGAAATGAAGAGATGAAGTCTAAAATTTGAATATCATTTGAAAGACAATTTAACATCTAATTAAATTTAAAGGTTGTTATACAATACTTTCTATTAAATATTAGTATATTAATCACTTGTTATTTATATAAGAAAAAAACAAAATTTCATTCAATTTTAACAAAATTTAAAAATTAATCATTCAATTAAAAAATTTTAAAGAGTAGACAATAAATTATTTTTTAAAAAAGTTTATTATTGATTTAAAAATTTTAAAGGTGAAAATTATATTCGTAAGCATCCGTGTAGCAAAAGCCTTTAGCAACCTCATTATAAAATTAACAATGTCTAATTTTTTTAATGGAATGAGTTTTTAAAATTTTATTATTAAATTAAAATTTTTGAAAAATTAGACATTAAAAGTAAAAAATCTTAAAGAATTAATCATTGATACGTTTATTATCCCAATCTCCTCTCTTAATGAGCCAATCTGAGTTCCACATTAATTTCCACACAACCTTAAGAAATGTACCACCAGGACAAAAGGGGTGTTATTTTGTCATTAATTTGCTAATAAATGAGAATTCAGAATCGCATATAAGTAGTTATCAATTGAAACATATGCATTGGCAGTTTCTATTTAATAATAGATTTTGATTTTTTTTTATGTTTAGTATAGTAATAGAAAATATTTAATCATTTTTACTAAAAACAAAGAAATAAAACGACTTGCAAAGAAGCCTAAGTAGTAATTATGAAGGAAAAACTTTGGTATTGCCTTTTTTGTGATTTTTTATTTCTATTTTGTAAACAAGAAACTGTTTAATTAAAATTTATAATAAATAATTAAAAACAAAAATCAGTTTGGATGAGGTTTATTATGAAAAATTAATTTAATAATAATCACTAAATATGAAATAAAGTTAAATTTTTAGACCAAAACACTCTAATATAACTTTAAAATACATATTAATTAATATATTATTTCTTCTATTTAATAAAAAATTTATTTATAAAACTGATTTATAAAAATAAAAGAAACTGAATTTTTTATTTATAATTTTTTATTTACGTTTTTGTAAATTTATAATTTATATTTATAAACAAGAATAAAAATAATCATTTCTATCATTAATTACGTACTTAAAAAAAAAAAAACCAAAAAAGATTACCAAAACAAACACGCCCTAAGCATCTCCTGTTCCAATAGTAATCCTGAGTTGAAACAGAACCATGCAATTGTGTCCCCTATCTTTGGTCTTACATGCCATTTCTGTCTCCATCATACCACTCTCTCTGCTTCTGTTTGTTATCTCTGTTGGATCAAAATCGACAAAAAAAAAAGTAGGTTCCTAGTTCCAGATCTAATGACACATTCATTGTCTTGTTTCCAACAAGATCAAACCTTCTAACGATCATGATCATCAACACCCCATGAATTTTTCTAACCAACCAAACCCAACAAAATCTTCTTTTTTCTGATGATTACGTATGCATGCACACGTTGATTCATGCAAATATGATTCGTAATTAATGTTCTTAATGTCATTTGATCATCAGTCAATCTCAATATAGGAAGAATGGATTTCAATAATCTAAAGAAATCATTCAAACCTCATGGCAGCTACAAGCACATAAAGAAATCCACCTCCAATAAATCTGGAACAAGCAGCGGCGACTCCGGCGACCATGAGGAGCTTCCAATTCTGTCCCGTCATAGATCAGATGATCCCTCACATACCCAACAACAGTTAAAACCATTGTCTGTGGTGGATCACCACCGTGAGGTCATCGTCAAGGTTGATGGTGGTGGTAATGGTGGCAGCGATACCAGTTCTGATGATGTTAGTGCAGATGGCAGTAAAATGCAAAGGGAGCCAAGTTTTGATTTTGTACAGCGTGGGCAGCAACAACAGGCTTCGGAGGATCCTACGTCCAAGCTTATTGGTCAGTTCTTGAGCCAACAGAAGGCTGCCGGAGGTGAGATATCTCTTGACATGGACATGGAAATGCACGAACTGAGACTTGAAGATAGAAATTTGCCACCTTTCCCTGAGTTATCACCCACCAAGATGTCTTCCAAGGAAATTCGAGTCTCATTTGAGCCGTCTGTTTCTGGTGGCAATGGAAGTCCAGAAGAGCCAATAAGAAGACGATACAGGGAGTCATCAGAAGGTAATGATTACAGTAATTCACCAACAACACATCAACAACAACAGCAGAAAAGGGATGAGGTTTTGATGTGCACAGCAAATGCTTCTTTCCGGGCAAAGTCTGGTTTGTTAACAAGAATGAAAACAAAATCTAGGCTTCTAGACCCACCAACAGATGAAATTCCAATCAAAAAGTCCGGTCTGGTTCCGAAATCTGGGATGCTGAGATCAGGATTCCTTGGTAACAATAAGGATGATGATGATGAGGATGATCCACTGGAGGTTGATGATTTACCACAGAAGTATAAGAGGGATAGGTTAAATACATTGACCCTGCTTCAATGGATAGGCTTAGTTGCACTTGTGGGTGCATTGGTGTCTAGTCTTACATTACCAACTATCAAGTACAAACGAGTCTTGGGGCTCAGATTGTGGAGATGGACAGTTTTGTTACTAGTTCTGATATGTGGGAGATTGGTCTCAGGGTGGGGAATTAGGATCATAGTTTTTTTCATTGAGAGGAACTTTCTTTTGAGGAAAAGGGTTTTGTATTTTGTGTATGGATTGAGAAATGGAGTCCAAAATTGTTGGTGGTTAGGGCTTGTGCTATTGGCATGGCAATTTTTGTTTGATCAGAAAGTATCAAAGGAGACCAAGAACGTTCTCAAGTATGTTACTAAGGTTTTGGTCTGTTTTTTGGTGGCTAATTTCATATGGTTGCTCAAGACATTATTGGTAAAAGTACTAGCTTTATCATTCCATGTCAGTACCTACTTTGATAGGATTCAGGAGTCTCTCTTTAATCAATTCGTGATTGCGATACTGTCCGGTCCTCCATTAGTTGAAATTCAGAGAAATGAAGAGGAATTAGAGAGGTGTGCAGCAGAGGTTCGCAAGTTGCAGAATGCTGGTGCTACTATGCCTCCTGAACTCAAAGCAGCTGTCTTTCCACCTGCAAAGAGTGGAAGATTGATTGTCGATGGAACCCCAAAAAGTTTTAATGCAAAAAGTTTCAAATTCTCTAGACAACTTACAAGGAAAGGAGATAAAAAGGCAAATGATGAGATCACAATAGACCATTTGCACAAGCTTAACCCCAAGAATGTTTCTGCATGGAATATGAAGAGGTTGATGAATGTTGTCAGACATGGCTCCTTGGCTACTTTGGATGAACAAATACTAGGTTGTAGTACTACTGATGATGACACCACGACAGAGATCAGAAGTGAATATGAGGCTAAAGCCGCAGCAAGGAAAATCTTTTACAACGTTGCTCGTCCTGGATCGAAGTGAGTATAATTCAGACTTAGAAGAGTGAAATGGAACTTTTTGCAGAATAAGTTTATAGAAAGAACATGTCTTCTTTCTGATCTCATTCCTTTTGCATAGTGAGCAAGATTCACTTGTTTGATGATTGCTTAACTACTCAATACTCACTTTGCAGTTACATTATGTGGGTAGAATTCATAACCTGGCAGAAAGCTTTCGCCAGTGGTATAATTAGTTCTGGATTCTGATCTGTAGGTACATCTACTTAGTGGATCTGATGAGATTCATGCGAGAAGATGAAGCTCTGAAAACAATGAGTATCTTTGAAGGAGCATTTGAAGCACAGAGAATCAGTAAATCATCTCTGAAGAATTGGGTGGTAAGAATTTGTTGAATATGCTTCCTCCTCAGTTCTTGCATTGATGATTTTCCTTTTTGTAACCTTCATTCCTTTTGATCAGGTGAACGCTTTTAGAGAAAGAAGAGCACTTGCTTTGACATTGAATGATACAAAAACAGCAGTAAACAAGCTCCACCATCTGATAAATATAATAGTTGGCATCATTGTCGTCATCATCTTGCTAATCATACTTGGAATTGCAACCAGCAAAGTCATCGTCCTTATAGGATCACAGATAGTTGTGGTTTCCTTCATCTTTGGCAACACTGCCAAGACATTGTTCGAATCAGTCATCTTCTTGTTCCTGATTCACCCTTTTGATGTTGGTGACAGATGCGAGGTAGATGGAAACCAGGTACGAAAACCTTTAGTTGCTTCCTTCCCTATCTTAGTTAGCTCTCACACAAGCAATTTGTCGAACATATCACATGCATCCATTTGGTGCAGCTTGTTGTTGAAGAGATGAACATTTTGACAACCGTCTTCCTCAAAGGTGACAACTTGAAGGTTGTCTACCATAACAGTGTCCTTGCCACTAAAGCCATTGGCAACTTCTACCGGAGTCCCGACATGGGAGATGCTATTGAGTTCTGCATCCATGTATCCACTCCTGCAGAAAAGATAGCTATCATAAGACAGAGGATCATAAGGTAAGCAGACTGAATTTACTTCCCACAACCATCTATGCCATTTTTGTGACAATTTTGTGTTGCGTGTCACTGAAGTTACATTGAGAACAACAAGGAACACTGGTATCCAAATCCCATGGTGGTGTTGAAGGACATGGAAGACTTGAACAAGGTGAGGATTGCGGTATGGCCAAGGCACAGAATGAATCACCAAGATATGGGGGAGAGATTTGTGAGGAGATCACTTTTGTTGGAAGAGATGGTGAAGATATTCAAAGAACTTGATATTCAATACCGATTGTTGCCTCTTGATATCAATCTCCTTAACATGCCTCCATTAAATCGTAGCAACAGCCCTCTTCCCTGAAATTCACCATTAGCTAATCAACCTCATAGAATCATCAATGGAGTTAGCAACCAAACCTCTTCCAAGAGATTCACCATTTCTAATCAAACTCATACCAGAAACATCAATGGAGTTAGCAACCCTCTTCCATGAAGTTCACATATCTAATCAAGCTCATACCAGAATTATCAATGGAGTTAGCAACCCTCTTCCTTGATACCAGAATTATCAATAGAGTTAGCAAGCCTTTTCCTTCAGATTCACTATTTCTAATCAAGCTCATACCAGAATTATCAATAGAGTTCGCAACCCTCATTCCTAAGATCGAACCATATCTAATCAAGTTCATTCCAGAATCATCAATGGAGTTAGCAACCAACCCTCTTCCCTGAGACTCAACCATATCTAACCAAACTCATGCCAGAATCATCAATGGAGTTAGAAAACTCATACCAGAAACATCAATGGAGTTCGAAAACTCAACCAATCTTCTTCCTGAGATAAACATATCTAATCAAGCTCATATCAGAATCATCAGCGGAGTCAATAAATTTCTCATTATAGTTTATACATTACAGAATCTTAAGAGCACGTTTGTTATCACTTCTCGTTTCTATTTTTTATTTTTATTTTTGTGTATGTGTATTAGTTTATGTGATATTGTTATTGGTTTCTGTGTTATTTTTTGAGTTTTTGTGCTGTATTAATATGTTATCTTTTTCAATTTCTGTGCTATTTTTATTAATTTCTGTATTTTTAAAAACAAAAAACTAAAATAACAAATGACAATAATACCAAACAAAGCCTTAACCTTCTGTTGCTTCTATGGGACTAATATGAATGTTCTTTGAGTAACTTCCTGATTTTCATGTTATATTTCTACCATTTTTTTAATGTAAGATATTATCCTTTTTTTTTTAAATCTAGTGTAAGATACCATCATTTAAGTAAAAGGAAAACAAAAGATAGATGAAGGTCAATTGTTATTTTTAGGATTAATTAATTTTTAATTATTTAGATTTTTAACTTGTCTCAATTATTTAAAAGTGTAAAATAATAAAGTCGATAGAAATAATTTTATCTTGCATTAAAAATTCTAATATTTCATCTAAAAACAATAATTAGATTTTTAAAAAATTATTTACTTCTTATAATATTGTTTAATCTATTTTTATTTACAATATATCATTTAAAAAAATTATAATTGTGAATAACTAAAAAATAAAAGTCAAAATTTTTAATAAATAATACTAAAATATAAAAACTAAAAAAAGGTTAAATTACATGGGTATGATATAATTAACTTTAAAAAAGGATAAGGGAAATTGCTATTTTTAAGAATAATTATACCGATTTTCTTATTATTTATGTTTTTAACTTTCCTAAATAATTTAAAATTATATATTTATATAAATAATTTTATTGTTGATTATGCAATAGAATTCTAATAAAAGATAATCAAAATCTTAACTTTAACTTTTTTGTTACATCAATAGGATAATAAATTTGCTAATGATTAATTCTTTTAGAGTTTCTTACTTTAAAAAGTTTTCAATTTAATGATTAAATTTTTAAAATTCGTTTGACTAAAGTATTTCATTAGCTTTTTATTAATGCAACTTAAAAAATATGACATGGAGATGTTTACGTGACAAAATATACACACATAAATGTCTAAGTGCATAACTCATTTCCTTACTAATCTTTAAAGTTTTTAATTTAATGATCAAATTTTTATTAAGTTTTCAATTTCATGATTAATTTTTTTGAAAATTTTAATTAGTGTCCAAATTTTTAACAAGTGATCACATACATTAATATTTTATTAAAAATATTGTATAATAACTTTTAAATTTATTTAACAAATGTTTAATTATATGTTATATTCTTATTTAAAGAATATTCAAGATTTAAACTTAATATCACTATAAACTTTTAAACATTTTCAATCATTTTTTATATAAGACTTAAAAAACTATTATGTAAAATTTTATTTTTCTTTTTTTATATATTAGTTATGATATTATTTATTAGTATCGTAAAAAGATAATATAGATATAATTAGGAAAACGATGTCATTTATAATTATTAAAAATTTATAATGGGTATAACATGATAATGTAGTTATTTTCTAAATTTTTATATATTATTTCTTAATAATTTTTGAGTTTTTTATATAAATTATACACTTACTTTAACAAATATATTATATCATTATTAATTTAATAATACAGAATTGTTATATCTTATTAAAAATTAAAAACAAAAAATTATCTTTGTATAAATATATAACATAAATTTTCTATAGGGAAAATAATTTCTCATTTTTTAATATTAATTAATAATAATTATAGTTATCTAGTAATATGTTATTAATGTAAAATTAATTAATAAAATGTTATAAATAGTTAGAATAGAAGAATTTTAAGAATTAAGATATAGAATTACTCTATGAACTGAAAATTATAATTAATTATATTTAATATTATTTTATTGTAAAAAAGAAGATAATTTTTATATTTCCTCTTTCATATATATTATAAAGGATTAAGTCCACTAAAATTTCTTATGGTTGATTTAGATATCAAAATTATTAAATAAATTTATGAGCTTTCAAAATTGTTAAAATAACGGAATATAAAAAAAATTCTATATTTAGCATATAATATACTTGGAATTTTATTAACCTATCTAAGATAAATTTATTAAAAATTTAAATAAAATAATTTAAAATTTAAAGATTTATTTAATAATTTTTAAATTTCAGAGACTTAAATTAATCTTTTAATTTAATGTAGATGAGTTTTAAAAGATTGATCACAAAATTAAATTTTTTTAAAAATTTATTATTAAATTTAAAAACTTTTAAAAAGTAAGTTAATATATTGGAAACTTTTAAAAATTAACCCATGGTTAGATTATAAAATGTATACATATTTTATCACATGGGTATCTACGTATCAGATTCATTAATTATATTAAAAAAAGTAATAAAATAATTGAGTTGATCAAAATTTAAAATTTTAATTAACAAATTAAAAAGATTTATAAAAAAGATTTCTAAAAGTTAATCACTAGAAAATTTATTATTCCTTACATCCAATAATTTGATATTTAAAATGTTTTTATTCATTTTTAATGCATAAATGTTTTTGATAAACTGTTAAAATGTCACGATTTATTGAAATGAAATTTAAATAAGACACAAAATTAATCGATGAAGCTGATTTATTGTAATTATACCATAAGTAAGCTCATAAATAAGCTCTTGATCTTAGATTTTGGGTAATCGAAAGGCCATAAATCAAGTTTTTTTTTTTTTTTTGAGAAATAAACAAGATTTTAGGACCTCCTCAACGCTTAAAAATGGCTTCCGATCATTTGAAGCCCATTTGCAAGGAAATGGTGGAGACCCTCTGTCTGTTCTTCTTCCACTCTAACTCTCTCACTCTCACTAATCAAATTTAAAGAGCCAAAATCACTGAGACAGAGGGGAGTCAGATAGTTGGAGGCAAATGGCCAGGAACCTCTCGAGTTTGGTTAACGAACTCAGAGAACGCATAGCTGCAACTTCATCGTCGCCTCCCAACAACGCCGGAGACGATGACGGCGCCTTGGAGATTAGATTACGCGCCGTTCTTCCCAATCTCCTCCATACCTACGTCATCCCCTCCTCTTCCTCAGGTATTTCAGTTTTTTAATGGACTTTATGTTTGTTTATAGAGAAAGTTTTGTGAAACTGGACGTGACAATGTCAAAGGAATGATGGGATTTGAATTGGGTTAACGTTTTCTTCCTTCTTTTGTAATGTTTTTGTGTGAAAGATTCTGTCTTTATGTTACAAAGCTGTTCTTTCTTAATGTGCATTGTTTGGTTGTTGTGCAGCGAGTGAGAGAGAGGTTGTAGCTGTGTTAAAGCTGATTTCCCACCTTGCTAGAAATTTTCCCGGTGTATTTTATCATGGGAAGGCCAGTGCCGTACTTCCCCTCATTGGCAGGGTTCTACCATTCTTTGCAGAACCTGCATTTCGGTTAGTAATTGTTATGTGGATAATTTTATGTTTGAATGGACTTGCATTTGTATCACGTCCCTTGGTTATATTTAACACCATGGTTCTGCGTTGAACCACAAGATGTAAAAGGTGGTTTTGTTTTAAACTATGATAGAAGAAGCCTTATGTACAATTGAATCTTTGAACTTAAAAAGTTCGGGCCTTGTAGTTAATGTCCAAACAATAGTATTGATTCAAATTGTTATCACGTATTCCTATGTGTTTTGGTATTTATATATGCATGGGTCCATGGAACAATTGTCTATGGGGGATAACTACCTTATTTTTCAGATTGCGATATGGAGTAGTTTTTGAAACCATTGGATCCTTGTTATCCTTGCTTCGTACGGGGGCACGAGATGTGTACTGTAAATTTTTCATTGATGCCATGACAGCTGTGGAAGGTAACAGATAACAGTTTAATAATTTATTTACTATGAGGTGGTAGATATGCTAGTCTAGTTGAATTGTTTTGATTTGCTTCTTTGTCATCTTTTGATTTGCTTCTTTGTCAAACTTTCATTAGTGGTAGATCAGTTCTACATAGTGTGCTTGATGCATTGGTTGTTAAATCTTTTGCAGATGCCTACAACCTGCCAACTCCCTGACCCAAGTCAGAAACTTATATGTTCTTTTAGTGTTATTTTGCTTTTCTGTTTCATTGGGCAGTGAGCTTGGTGTATGCTGCTTGTGCATATGGCCTCCTTTATGATTAATGAAGAGGAACCTGCCTTTTTTTTGTACCTGTTTTATTATTTTTTACTGTTTGTCTGTGTGTGTGTAATTGTATACTAGGTGGAATAATGCTCAAGACTAATAAGTTTCTGTTCTGTGTACAGATCTTTTGCATGTTGCAGCCCTTTCTGCTGGAAATTCAAGTTTTTCGGACCATGCTCAGTTGAACTTGAAATGCTTCTCTTTGTCCTTTTCTGGAATTGCCAGTGATCCTTCTTGTCTCACTGAGCTAGCTGAAAGCAATAAACCTGTTGATGGTGTTGGTATCTTGGTCAACATCTCAGGTAGAAAAAGGTGGCAACCCTTTGCTACGTGGATAGTTAAGCTTCTAAGCAAATGCTTAACTGAAGGAGCTCTATTTGTGGAGGGATTAGTAAATGTATCAAATGTTTCAGCTGCATGTTCTCTCTTATGTTATGGAGATGCTGACTTGCATATGGTGAGTACTACGATATTAGTGAATTGGTGGTGGTCTTGATTTATTCCATTTAATCTGTGTGCTCGTTGGATGAATTATTGGAAGTAATGGTTCTGTTTATCTCTTCATGTCACTTGTGATGCCTTTTCTCTTACAATTTGCCTCACACTTAAAATTTTGTGGAAGGCATGTTTCGACTTTGCACGGATCACTTGCTCAGTGATGAATTATGACATCATACCTCATGAAAACATAATTAAGTCAATAGCTTCGATATTAAGTGAGGACAAAGATGGGCTACCCTTATACAGGTATGAATATAGAAGTTCGGATTTTTATTGTTATCTTTGTTGTTGGTAATCTTCAATAGCAAATCTAATACAACCTGGGGTAAGAAAATTAAAGTAACAGTTACTTTGTATGCTAAACATGACATATTTTAGATATTCCTGATGAAGAATTTTCTTTATTTATATGATATGATCCCAGTTACCTTGGTTGCTATTGTTTTGATATTGTGGAGTGGAAATATATTAAAATGACTGGACCAATTGAAATTATCGTGGCCCCAACTTTTCTTGATGCTGATGTTAAATTGCAACTTGGATGGGTAGCTGGCTGGGTTAAACTTTTGTGTAGGATTTTTGGTTATGTATATTGTTGACAGTTGGCTGTTTATTTATTTTCTGTTATGCTAATTTATTTCTGTATCAAATCCTACTGTATAGCCTCTATTTTATTGCCTATTCCTCTATATAGTTTTCCCTTTCGAGGGTTGTATGTATATATAGATTGGAGCCCATTCGAAATATATGAAAAAAAGGTTTTACTTCTCACTGTTAGTGTTTTTTACAATATAATGTTGAGAACAATTTTGATGGATGTTTACATTTATTAGTTCCAATTCAAGTGGAATTTGTGGTGCCCTTCCTGGTTTTCATTTGCATGGTATAACTTGGCCAGTTATTAATCCAGATTGGTTACCATACTTTTACAATGTTCTAATGCAGGCTAAAAGGTTGTTGTTGAATTCTGTGGTAGTTGCATTCTGAATATAAGCTTCATGCTGTGTACTTGAGTTAAACACATTTCTTTCTTATTCTGCTGTCTTAAATGACCGTAAGCACCTATTTTTGTTTATTTGGCATTGTCTACCTTCTGTTTTGTAATGGGAGAGGAAATTGTGCACCAATGAGAGATATTAATAAATCATAAAAAAGCAGCTCAATAATACTGGGCTTGTGTGGCAGAAATGCAGTCTACGATTCAACAATAGGCGGTTGCCTCGACACGTTGCACTCTAGTTGCCCTGATGATATTGTAAAGCTAACAGCTGCAGATTTAATATATGTTTTTCCTAATTCAATGTTGAGAACCAAAAGTCAAGAGCTTAAGGTTAGACCCCCTGGCTAGTTTAAGCTCAATGTTATTTTTTTAAATTATAACCTCTGGATTTCTGGGGTCCAAAACGATTCATTATAATGCAATCTATTTTGCAGATTGCTTTATGCAGGGTGTACACAAGGATAGCTAGAACTTGTCCCTCGTATGTGTGGAGACCTGAATGTCTAATGCAAATGCTCTGGTTTCCAGAACCATGTGCTTCCTTGATTGATTGCTTTGAAGTAGCTCTTTCTGTTCTTGGCCCTGAGCAGGTAGGACAGAAGTTGACAAATAACTGTACTACAAGTGCATCAACTGTAGATGATAGCATAAACATGTTGACATCAGGTGCTGAATCAATTGAGAACACATGTGTGGGAGAAAAAAGACATATTCAGGATGATAATGCTATCAACGTCAAACGCCAAAAGTTGGATGGAGATGCTGTTTCTTTTCATGCTAATACTCTGGAGGATTTCAACATTTCTCAGAGATATTACTTTGGAAGAGATGAATGTGCTAGAAATATGCATAAATCAATTCTTTCGATCCTAGAGCTTTTGAAACCTCCAATTAGACCTCCTTCTTTAGGGCCTGATCTTGTAGTAACAGCTCTTAGCATTCTCTGCATTGCTTTCTGTAAACACCCGATTACCTACCTGTCTCGACGTGTATTCCAGCAGATGCTTGGATGGATCCCGTGGATCTCTGATCAGGTAGGATTAACTTTTGAAATTCTCCTTGGTATCCTGATTTCCCCCCAATGATTGATTGTTTCATGTCATTTAGGTAAACCAAGGAAGATCATTCATGATAGATATCACCCTATACATGGAAGGAATTCATAGTATATTGCTTATTCAAAGTAAGGCAATAATCCTATCGCCAATTTGTCAATAAAGTTTATATTATACTTGTTTTTAACTTAAATTGCTGCTAATTAATAGTGATGACATTATTGTAGATTCTTAATTGAATTTAATGCTTTTTTATTGTAAGGGAACCTGCTATAACGCCTCATTTATCTTCTTTACTGGTTTGTTGGTCCTTTATTGCAAAAGTTTTTATAGGATAGTATTGAGATTGATGGTTTCATTTTCAAGATTCATGAAATACGAAGGTCTTTATTTTGAAGATTATCTTAGACTCTTATGATATCTTTACTAGCAACTTGCAAGTGTTAAAGCTTTTCCTATCTTATGTAAGCTTATGATTGGTAGATTTTATATTTGGGCCTTATCTGCATTGATAATTTGACCTTGCATTAGTTGAATTTGCAGATAGGTTTAATTTCCGTATGTGTATCTGTGTCAATTTATCCTTTTACAAATACTGCCTTTTGTAATTGCTAAGATAGACTTCATCTTCTAGAATCCTCTCTCGTGGATGGCGAGCTTTCCAAAATCACAAGTGACTATGCAGAGACTACACATGCATTCTTGAAAATTCCATGGACACATCCTCATTTGGTAACTGCACGACATTCTCTTTCAAAGACTAAATGTCTTTCTATCCAAATTGCATCCAAGCTTGGCCATGTCTTGAAAACTGAAAGTGTTTTTGAAGTCTTGGATCGGGGTCTTCATGATGAAGTGGAAGAAGTTAGAAGTGAGACTATTATTTCCATGCCTGTGGTTATTTTGTGGTCAAATCTTGGTCTACTTCCTCATTTATTGAAAAGGCTAGGGTAAGTAAAACTTGGTCTACTTCCTCATTTATTCAAAAGGCTAGAGTAAGTAAATGCTTATAGATTCTTGTCTCTTTGCTTTATTCCGATGCCAAATGTCTCATTGCTACTCTTTGTAGATCTATACGTCCAACTATTAATCTTGATTGTTAATAATAGGAAACTGTTTTAATGGTCCTTTTCACATATATCTTATACCAACATCTATCAAAACTTGTAAGACCTAATTAATCCGGAAGGGATACTTTATAGCATGTTTGGTATGGTTTCTTGTTTTAATTTC
>JAOXYD010000135.1:23769159-23782865 GCA_028565735.1 Pinacopodium congolense | reverse complement strand
AATCCGGAAGGTATAATTTATAGCATGTTTGGTATTGTTTCTTGTTTTAATTTCTGTTTTTCTGTTTTTCTAAACAGAGAAACTTAAAAAAAAAAAGGAAAAAAACAACATGCTAATAAAACACAGAAACCGAAAAAAATAATATAGAAACTAAAAAAAACACATAAAAACTAATGAAAACATACAAAAACAGAAATAGAAAATGGAAACGTAAAGCTGAACCAAACGAGTTAATATGTACTTTTTTAAATGTTACTAAATGTCGTGGCACAATATTTGAATCTATAGCATTTCTACGAATAAATGCCTTCCATGAGTGCTTCACTTTGTATGAATGCAGCTGTCGTGGTCATGGTTTCAAACATGGGACCGTACTATAGAATAGGCGTGATGAAGGGGAGTGTTGCTATTATGATTTGTGGCATTATCACGTCTTTATATCCAACAATTTTCTATGCTATGTTATCGAGATCTCTCTCCCTTTTTTGTTTTTTTGGTGTACATGTGGCTCAAGTTTTGGGTCAATTTATCCCTTTATGCATCCACCAAGTTTTGAAACTTGGAGAATGAGGATGTAAGCTCACCTCCTATACACTTAGGCCATGTTCTAGATGGTATGTGATTGAGATTCATACATGCATTTATTGGTAATGCATCTTTTTTGTTACTTATGAAGTTTCATTCATTCCACGATGTTGACCGAATCATTTATTTTCTTATGGTCTCGGTTTGCAGGATTTTGAGGAGAGAGGAGCATGCCATAGTTAAAAAGATAATCCCTTTCTGTCTTGGTTATTTGTCGTGCTTTTATGGCTGCTGCAATGGTGTTGCTGGTATACACAAAGGTGAATGCAAGTTACTTGCAGATACTGCTTATAATAGTCATATCCAGATTATTGATTATATGTTGCAAGGATTCAGGTGCTCGAAGTGTGACAGCAATATTATGAACAATAGTAAGGCGAACTTGAAAATGATACAGCTGTGTAATGTGCAAAGCTTGGAAGTAGACCTATGTTCTGATTTCACAGACCTCGTGTCTATATTCTTTAAGCTTCTTTATGATGAGTCTTTGGAAGAGGTTCAAATTGCTTGTGTGAGAGTTCTTCGACGTATCCTTGCACATGTGACTGCAGATATTCTTACAGAAACAAGATCTGAGTGGATTAGATGTGTTGAGTATCTACTTCTTAACAAAAGGAAGGGAATACGGGATGCTTTTAGCTCTCAGTTGAGCTCCTTCCTTGAGGACTCCGTATTGAGTTGTTTATTTATGGACGGGGACTCGAACAAATCTAAAGAACAGAAGTTTTTGGGAATAATCGAGCACGCTCTAGTGTCAGCTGAAGATCCACAGATCCTTGAGACTCTTCTGGATTCTGTTGCGCAAATTATGATTTCGGTTAATATTCACGGTGAAACCTTCTATTTTTCTCTAATTTTATTGGTTGATCAGCTTGATAATCCACACATGACGGTGAGGATGATTGCATCAAGGGTAATACAGAAATGCTGCTTCTTCCATCTTAAGGGAGGGTTTGAACTATTACTTTCAAAAGCTATTCATGTCCGCAATGATTTATTTGATTATCTAACTAGGAACCTCACAAACCGCCCAAAAATGGTCAGAGAGTTTGCGGAAGCTGTTGTTGGTGTTGAGGTGGAAAAACTGATCGAGAGAATGGTTCCCATAATTCTTCCAAAGCTTGTGGTATCGTGGAAGGATAATGACCAATCTGTTCATACGTTATTTGAGTTAGCTAAGTGTTTAAACACTGATATGGTGCCTCTGGTAGTTAATTGGCTGCCAAAAGTACTTGCTTTTTCCCTTCATCAAGCAGATAGGCTAGAATTAAACTCTACTTTGCAGTTTTACCACGATCAGACTGGTTCAGACAATCAAGAAATATTTGCAGCTGCATTACCTGCACTTTTAGATGAACTTATATGCTTTACTGATGGTAGTGATTCAGTTGAGATAAGCCAAAGGTATAAACTTGGTACTTGCTTTTTGCCCTCTAACTCATTGAAGATCCTTAGTGGAGGCTTTTGTTTGATTTTCTAGATGGAGAGAGAGTTGGGGAGGGGCTCAAGGAGGAAGTATGGTTTTGTTATAATTGTTTTCTGTTTATCTCTGCACTTGTCTGTATGTCGTGAAAAATGTAACGGGAAAAAAAAGAAAAAAAGAAGAAGGAAATGCTCTTGTTTTATCTATTCAACATTTTCAGTTCTTCTATTGTATATTAAATGTATTTTGTATTCAAGTACCATCAATTTTAGATTAATAAGACGTATAAGAACTTCAGCTCAGCTTGTAACTAAAAATCATGACCATAACCAAATAATGTATTATGCTCCCAATTCATTTTCTTCCTTTTGCAATGTCAAGCGAATTCCTTATATGGGCAGAGAGATGTTCATCATATTGCTTTATGGCAAAATATTTTTCTTCTCTAAACCACGATCATTTTGTGCCTGTTTGCAGACTATCAAGAGTGCCTGACATGACAAAAGAAATTGCCAGAGTTCTAACTGGTGCTGAAGATCTTCCAGGATTTTTGAGGAATCATTTTGTTGGTCTCCTTAACAGTATTGATAGAAAAATGCTTCATGGGGAGGACCTCTCTCTGCAGAGACAAGCTTTGCAACGGATTAAGATGCTAATTGAAATGATGGGCTCTCAGCTTAGCACTTATGTGCCTAAACTAATGGTTCTTCTCATGCATGCCATTGATAAAGAGTCAATGCAAAGTGATGGTCTCTCTGTCTTGCAATTTTTCATTGAACAATTGGCAAACAAATCTCCATCTAGCACTCAACATGTAATTTCCCAAGTTTTTGCTGCCCTTATTCCTTTTCTGGAGAGATACAAAGAGACTTCTTCTGTACATTTGACGAATGTAGTAAAGATCTTGGAAGAACTTGTATTGAACAATAAAATTATCTTGAAGCAGCATAGTCACGAGTTTCCTCCATTACCTAGTATTCCTGCTTTATCAGAGGTCAATAAAGCTATTCAAGAAGCCCGTGGTTCAATGACTTTAAAGGATCAATTACGCCATATTGCTGATGGCTTGAACCATGAAAACTTGAATGTTAGGTATATGGTAGTCTGTGAATTGAGCAAATTACTCACTGTGAGAAGTAAAGATATTGCAGCTCTGATTACCGGTGAAGTAGCTGCAGACATGGATGCTTTGAGTTCTTTGATCACATCGTTACTCAGAGGATGTGCAGAAGAATCAAGGACAATTGTTGGGCAACGGCTGAAATTGGTATCTGCTGATTGTCTCGGAGCATTGGGTGCAGTTGATCCTGCTAAAATAAAAGGTTTTTCATCCGAACGCTTCAAAATTGAATGTTCAGATGATGACCTTATCTTTGAGTTGATTCACAAGCATTTGGCTAGGGCTTTTAGAGCTGCACCTGATACCATTATTCAAGACTCTGCTGCATTGGCAATACAGGAGCTACTAAAGATTGCAGGATGTGGGGCATCACTAGATGAAAATGCTGGTATTTCTTTGACACAAATGCTGAAGGATAAGCATTCAGATAGTAGCCACGGGATGAATGCTAGAGGCCAGAGATTGTGGGACAGGTTCTCCAATTATGTTAAAGAGATTATAGCCCCCTGCTTAACCTCTAGGTTTCAGCTCCCAAATGTGGCTGATTCAACATCAACTGGCCCCATCTACCGACCATCTATGTCATTCAGAAGATGGACTTTTTCATGGATAAGAAAACTGACTGCACATGCCACTGGGTCTCGTGCAAGCATATTTAATGCTTGTCGAGGAATAGTACGCCATGACATGCAAGTAGCAGTTTATCTTCTCCCTTATTTAGTTCTTAATGCTGTCTGTCATGGTTCTGCAGAAGCCCGCCATGGCATAGCTGAAGAAGTATTATCTGTTCTTGATGCTGCTGCCTCTGACAACAACAACACTGCATGTCATGTCACCAGTAATGGGCAAAGTGAAGTTTGCATTCAAGCAGTATTCACTCTCCTCGATAATCTGGGCCAATGGGTGGATGATGTTGAACAAGAGCTAGCCCTTTCCCAATCCATTCAATCTTCAGCTTCTAAGAAGCAAGCATCAAAGTCAAAGGATCAAAGTTCAACTTCTTTGACAGATCAGGAGCAACTGCTTGTACAATGCAGACATGTTTTGGAGCTTTTAAATGCAGTTCCTAAGCTAACCCTTGCCAGGGCTTCATTTAGGTGTCAGGCTTATGCAAGATCTTTGATGTACTATGAATCTCATGTGCATGGAAAATCAGGCTCATTTAATCCTGCTGCTGAGAGAAGTGGCATTTTTCAGGATGAAGATGTAATATTTCTCATGGAAATATACAGTTGTCTTGATGAACCTGACGGTCTCTCTGGCTTGGCATCTTTACGTAAATCATTAAGCCTACAAGATCAGCTCTTAATAAATAAAAAATCAGGCAACTGGGCTGAGGTTTTGACCTCTTGTGAGCAGGCTTTGCAGATGGAGCCCACTTCTGTCCAGAGACATTCAGATGTTCTAAACTGTTTATTGAACATGTGCCACCTTCAAGCAATGGTCACTCATGTGGATGGCTTAATTTCTAGGGTTCCTCAATACAAGAAAACATGGTGCATGCATGGTGTGCAGGCAGCATGGAGGCTTGGCAGGTGGGATTTGATGGATGAGTACCTTAGTGGAGCTGATGAAGAAGGTTTACTTTGTAGTGGCTCAGAAAACAATGCTACCTTTGACATGGATGTTGCAAAGATTCTCCAGGCTATGATGAACAAGGACCATTTCTCAGTTTCTGAGAAAATTGCACTGTCCAAACAAGCACTTATTGCTCCTCTTGCTGCTGCAGGCATGGATTCTTATGTGCGGGCTTACCCATTCATTGTGAAACTTCAGTTGTTAAGGGAATTGGAGGATTTCCATAATCTTCTTCTTGGTGACTCCTTCTTGGAGAAAACATTTAATTTGGAAGATATTGGATTTATCAAATTGATGGAGAATTGGGAAAATCGGCTCAGATTTACGCAACCATCACTGTGGGCAAGGGAGCCACTTTTGGCTTTCCGAAGATTGGTGTTTAATGCCAGTGGCCTTGGTGCTCAAGTTGGCAACTGCTGGCTTCAATATGCTAAACTTTGTCGCTTGGCTGGTCACTATGAGACGGCAAACCGTGCTATTTTGGAAGCTCAGACTTCTGGATCACCTAATGTTCACATGGATAAAGCCAAACTTCTATGGAGCACAAGGCGAGCAGATGGTGCCATTGCAGAGTTGCAGCAATATCTCCTGCACATGCCTGAGAAGCTTTTAGGCTCCGCTGCAAGGTCATCAATTACTAGTCTTTCATTAGTTCCACTGAATCCTCAATCATCACCTTCCAATACTCAAGGTGTGAATGAGAATCAAAACGTGGCAAAGACTCTACTTTTGTATACCAGATGGATCCATTACACTGGGCAGAAGCAAAAGGAAGATGTCATAAGCCTTTATTCTCGGGTGCGAGAACTACAGCCTAAGTGGGAGAAAGGATTCTTTTATTTGGCTAAGTATTGTGATGAGGTTCTTTTGGATGCCAGGAAGCGGCAGGAAGACAACTCGGAACTAGGTCCCCGGGCAGTGCCACCAGCTTGTGCTACTGTTTCTTCTTCAAATACTGAGAAGCATTGGTGGTTTTACGTTCCAGATGTGCTGTTATTCTATGCTAAGGGCCTGCATAAGG
The DNA here is from genome assembly GCA_028565735.1 of Pinacopodium congolense. Classification (NCBI taxonomy): domain Eukaryota; kingdom Viridiplantae; phylum Streptophyta; class Magnoliopsida; order Malpighiales; family Erythroxylaceae; genus Pinacopodium; species Pinacopodium congolense. Next base: position 23,777,138 of record JAOXYD010000135.1, on the reverse strand, counting down.
GGCACAAAAATCTCTTTCAGGCTCTTCCAAGATTGCTGACACTGTGGTTTGAATTTGGAAGCATTTATCAACAGTGCAGGTCATCATACAACGAAGATTTGAGAAAGATTCACGAGAAGGTAATATTTGTTGCCATTTGAATTTTTATTAATCTGAACTGCTTTATGAGCTTCCCCTTTTTGTTTTCTTAAGCTATAAATCTTCCATTAAAATATTCTGGCAGGTGATGAGCATAATCAGAGGCTGTTTAAAAGATTTGCCAACATATCAATGGTTAACAGTTCTGCCACAGTTGGTCTCTCGAATCTGCCACCAGAATGAAGACATAGTTAAATTGGTGAAACGCATCATCACCTCTGTTCTCTGGCAATACCCACAACAAGCTTTGTGGATTATGGCAGCTGTTTCAAAATCTGCTGTCCCTTCAAGGCGAGAGGCAGCTGCTGCAATCATACAAGAAGCTAAGAAAGGCTTTAGCCAGGGAAAAGGTGGAAGCAGTTTGTTTGTTCAGTTTGCGAGCTTAATTGATCATCTTATCAAGTTGTGCTTCCACCCAGGGCAGCCAAAAGCAAGGACAATTAATATCTCAACTGAATTTAGTGCCTTGAAAAGGATGATGCCATTGGAAATTATCATGCCAATTCAACAATCTCTTACTGTTAGTTTGCCAACCTATGAAATCGATCATAGTGAACCACTCACCTTCAATATCTTTTCCGGTTCGGATCTTCCAACAATTTCAGGAATATCTGATGAGGCTGAGATTCTTTCATCTCTTCAGCGACCTAAGAAAGTACGTTCTTCTGCTGCACTTCTTTAAACTAAAAATTAAACTAAAATTTTTAAGCATGTCTCTTTTTATTGCTAGCTAAAACATCGCCTTAGATTTGGAAGTTTTTAGTTTCCAACTTGGTTACAAAATGGCAAGGAAATATGGTGCCTCTGGCCTAGCGAGAAAGCTCCATGCATGAATTTTAGACAAATATATTTTGTTGAATGCAACTTCTATTTTGAAACATTCTTGTATCGGAAAAGAATATCCAAAAAGTCAGATGTCTCAATGATTTGTTCTCTGTAGTAATATTTTTCTTAGAACACAAATTTTAATTTACATTTTGCAGATTGTTCTATTGGGTAGTGATGGCATTGAACGCCCATTCCTTTGCAAACCCAAGGATGACCTCAGAAAAGATGCTCGTATGATGGAGTTTACTGCCATGATAAACCGTTTACTATCCAAATATCCTGAAAGCCGTCGAAGGAAGCTGTACATTCGCACGTTTGCAGTGATTCCTCTTACAGAAGATTGCGGTATGGTCGAATGGGTGCCCCATACTCGTGGACTTCGACATATTCTTCAAGATATATATATAACCTGCGGAAGGTTTGATAGGCAGAAGACAAATCCTCAGATCAAAAGAATTTATGATCAATGCCAAGGCAAAATGCCAGAGGATGAGATGTTGAAAAATAAGATCCTTCCCATGTTCCCTCCAGTGTTCCACAAATGGTTTTTGACCACTTTCTCTGAGCCTGCTGCTTGGTTTAGGGCTCGTGTTGCTTATGCCCACACTACTGCAGTTTGGTCGATGGTTGGACACATTGTGGGTCTTGGAGATCGTCATGGTGAAAATATCCTTTTTGACTCTACTACTGGTGATTGTGTTCATGTTGATTTCAGCTGCCTTTTTGACAAAGGGTTGCAGTTGGAGAAGCCTGAGTTGGTGCCTTTCAGGCTGACCCAGGTAACAACAAATTGCTTTTTGACAGAAGTATGAAAATGCCTTGCAATTGTATTTTAGCTGACACAAATAGTAACCGGTCCTACCTGAATAACTTCTTGTAATAACCACATAATGGAACAAATTCATGGAATCATGGGGTCAAAATTGAGGCTGAAATATTTAAGAACGTACACATAAGTAGCACTGAGTAGTCAATATATGATTTGCCATTTCATATTCTCCTGGCCACTATTTGCAGAACATGATAGATGGTTTGGGAATCACTGGATATGAAGGCATCTTCTTGAGGGTCTGTGAAATTACACTTTCAGTGCTGAGGACACACAGAGAGACTTTGATGAGTGTTCTTGAGACTTTCATTCATGATCCTCTTGTGGAATGGACAAAATCTCATAAATCCAGTGGTGTAGAAGTTCAGAACCCACATGCACAGGTTTCAATTGTCGTCTTTACTTTAAGTTTTGTTTTCAAGGCATTAACATCTTGAGACATTACAAATGGGTTAACTCTTACTCAAAGCTTGTTATAATGATGAATGCAGAGAGCCATCAGTAATATTGAGGCAAGATTGCAAGGAGTGGTTGTTGGTGTTGGAGCAGCGCCATCGTTGCCTCTAGCAGTTGAAGGGCAGGCTCGTCGCTTGATCGCTGAAGCTGTTTCACATAAAAATCTTGGGAAAATGTATATATGGTGGATGCCATGGTTTTAATGGTGGAAGATTGGATCCCCTATGAGATCTAGCAGCTCCTGGTCTCTGTACATATGCAAACTGTTGTCTTTTCCATCTTCTGCCTTTGTACAAGAAATGTATGATAGTCATTTTGTATATCGGTAAAGAATCGATTAATCGATTCATCCCGTAATCCACGGCTTAACTGTATTAAGTCTAAAGTTTCCAGGAGTTATCCATTTGACAATACCATGTAAAATTCAACTGTTACAAATCAAAGTAGGAAGATTTTGCATTAACTTATTGCAACCATTCAATAACAGCTTTCCCTTTAGCAACAAAACAACCAGTATTCTTCCTGTCAATCCTTAGTGGACTTCTTGTGCGAGTCACAAATTCTTTAACCATAGATTTGATGGGGGATTCCCCTCTAATGCTGCTATGCTTTCCTGATCCACAAACCACTGTGATCTCAGCTGGGAAAACACGATTTCCCTCGATGGATCTATTCTTCATCTCCTCCATCCATTGTAGCATAACTACATAAGCTGAGGCTAAGTGCATTCCATGCAAATCCAGCTTTCCTTCAGAGTCACTCCAGTCCATTGCCTCACTAAAAACTGATGATTCAACCAATTCTCTGATCAGCAAGGTCTCATCTTCACTCAAAAGCTCCATCAAATCTTGAAGTGAAGTGGGATAATCATAACCATCTACTCCAGACACAATAGACATGATTGTGGGACAGGAATTCAATACTGTATTGTAAGTTCTTAAAGAGAAAGGAATCCCTGAAGTCTTCATCTTCTGCAACCAATGAACCATATGAGTGTGTGCATTGTGAGCTCCATAAGAAGAAAGAATCATGTTTGAAGAAACAGTGTCAACTTCAAGCCCTTGGATTTCCATTTGCTGAAGAGTGTTCTGCATATTTTGAAACAATCCAAGTTTTCCATATCCATACAAAACACACCTGAATTCAAACAAAGATGGCTCGAGTCCTTTCCCTTTCAGCTCACTAATCAAATCCTCTGCCTCTCTAGGACTCCCCATTTCACACAATCCACTGATCATTGCCCTGTAGCCTTGCTTTTTCACATAAAAGGAGTTGGAATTACAAACAAGCTGATTCAACCGAGAGAAAGAATCATCAAAGCCATGGAATGCATTGTGCTTGGACTGAGAATCAGTCAAGTTGCAGTAGAACAGAAGGAGGTCTCTCTCTTTGGATTGTATCTTTGAAATAGATTCAGAAACCAGAGTTACAGAGTCATCATACCTCCCCTGTTTCTCAAGCAGAGCAACAAGTTGAGCCACTAGCTTGGGATTCCAATCAAACCATGAAGCTTCACTAATCTTTGAATAAAGCTGCGAAGGACACAGAGAAATGACACAGAAACTGGGGTTTACTTCATTGAAATAACAACACAGATGACTCAATATCTAGCTAAGAAAAAATAAGAGAAACCCCAGAAAATGGAGACACATTGATCATAAAGTGAAGCTCTTGGCTAAGCTTTCAATTGGGCAATCTGTTAAAGCTTCCAATTTTAGTTCCCGAAAACCATAAAGCTTCAAACTTAACCACGAGAGAGAGAGAGAGAGAGAGAGCTTACAGGGAAGGCTATGGAGCAGAGGTGAGGGTGTGCAGTATAAGGAGATAGAAGGTGAGACAGAGTATCAAGAGCCACTGATTTCGGCGACGAGCCCACAAATCGTTTTATCAAACGGTTGACATTCTCACCGGTCGGGCTTCTGGCAACAGAAGACAAGAACTTCTCACCTTTTTTGCTTAATCCAACGCATACACTAGAACTCAGACTCTTCCTAAGAACCGGAGGAGGCTGTTGGCGGCGAAAGTTTCGGTCAACGCCGCAGCAGTGGTGGCTCCAGGACACATCCACTGTGCTTACCATTTCCATGCTCTGTTATTAGATAAACGAGACAAGCCTGTCCCTCTAATTGAGTTACATGGCCTTGTAAATTTGGAGCTTAATTGTGGGTCCCATTGATTCTTCTGACTTTTTGGAAATGATGAACAGGCTAAAGATCGCAACTTTATCGATGGGGAGGGCGAAATTTCGGTTTTTAGAGGTCTCTGGGTGTATATCCATGGCCGCTACTTTAGGTTCTCATTGTTTTTCTTCAGGTTCAAGACCCAGAAAATCGTTTAGGGACACTGGTTTACTTGCAGAGAACAAAAAGATATCTGAATTCATACGAATGGGTCGGATTAACGAAGCAAGAGCCTTTTTTGACAACATGGGACGTAGGAATACGGTCTCTTGGAATTCAATGATAAGTGGGTATGTGAAGAGGAGGGAGATGACTAAAGCCAGGAAGCTGTTCGACGAAATGCCTGAGAGAGATGTTGTGTCTTGGAATTTGCTGATTTCTGGGTATGTTTCATGTGGAGGGAGCAGGTTTGTAGAGGAGGCTAGTTGCTTGTTTGAGATGATGCCAAAGAGGGACTGCATATCGTGGAACACAATGATCAGTGGGTATGCGAAGAATGGGATGATGGATCAGGCATTGTTGCTGTTCGACGAAATGCCTGAACAGAATGTTGTGTCCTGGAATGCTGTGGTTTCGGGGTTGTTGCAGAACAGTGATGTGGCGCGTGCAATTGAGTTTTTTAACAGGATGCCGGAGAGAGATGCAGCGTCGCTTAGTGCACTTGTTTCGGGTCTTATTCAGAATGAGGAATTGGACAGAGCTGCAAGAGTTCTCTTTGAGTTCAGGAGTAAGGATGGTGTAGAAGAGAATTTGGTGGATGCATACAATACTTTGATTGCTGGTTATGCCCAGAAAGGGATGGTTGACAAAGCTCGGGAAGTTTTTGATCAAATCCCATTTCATTACAGCCAAAGAGACAAAAGCAACAAGAGATTTGAGAGAAATGTGGTGTCTTGGAATACCATGATCATGTGCTATGTAAAGGCTGGAGATGTAGTTTCTGCCAGGGAACTGTTTGAACAAATGACCGAGCGAGATACGTTTTCATGGAATACCATGATCAGTGGATATGTTCATGTGTTGGACATGAAGGAAGCGTCGAACCTCTTCTCCAAAATGCCGAATCGTGACACCCTTGCATGGAATTTGATGGTCTCAGGGTTTTCACTTACAGGTAATTTGAAGCTTGCTTTTGATTTCTTTGAGAAGATGCCTCAGAAGAGTTTGGTATCATGGAACTCTGTGATAGCTGCCTATGAAAAACATGAAGATTTTGATGGAGCGATAAAGTTGTTTCTCAGGATGCAATCTGAAGGTGAGAAGCCCGATCGACACACTTTGTCTTCGATTCTCAGTGTGTCTACTGGGATTATGGATCTGAAACTGGGTATGCAGATTCATCAGCTGGTCACGAAAACAGTTATTCCCGACACACCAATAAATAATGCCCTGATTACCATGTATTCAAGATGTGGAGCAATAATTGAAGCAAGAACCATCTTTGAGGAACTGAAACTGAAGAAAGAAGTAATCTCTTGGAATGCAATGATTGGAGGATATGCATCCCATGGGTATGCCTCAGAGGCTCTAGAGCTTTTCAAACTGATGAGAAATTTTGAAGTGCAGCCTACTTATATAACTTTCATTTCAGTTTTGCATGCCTGTGCTCATGCAGGGCTGGTTGAAGAAGGCCAACGGATATTTAAATCTATGGTAAGTGAATATGGTGTTGAGCCTAGGGTCGAACACTTTGCCTCCCTGGTCGACATCGTGGGTCGGCATGGACAGCTTGATGAGGCCCTGAATTTGATCAATAGCATGCCTTTTGAGCCAGACAAGGCTGTTTGGGGTGCACTACTGGGTGCTTCAAGGGTGCACAACAATGTAGAGATGGCCAGAGTTGCAGCTGAAGCATTGATGAGACTTGAACCGGAGAGTTCAACTCCTTACATCTTGCTGCACAACATGTATGCTGATTTGGGGCGTTGGGATGATGCAACAGACATTAGAGAGATGATGGAAAGGAATAATATCCAGAAAGAGACAGCGTGCAGTTGGATCCATTCTGGCTACTCATGATGATTGTTACATAAAGACAACCACATGAAGGCATATCTCCATTGACACAAGAGAACTCGACCATGTTCAATTTACATCTGATGGGCTCACTTGCAAGACAAGGGAGTGGAACTACAACCAGGAAGAGATGACCACTCTTCATGATTTCCATGTCTGAAAGAGTAAACTGGTACACAAATTTGGCGATGATATAATTCCTTTATAGTTACATCAGCTACCAATCTGCCTCAAAGAGAAATGTGTTACGCATATTTTTTTGCAGAAGCTCAAAATTCAGTTTAGGCAGACTAGTTGTTGCCATCTAGGTAAGGGCCCTTTGAGAATATGATTATAATTGTGACACATGTCTAGCTCGTTAATCCAAAAATTCAGAATAGTTTCCTGTGTAAGGCATCCGAAAACTCGATGAACTAGGTTAGCATTCGGAATACAATTTCATTCCTGACCATTTTCAACTTCATGTTTTTGGCAGCTGCAGATTAGTTGGAGGGTGAAAGATACATCAATGGACTAATAGCATATTGCGGTGACTATTGCCAACTGTAGGAAACAGTTACCAGCAGTCCAGCAATGAAGCAATGTCCTCTATACCGGATCGGTCAAGTTCCCGATTTCGGAAGATGGAGAAATTTACATACGGTTCTAGAGTTTTTTCACACATTGAGAAGTTCCTTGATTATGAAACCTGCTTCAATTATGACTTTCTCCATTTCTTGAACTTATTGTCTTTCTGAATGACTGTTTCAACTTTTATCTTTCACAAGGTCATAAAAGAGCTTGGCTTGTGGAGACTAAGGTTGGAGAAAACATTAGCCAACTGAGAAAGTCAACAGATTGTCTTTGGAGACTCCAAAACTTCCAATTTCTCTAATTTCTCTTTACAAACTTTCAGGAGAAAGAGACATAATTTTGGTGCATTTATCATCAAATCCAACACTCTTTTTAAGTCTACTTGATTCATTATTCTTACAAAACCTTATAAGTATTCCTTAGTTGAAACAAATAAACATCATAAAATATGTCAAAATCAACCCATATAAGTTCCATAAGGAAAGAAAGAAATTTCCAACTTTGATGAGAAGTATGTTATGATATTAATGTGGTGTTGGATTCTTTCATTTGTTTGCTCTAATTGGAAGCTTTAGTTTAGTTCTTTTGTCTCTTCATCATGTCTTCTCCTTCTCATGAAAAATGAATAATACAAATTCTATAACTTGTCATTTAACTCTATGCAACAAAATTTTCATATAACTTTGGAGAATGAATGATTGTATGGGTATTATAATTTTACTCCTCTTAACAACAACTATGTTATTGATGTTTGTTTTCGCTTGTGATTTTAGTTTCTTGTTTATGTTTTTTTAAAATATTAAAATTCAAAAGAACAACATCGAAACAAAAAAATACATAAATACAGTATTAAATAGAAAAGAACAATACAGAAAAAATACAAAAATCGATGAAAACACACAAAAACATAAACAAAAAACTAAAATAGAAAATTGAACTAACTCATTTGGATTAACTTT
>JAOXYD010000135.1:23756608-23769059 GCA_028565735.1 Pinacopodium congolense | reverse complement strand
AATCTATGAGATAATCCTTCATTCATAAGTCCATTTCCTCTCAGTACAAATGTTCAAGTTTAATTGCAATAGTTATTAGGTCATCAAAAAAATTTCTATTTTAAAAAATATTAATCAGATAAGATGAATACAATTAACTAGCCAAGTTATACTAAAATGAAGAGAAAAAAAACACTAAATGATCAACATTTCAATAATCTAATACTACGTGTTTCTGAATATCTACCACAATATCCACCACCAAGCCCCGCCACACAAGCTCACAAGATTATTGATACTCCATCTCCGCCGAATTTAACAGTTCACCTTGTCCATTTGTCACTGCCTATACAAACTTGTGCATCCTCTAGCCATGGAACTATTTCTTTATGCATATTTCTATGTAACTCATTAATAAGCTAATGATGTTGCTTCCTACCATAGAGGGACATAAAACTCAACGTGAACTTGATTCTTATTGTTCATGTTTATTGGACATTGAATTGCTAATTCGATACTATAGAGAAAACCTGTGGATGCATAAAGCCATATTTAGAGCACTGAAAAGCATGTTAATTAGATTCTCCATCTTCATAGATTCACACAATTTTATGAGTAAAAAAACCTCACAGAGACAAATGCTTAAATAGTCCTATAATAAGCAGGCTATCCAATCTATAGCTCACTAACAGCAGTGATTACTTCTTTTAAAAATTTTCATAAGCTCTTTCTACCTAATTATTTAGGGATTGTTTGATTTGATAGTTTAATTTTGATTTTTTGTTTCTATTTTTATAAATAAACAAAGAGAAAAAATAATTAAAAAATAAAATACTAAAAAATATATAAATTAAAAAATAATATAAAATGATAAATACATACAAATAAAACAAACATATGTATATTAAAAAAAACTAGTATTCATTTTACATGGTACGTTTAACAAAAAATAATATCCTCACTATTGCTAACTTCCTTAGTCAGCATATTCCACATAAAATAGTTACTCCAAAAAGAATTTTACATGGTAATATTCTAAAAGGGTGTGCGAGAGGCCCCACCCTCTCCCATCCAACGGGTCCAAGAGCACTATCATGCTTATCAATCGTTGAGATGGCGCCACGTGTTGTACGGCTACACATGTATGCCTAAGCACTCACAATCAGCAATATAAAACTACAGAGAATGTTATTCTGATCCCCCACGTAGTACGTTGGTTCTCTACGATGATACTATGGACTAGAGAGATCGAGAGAGAGGGGAATTGATCCTATGAGGATTGGAAGTGGATAGAGAGAGAGAGAGATATCTCCAGTTCCAATCAATAGTTCTTATTCACTGAGATTTCTGAATCTTATTGCTCGCCGATCCATTTGGGTTATATAAAGTTTCTTGATCAAAGTTCTCTCTTTTCTGTTTCTTCTCTCGTTTTCCCTTTCTGGGTCTGTCTCCTTATTCTTGAAAATGGTAGGAAAGAGGCCAAGATCGAGTTTTGAGAAGGCGGTGGTTGACGTTTGGCAGCGGGAGGTCGGCGAGCTCTCGACCCATGGTTTCGCTCACCGTCGTCGTGCTTCCAAGGTCTGTAAATAGTCGGGTTTTACTTATTTCTGCTGGAAATTCTTTCCTTTTTTTTTTGTTTGTCTTTTGTTTTGAATTGTGAGTATCTGGATGGTTGTGTGCTTGTTATCCGATAATTAATTCAAAATGCGTTATGGTTGAATCCTTTGCTTGCTTTTTCCTCATTTATGGGAACAATAACTTGCTCCTGAAAGTCATTTTCGCAATTTTTCTGAATCCCCAACTTTGTAGAGCCATCAAAGATGGATATTTGGTCGGCAATCGTATTCCGCTTGGTTTTATGCTCCAAAATTTAATCACAAGTAGACTGATACAGATTACTTGAGAGATTGTGCTTATATACAGTCTTGAGTTCCTAATATGCTACTCTTAAGCTTATGCAGTGGCAACTGTTAGTAAGATTTTTAGAGAAGTGTGGACGTTCGTTACCATTCTTCTTGTTATATTGGTGTTTTGTTGTCTTATCTCCAAATTTCATATTGTAGTTGATTTAGTGAAGTGGAAATTTAAAAGAGGTGTATTGAATTGGAATCTTTGGTCTTGTCTCATGTTGGTTGAGCAATGAATATTTTAGAGAGGACTGTTTTGGTAAGGAATAATTTATATTATTGGATTAATGTAATGGTGTTTTGCACTATAATAGAATGTATTTTGTGATTAGATGTTCGAAGCTCACAGGCATAGCATCAATACAGCTGTAATACCATTAATGCAATTCATATGAACACTTGTTTCATTTGCATTTATTTCAAAACTGCTATAGTTGACTGGATTCTAGCTTTTGTGATCTAAATGTCATCCTTTGAACTTTTAGTATATCATGCTGTAATTTGAGGTTTAAAATGAGTAGTGTAATAACTTAAAACTATAAGACTAGTTAGCATTTAGTTTTCAATGTAAAGCTAAGATAGAAACCCATAAAACCTTCTAATAAGATAACAAAATATGAACTAGTTTTTCTTTTTTTAATGTTGGAAAAGTCAAAAAGTATTTAATTATTACTCAGGAAAATGCTAGCCCAAATTTTGAAGGTTGCTTTTATGACAATTTAAGGGATATCTTAAAACTTCTCCATTGTAGATTTATTATTTTAGTTTGTCAAAAGCTTATACTACAATTAGAAACCCAAAGTCATAGATCTTATGTGCATGTTTTTATCTGTTAAATTGTCATTTTAAGTACTCTTCACTGAGGATATAAGTTTCGCTAATACATCATCTCTATGTAGTTTCATTTGCTTAGTTTTCAGTTTGTTAAGCACTCTAGTTGATGGTGTATCACAGACAATCAACATCTTCTCACTGTATACGATTTTGATACAGGATCTTGTACAACGACTTGAGATGTACAGTAAGCTAGAGAAGCATAAAGGTTGTGTAAACACTGTAAGCTTCAATGCAGATGGAAACATCCTGGTTTCTGGTTCTGATGATAGGCAAGTAATATTATGGGATTGGGAAATTGGACGTATTAAACTCTCATTCGATTCTGGACATGCTAATAATGTTTTCCAAGCAAAGATTATGCCAAATACAGATGACCGCAGCATTGTTACTTGTGCAGCAGATGGTCAGGTAATTCCTCCTCTTCCTATGGTGTTCCACAGATGAGAATTAATTACTGCCTTACCTCATATTTTAGTAAAAGATTTACGATTGGAAATGATGCTTTGAGTTAATGTTTTTTGTCTGCATTTTGACAAACAACATTCACTGAAGTGAAGAGGCATGATTGCTTCACTTGGGTATCAACGGGTATCAAACCATAATGTCTTTATATTGTTTTTGATAATGATAACTGTTGTCGGTGCTTTCTTTTGACTTGTATGTACGTAATTGTCATTGTTCGTCAATATGAGATAATGTGTTGTCTTGTTTTTCCTTCAACTTATGGTTCACAGTATATTTTCTATTTTCTGATTACTGGGATTACTCATTTCGGCTATCTTCAATATTAGGTTCGACATGCACAAATTTCAGAGCATGGACATGTGGAGACTACATTGCTTGGGAGGCATCGTGGACGAGCACATAAATTGGCTGTTACTCCTGGAAGCCCTCACACATTTTATACTTGTGGTGAGGACGGACTAGTTCAACATGTGAGTTGAGAATATATTCAGTAGTGGTTGTAAATCAAACATTTTCCTTTTCTAGAGTATCTCAACAACTTTAAAAGGCTTCTAGCCCGAGAACTGCTCGTTTATAGTCTTTTGACTTTGTCTTTTTTGTCCAACTTCATATCTATCTTGTGATGTTAATCTGCTTATTCAAATGTGTTTTGCTGTTTTCTTGTATGTTAAATAATTTTTACACGCATATGACTTAGTCAACTTCTGGTGCAGTTTGATCTTAGAAGTGGATCTGCTACAGAGCTTTTCACTTGTCAATCAGTTGAAAGGAGGGGTCGTATGTCAGTTGTGAATCTGAATACAATTGCAATTGATCCTAGAAACCCTAATCTTTTTGCAGTTGCAGGATTGGATGAGTATGCTCGGCTTTATGATATCCGCAACTATAAATGGGATGCATCAACTGATTTTGGTCAACCCACAGATTACTTTTGTCCCCCACATTTGATTGGAAGCGAGGATGTTGGAATAACAGGCTTGTCATTCTCAGATCAAAGCGAGCTTCTGGTTTCTTATAATGATGAGCACATCTATCTCTTCACAAAAGACATGGGATTAGGACCTAATCTAGTTCGATCCTCTACTCACTCGATGGGCAGTGATACAAGTGATATGGGATCTGGATCAGAATCTCCTTCAGTCATGGATGCTGATGATAAAGCTATCCCTCAAGTTTATAAAGGGCATACAAACAGTGAGACTGTGAAGGGTGTCAACTTTTTTGGGCCAAGATGCGAGTATGTGGTGAGTGGGTCTGACTGTGGTCGCATATTTATCTGGAAGAAAAAGGGGGGAGAGCTCATTCGTGTAATGGAAGCTGATAAGTATGTGGTGAACTGTATTGCATCTCATCCTCATTTGACAGTACTTGCTAGCAGTGGAATTGAGAGGGACATAAAGATGTGGACTCCAAAGGCAATGGAGAGAGCTACTCTGCCAATAAACATTGAACAGGTATATGCATTATTCAAGTAATCTTCTAATGACTTCTAATCCATTAATACGATAATCATACTTGTCCTGGAGGGCTTGACTAGAAACCATGATTTCCATTTGAAGAGATTTCCTCATGATATTAAATGTAGATGATATTGGAAGTCTGAAAAGTTAAATCCTTTTGTGTATCTAAAATCTTCATGTTGGAGAAGTCTTTGTTAGTGATTGGATCTATCATAGCCGATGTGTTTGGTATTGATGGAGGACTGATAGAGGAAAATTTAAAGAGAAACACTATGTAAAAACGAATAAGAACTAAGCAAACTATAATTGATATGAATGTCTCTTTATTAATATCAGTGAAAGAAAAAAGTTAAAAATATGTTGCATAAAAACATATTAGCTTTGTTTAACAACCTTTAGAAATTACATCTGAGGTTTATATTAAACTAGGCATCGGATTAGTGCATAAGAACCATCCCTATAATCTAAAAATCACTTTTAGATTAGAATGAACTCCATTTTGAAATTCATAACATGATAGTTCTCTTCACTCATTCATAATGAAAACATTCATTCCTTTGTTTATTTTGTTATTTTGTTTTTAAATCCAAATCCTACTAAAATAAGACTCTTTAACTTAAAAAAATACACGAATAGATATTTGAATCCTATTGTAATAAAGATTCTCCTCTATATCAACAAGGACAAACTAAGATAAAATATGTTGATTCCTTTTCTGATTAAAAATAAAAAACTAAACTACTTTTCATTCCTCAACAGGTTCCTTTTTTTTATTTTGCATCCTTTGTTGAGCTGTCAAACTTCTTCATATAGATGTTGGCTTTCGGCAGGGAAGTGTAGCTTAAGACTTTTCTCTTTGGCCACTTTATTTATTAAGGGCCCTCCATATCTATGTCTAGTTTCCTTTTTAAAAAATTTATGTTGGACATTTCTGTCTTATCTGTTCACACATTTAGCTATTGCAAAATAGAATGTAATTAGTTTGACTTTCTTGGATGATTACTTGTTTCATTACTTGTTTCCATCCATCTGGATAAGTTTTACAACTTGCAACTTTTGGCACAAATGTTGATACCACAGACTCTGTGTCTGTGGCAGCTTGGGACTAATTTCTCTTATGTTACTTCTATCAAAAAGGTGCTGATGCCTTGTTGCATATGTTGGCATGTTTCTACTGAAGAAGATGATGACATTGATTACTTATATGAATATCAGGATTCTTGTGGGGGTGATAAGGATTGGGATGAGGATGAGGAGGGGGATGAAGATGAGGAGGGGAGTGAAGATGATTATGACTGCGAGGATGAAGAAGATGATTATAACGATTATGATTATGACGTTATTTTTCCTGACAGTAGTGATGATGATGATGATGATGATGATGATAATGATGCAAGTGAAAAGATCTAATATAAGCTTTCCATTTTAAACAGAAACCGAAGGCTAGGGGATGGATGTATCGTCTTGCTTCACCAGAAGAACTGATGCTGCAATTATTTTCCTTGCAAAGGAGGAGGATGAGTCCAGAGCGTGGTGAGGACAGCTCAGCTACTGGTAGGGAGCTTTTAGAACTTATATTCTCATTCAATGCAAATAGTGATGCTTCTTCAGATGATGGAGGAGATGCCCAGAGTCAAGAAGACCCATTTGCTTAGAACTTTCAGCTGCCACCTTTTGGGCAACCAGAAATGATTATAAATTGTAAATAACATAGAGATTTAACTGGTACTATTTTGAGAAGTACTCAAATTTGCATGTCTTAATTGTCTATACAAGTTCTCTCTTTTATTTTGGTTATTACAGCCCACTGCCTTTCTTTTGCTCTATTTCTTATCTTTAACTTCATTGCATAAAGTACAAGCCTGATAAGTGAACTGATTTCCTCAACTTCTTTGACTCAATGGATCAATGGTCAATCTGAACACATAGAGCTCCTCTCTTTTGCTAGCAGTTGCTAGTGGCTTTTCGCAGGAGTGTTCTTGTTGCATGTTGAATAAAAAATGCTTGGACCAGAAATCTTTTCGCCCCAAATGCTAGTAAGGTGGATTCATTGGGTTGATGATATCGTGTTTCTCTACATTTTGCGTGAACATATTATTGTAGAACTGTATCAGTTTTGCATGCAGAATCATTCCTGCATGTAGGGAAACAAGGTGCCAAACAAAGGTTTGTGATTAACTATTCTGAGGACGTGAGAGAAGCAATATTCTTCTTGATCTTTAATTCCTCATCTATTAAAGGGAATTATCATACATGCCAGAGCCATGAGAACAGACAAAGAGATCCAAGATATGCTATGCTCTTCAGTTGGCCTCATCAGGAAACCAGGTAGAACTTTACACTGGACAGACCTTTAACATTAATTTGCATGATGAAGTTAGTGACTAGGCATCCCCTTCTGCTTTACTTTTATACAACTATAAATGAATACAACATTACTATGCAGAAAGTAGGAATTGCAATACAGACTAGGCTTAAAGATTCCTTCATCTTGAGGACCAGTAGGTTTATCCCCTTATGGGAGGCAGAAAGTGGTCAACAGAAGAGCACATCTCAAGTTCAAATACTCAAGGGAACATGTGACCGTGTCTCCTAAGCTTGTTTTCTTTCTAGTTTGTTTGAGGTAACTGACTGTTTCTTGTTTGTTAAGAGAGCCATCTTGGGGAATTCATTCAAAACTTCTAACAGAAGATCCTCTCAAATGATTGCCTTCCTTCATTGCGTCTTCCATCTTAACCATCATTGGTGTAGCCCTCATTCTTTTCTTCTCCCCCCTTTTCCTGCTCTCTATCAGTGTGTGATCACAGTCATAGTATGGAGCTGCATATCCTATCCCTTGTGCTAGTTCCGAACTCCTAGTAGAAGCATGATGATAAGCAACCCCAAATTGTGATGGCTGAATTTGCCTTCTTCAGCCTTAAAGATTTGAGCTTTTGGATATTAAGAGTGGTACTGACAGTGGTATGTGATGCCCTTTCTTTGCTATAGTTTCCTTTGATATGTCCATCACCCATGAATCAGAACATTACAATGGTTTCATGGATTTTAGTCTCGTCTAAACATTTCACTTTTGTCCTATGCAAGAATTTATGAGAAATTTTCTTTAAAACATCGATGGAAGCACTCAAAAACTTGTTGGTTTTCCCTTGTCACATGCCTAACATACAAAGTATACAACAACAATTCTCTTTCCCCCCTCCAAGGCCAACCAAGGATGATGAAAAACAACAGAAAACATGTCTTGAATTAACCCTCTGGCTTGAGAGTTTTGCCTTTGGAGTTTTCCATGTTAGCAAATGGTATTTTATAGGAAGTTGAGGATGATTGTCTGAGCTTATATTGAACTATAATCACCTTAGCTTATTTGGAATCATTTCTTGATAATAAATCAGATTTCCTAGACTTTAGTTTCCTGATTGGGTTCCAAATGGTAGATGAATGAGAATCTATATGCATCATATACCAGTAACTTGGAACTTATATTTGCTATCTTTCATGTACCAATATTACTATTCTGAATTTTATGGAATATGAGAAGCCAATGAGATTGTTGATAATCAATGATTTTTATCAGAAAGAACTGGGTAGTGAAGTTTGAAAGATCATACTACTGAACAGAGATTACTGATGAAGTATCTTTTGATAACGGCACAAATTACCTTATGAAACACCAACTTTGATAAGATTTCACAAGGGCCTTACGGCAGGTACGAGGTTGTCTTCTTGTAAAGACAAAGACCATACATATCATTACAGAAGGGCATCTGCTTTAATTACTTTCTTAGTTCTTCGATAGCCTATACAAGGGAATCTAAGACATTGATGCAGGCTCTCTCTTCTTCTTCTTCATTATGCGGTCGACCATTGTACGGTCATGACTATGCTTCCTCATTTCTGCTACTCATCTTATGTCTTGGAACAGCAGGACTGGTTCTTATGAAAACACTTTGAATGAATGAAATCAGCTGCAAGATATTGGTCATACATTAGGATATTAAATTCCTGCTGACGTATCAGAATTTATAGAGCCATAATTTAGAGCTTTCAGCAGAGGAAAAAGCTTATACCAATGCAAGTCCAATGCACAAGATACTGAAACCAGGGAAATTAAAGGGTGCTTCTTCAGAGAGGAATAAGGCTGCATTGGTAGAAAAAATAAATCAGAGGTCCTGAATTAGTAAAGACAGTCCTTTTACATACCTGTATTCTCAGATTCACACACCTGTCAAAGGACTAAAAATAAGTGGAGAAATAATGGTGGCCAACGAACTTATCCCTTGAATGCATCCTTGAGCCTTCCCCTGAATATGTAAAAAGTGGAATGAATCAGAAAGGAGACATGTGCATAAGCAAGCAATAGGTAAACGGAGAAGGTGATAACAGGTGATCTGTTCTTGATTTTTCTTTCTGATACAAGAATAAAGACTGATTTTGGAGTAGTCATCAGAATTCGCAATGCATTAAGAGGTTGTTTGGTTGGGTTTGAAATATTAATTTCGTTTATTTTTTTTAACATAAAAATCGAAAAAAAGGTATAAAATTTTTTAAAAATACAAAAATACAAAAATACAAATAAAAAAATTAATTAATTGACTTTAAGATTCGAGTTCAAGTTTAAGTCTGATTTAAGTTAAGTTACTTCATTCAAGTTGAATTGAGTCGAATCAATTTAGATTTAGCACAATTTTTTATAATTTGTGAATTAAAAGTTAGCTTAAATTTTATCTAAGTTGAATATTTGAATCCAAACTAGGTTAAATTCGGTTTAATCTATTGATTTGAGACTATCCTAAACTAATTTATCATCTCTAGTAGTTCATTAGATTGGGTTATAATTTAAGATATTTTTTAGATGGGGGTAGTACCTGTTCATCTGGTCCAATTTGTTTTGATGCAATGCTTCTTATCTGCATTAATTTGTAAAATTATGTGAACAGATGGATTGATTCAACCAACAAAATGATCATCTCCATCAAAGTAAATGTGATCTTCAGCAAGAAAAAAAGAAGAAGAAGAAGAAGAGCTTTAATCACTCACAAATGGAGGAACAATAACCAGAATACCAGCAAGCACAGCATTTGCATATGGAACCTGTCCAGAAAGAAAATTTCTTTTATCAGAAGAAGATGCCAAAGGAGAGAAAGAAAACATGTTTCTCACAATCCCAAGAACATAAATTTATCTTAAAATTTTTTTTAAAAAAAAAAGAAGAAAAGGGAACCTTAGCACAACAGGAAAGTTTTTTGAGGCATTGACCATTATGAATTAACTGATTTTTTATCAAAAAAATTAAATACATTTCTCATAAAAATAAGCAAATATTTAAATTATTAATTATACATCCGAAGGTAAAGTGTAATATTTTCTGACGATATTTGAGCACTATTAAGAAAAAATAATTGATTTTAGAGTACGTTTGATATCATTTCTCGTTTCTGTTTTATTTTTGTTTTTGTGTATGTGTATTGGTTTATGTGATATTATTATTAGTTTCTGTGTTATTTTATAGGATTCTGTGTTGTATTAATATGTTGTCTTTTTCGGTTTCTGTGTTATTTTTATGAGTTTTTGTGTTTTTAAAAATAAGAAACCAAAAAAGAAAATGAAAATAATAAAAAATGTGATAATTAAACGTGTTTAATTATCACATTTTTTATTTTTGATAAATATTAAGTTGTATTTTTTTAATTTATCCAAAAAAATAAAAACCAAAGAAGAAAGGGGAAGCTTAGAAAATTTCTTGATGCCTTACCCATTTCGACCATGCTATACTGTAGATCAAGAACTGCAAGACATCATAATAAACACCCTTTATCAGAAATTTGGCAAACTTTACTATTAAATATAATCTATTTTTCTACTTAAAACGATATAATATAAAAATTCTTAAATTTTTTGAAAATATAAATGAATGAAAAATTAATAGAATAAATAGAAGAATTTATTTAATAATATTATATGAAGATCAAGAAGCATACAGTAACGAAACCCCCTAAGAGCCCTATTGACAGCAATCTTTCCTCTGCAACAAATGGTACCATCAGAGGCACAAAAAGCATCTGCAGAAAAAAAAAGAAGAAGAAAATTTCCATTTTTGGTGACTAATGTGAAGCAGATGATCAGATAATAGCGGAATTTGAGGTGAATTAGGAAAAATATAATCTGATAAAATTATTTAGCTGATGAATACCTGTGTTACCATTGCCACAACACCACCAATTAGCATCAGATTAGCATACTGGTTTTTGCTGAAGCTAAATCGAGCCTTCAAGAAGTACTGCAATTTTACAAATTTGTGAAATGTTTAGAGTTGTTTGACATTACTTTTATTTTTTTATTGTAATTTTTTATTTTTATTTTTTAGTTTTATTGATTATATATTTTTAAAAATAAGAATAAAAAATTAAAAACAAAAACTTAAGCCTGATTTGTTATTACTTCTAATTTTCGTTTTTCATTTTTTTTACATACAGAAACTAATAAAAATAATAAACAAATCGAAAAAGACAATATACTAATACAGTAAAAAAATAAAAAAATTAAAAATTAAAAAAACACACAAAAATTAATACATATAAATAAAATTAAAAACTAAAAATAAAAATAAAAAATGATACAAAACCTATTCTAATCAACTAAGTCCTTACTTTTATAAAAGAATTTCTTTCAATTTATGAGGAGATTGAATGATATAAGACTTCACACTATGAACATATGAAGAGTAATGTACCATTAGTGAAACTTCTACTGCTCCCTCTGCAAGACCGACGAAGAATGCAATTATTGCCACATTTGAAAATGTCGGGCTGCAATACAAATTTTATTACCATGATGATCATTAGTAATTATCATAAAAAAAATATTTAAAATATTCTTTATATTACATATGAATTTTTTTAGAGAATAGAAGAGAATTTGGACCAGATTAAATATGGACATTCGTTTATAATTCAAAAATATCATAATTTAACTAAAATCTTAATATTATATTATATATAATTCACTTTAATTTTATGTTTCTTGTTAAAGTAAAATAATTTATTTGTGACGCTACAATATATTTCTTCAAAAATAAAAACATTGAAAAATAATTTTTGCGGTTGTATTATAAGTCCTATACTACTGGACCTGATCTTCAGCAAGCAAATGAGATCTCTAGGGGAAGGAATTGTCTTGAACTTGTGTGGCTTTGCAAGTAAAGTTCCATGATCTTCATTGTCTTCTGGTGATCCCTTTAGAATAGGATGAGTCAAGTTTTCACCATTTGGGACACTTTCCTGAAGGAAAACTCTCATGTAAACAGCAGCAGCTATTGAGACAAGCGCAGCAATCTGCAATAGAATCATTACATTTAATCACATTCTTTAAACTTTTGATGATGAGGAAACACAAAAATGAGAATTTAGAATCTGAATGGCCTTATGACTCATTGAAAAAAAAAAATGTTTAAGACATCTTCTTCTATCAGGATGAGATAGTAATTTAATTATAACAACAAAAACTGGATCAGAACGACCTGAAACGTTAAAGCCGTAGTTAGACAGCGAGTAGTCAAGGTTGCGAAAACATATGCTGCAGATCCTACACCTGCAACAACTCCAAACCCTGATGCTCTTTGTCTCTCTGGAACAGTATCAGCCTATGAACAATGAAAACATCAAATGATTTCCCATATTTTGGGACTTTTAACGATATTAACTGTCAAAAAAGTACATATTAAAGTGACCCAGTTGAGAAAATTACCACATAAGCAAGGGCAAGGCAGTTAATGCTGCCATTGGAGATCATAGCAGTAATAGTCTT
>JAOXYD010000135.1:23740272-23756491 GCA_028565735.1 Pinacopodium congolense | reverse complement strand
CGCATCATTTTATTGAATTTTGACTTGGGTGTATTTATCAGGCTTTGCTAAAGCCTATGGTAGGTTTTCATTCAAACGCTTAATTTTATTGAATTTTGGCTTGGGTGTATTTATCAGGCTTTGCTTAATATACATTACTAGTTTATTAAGCTTCTAATATTATGCTATTGATCTTTGATATCCAATGACTGGCATTGCTATTTCAGCACAGAAAACGGGTGGGCAGGAACTAATTGGAGGTCTTGATTGCACCGTCCACAGGAATTACTTCGGCAGTCAGGTTACTTACTTGCACTTTGATACCTTTAAGTTAGTGGTACTTATCGAGACTTTCAAAGATGGAATTAACATATTGGTATAATTAACATATGGAAATTGGAAGGATTGAAACTGGTTTTATGACAGTGGTTCTGTGGTTACTTGAGGCAAGGTCAAATTTGTGACGAGTTGTGTGTAACAAAGCAGAGGTTAAAAATGAATTTCTAAATAAGACCTAGCTGATCTCTTACTTCTTTCTGAAGAGTTGAAATCCTAGAAAGGGCTAACTTTATGGGTTCATTCAATCATTGATGACTAGTTTTGTTCTCTTGTAGATGATTATTTATTACATATTGTGATTCTTGTACATACATGACTTTTTGATACTTTGCTGGTTAATTCAAGAATTTATGCTCCCTTAATCATATTCATGGTTTTACCTATAAAAGTTTATTGAACTACCTAAAATATAATTTAGTAGTGGACTGTGTTAATGAATTTAGAACAATTCATAACCAAAAGTAACGATGATGATGCTTCCATAATCTTTTAAACTGACATGTACTATAGAAGATTGGTTCTTTGTATACAAGTATAGGAATCCAGATTTTTGTGGATTCAATGATTGTACTCTTATTCAATAAAAACATGTATACTTAGATTCAAAGTTTTGAGGCAGAGCTTTCAGTTCCAGTACTTGTGTTAAAGGAGGGTGGCCCTGAAACTTTTCGTGGCGTTTTCATCTATGCTCCTGCAGTGCTTGAAGTCAGGCCTGAAGTTGAAGTGCTGCCTGTTCCATCTACTAATGTATTGCATTCAAGTTATGGAGTTCAAATCCAAGAGGTTTTTAGATGTTCTCTTGTTTAATTCGCCTATAATCTAATATGCTGAAAGATGATTTAATGTCTGGTATAGTTGGTCAGCTGATGTAACAATAGTTTAGGATTAGGAATAACTTAGTTTAGGTCATAATTTGTAAAATTTGTATATGTTCTTGTTTGTTCATTATTTCGTGAAGACATTGCACTTTTAATTAGAATCTATATCTCTGAACTTTTATTGTTGTTAAATTTAGGTGGTTGTATTTTCATACCCAGATATTTTTTATACTGAAACGTAGGAAATTTTCAAAGTTCATACTTCAAAGGTGGGCTTGGCTTTAAAGTTTCATTAGTGTAGTTAGAATTGGGTCTTGCATTTGGTGCTATATGACTGTAGGATGCTATAAATTACTAAGATGCTAGAAAAAAGGTGGTCAAAATTAGTTAAATTCTTAGGTACCAACATGCTACATTAAAGTATTAAGGTATTATGTCTGATCATGTTGTTGCTCACAGTCCTTCGATTAAAGTTTTGGAGTTAAAACATTAAATCTAATATCAGATTTGGAAGTCTTTTATTTTAGTCTTACTCTGCATTGCTCCTATAGGTGGAATGAAATACTATGAAGACCCACTTTGCTATACACTATAGTTTATGTTTTTTAATGAATGTGTGGAAAGTTAAGATGTAGTCATGTTTCTCATATGGTCTTGTATTGTGAATTTCAATAATGTTTCCTCATGTTGAGTTACATAGGATAATGATCATGAGTTTGGTGTAAAAATCCGTGGATCAAAACATTATTATTATCTATGGAGTGATTTCTCCCTGGTCAGTTTGGTTTTGTATGATTGTAGTTATAAATGATGGTTAATCATGAACTCAATAAATCTTTTTAAGTTAAAAAAGTAGTTTGTTGGCCCACATTTTTTGAAATCCAGTTTGCATTTGATTGGTGGCCATTGATGCTATATGCCAGGCCTTGTGAGACCTACAGAGGATACCTGAAATGACAAATGACACATAGATTATTGCACTTTTAAATTGTAGGCTTTTGTTCCAATCTTGATTTCCATTAATAGACGATGAAAATGTACAGTCTGAGAATTTCTAGGGTATCTAGATTGAGCTGGTAACTATTTTTTCTAATATATCAATTTTCTTACTGATCCTTTTTATTGGAAGCTTAAGTGTAGCTTCCTTTCACTTGGGTAAAAAGAAATCAATCTAGACTATGAAATTTGTACTACATGTTAAGATGAGCACATGACATGGTTGGTAAAAAGATTTTCTATTATGTTAATTCTTGTCTGACTCCTAATTTCCTGATGCTCAAGAAAATGCTATCTCTGAAAACAAGGTGATTGTGGCCCTCAAGCAAGGGAATTTGATAGGGGCTGCCTTCCATCCTAAATTGATGGCAGATACTCGATGGTATATTTAATTTGTAGTTGTCATTTTCCATAGGGATGACTGTTGAGGTTTTCTAATTATGAGTGGTAGCTTATGTAGGCACAATTTCTTTTTAAAAATGGCAAGTGAGGGTGGAGAAGGAATGTTAGGTAGCATCGTCCCAGTTGCAAGAGCTCTTAGCTACGAAGAAAAACTAAGGATTGATCTTCCTATCTTTCAATAGTTTCCTTTGATTTATTATTTTTATTTCTGTCTCGTTTTGTTTCATCATTACTTTTTCTATTTGAGAAGTAATAAGTAACAAAATATAGGGGACCAGTTCAAATAATTCTATAAAAGGTTGTGTAAATTATGTAACGATATTGAGACTGAAATGTATATTTAACAAAGAGTTGAATAGTTATATAGTGCATTTGGTGAGATCAAGGGTCTCACATATGATGAAAAGGATACTGTTTTAGGCAAAATTTCTGATCATCCTACATAAATGCTTGTGTTTTTCACTGTTTCGCCTTCTCAAGAGTTGGGTGGGTGAGGAGTTTTCTTACCACACATTGAAAGTTATGTTGAAGTTTAAATATTTTGTCTATTTATTTAAAATAGGCTAAAACTTATTTTTTGTTCAACTAAATAACTTTTTAATAATTTAAAACCTTATGTTATATTTATTTTCAATGTCGTTACATTGTTATTTTATATTGCAATTGCGACTATATAAAGAATGCTAACATGAGATGGATTAGGAAAAATTAACCACTGCAAAATGTTGGAAAATCATATGATAAAAAGAAATTTAATAATAACAATAATATTAATAATATTCAAATTAGGAAGAAGAAGAAAAAAAATTCATAATATTAAGGAATTTAATAATAATAATAATAATAATAATAATAATAAGGATATTTTGGTCATTTGATTTGTTATTCATTTGTCATTCCAAATTTTTATTTTCAAACCAAATATTGGCATAGAAATTCTTTAGTAGTAAACCAAATAAAGTAATACTCATTCCATTCTATTTCTTATCTTTTCTATTCTTAAGAATAACTATTCTATTACTTTATCTATTCCAACCTTTAAACCAAACAGGTTGTAAGTGTATTCCAGAGTCTTCTAGTCTCCTTTATACTCAGGACTTCTGGATCCTTAAACTCTAGGCCTTATTTAATCAATCATCAAATACACCTAAAGAAATAGACAAGGCCAGGTCTTTTGGGCTAACATAAACCCTGCATCCTTTTAGATTCGGAGGCCCACCTTCTTTTATATACTCTGTCATTTTAACTTTGTATTTCTTCTAGCAGCTTCTTTTTCTTATACCATTGTTGCTTTGCCTATAAAAGACAAATAGTCTCATCAATAAAAATTGGCTGGGCATTTAAATTCTTGTGTTTCTTTTATTCTCTTAACAAAAACACACATTCAAGCTGACCACTGAAAGTTCTAAAACAATGAATTAGACTAGTAAGAGGGCAGACACACCAAAGACAAGGAAAACAAATCTAAGGAGGGTAAGGGGTTTGATAACAACCAAAACTAGCAAGTTAGAGAATCACAAATTCCAATTGTCTTAAAGGTGATAAGACATGTTATTGACATCTAATTTGTGCAGAAGGCACTCTCGAATCCTAGTTAAAGAGCTATAGATGGATTCCTCTGTGGATTTTACAGAACCATTAAATACCTTGAGATTCCATTCGAGCCAAAGACAATAAATGGTACAATAGAGAACACTATGAAAAGCAAGTAAATCCTAAGATGAAGAGCTTATGCCCACATAACGAATTCTGGCCAATTGCGAGAGCTACTTTGCAAGAGCAAAGAACTAGAACTTTGGACTAGAGTGAGCAGGCAAACAAGCACTCAAAGAGAAGATGACCTATGGTTTCAATCTCTAGATTGCAAAATTTACATTGGGGATCAAGAGGCAAGTAATGAGTGCATCTGTCTAACGTGTTAAGGCGACCAAGGATGACCAGCCACACGATAATTGTAGCTCTAAGAATGCATTTTAAAGACCAAATCAAGTGATGCCACTTGACCTCCTTTCAAAGAGGGGCAAATAGACGTGAATAGCTTTTGTTAGTAAACTTTCCAGAGATATGTATACTCCATACAATGCGATCTTTATGCCCTACAATTGGAAGGGATGTAGGGAAATATATAAATAAACAGGAAGATCCCTAATTGTACAACACCATTGATTATCAATAATGAGCAGGCTGACCTTGGCATGGGAGTGAAATGTCGTCTTAAATGTTGAGCCTCTAGGTATAAGTATAAAGTGCGAATAGATAACTAGTTATCAACCACAAATCAGTGCCCTGGCCAGTCCCAGCAACATGTTTTATGAAAGTATGGATATAAGGTCGAAGTTTGAAGAGTTGTGTCATAGTCCAAGATGAATCAACCCAAGCTTGGACTTTGCTTTTGTAGTGAAGATAATGAGCATGCACTCATGTTGACTATAAGCTTCCTAAATCAGTTAAGAGTCACCATAATTGTTTAAAAAGGCAACCTTACTAGCAATAAGAGAAGATGGGACCCCAAGACCACCTTACGCTTTTAGCTTACAAACATTATGGCAGCTTACCTTAACTGCCGGCTTAACTGTAATGTCCCCTGCCCACAAGTATTTGCATAACATCCTATTAATGGCTTTGTGGACCTTCTGAGGCAGGGCTAAATGACTTAACCAGTACAAATGCACATTAGACAACACAAAAATAATTAGCTAAATTCACCCATCATAAGGGAGAGCCCTACTAGTATAGGAATTTATCTTGTGCTTAATCAATTCAAGAAGCGTTGAACAGTCTCGTAAGGAAGGTTTCCTATAGATGATAAGGAGATCAAGATAGGAAAAAGAGAGAGGTTAGAGAGGGATACCTGTGAGGGAGCTTAAAGGTTAAGAAAGATCCACGGCACTGGTAGCCACAAATAAGTTATACTTGTAAGGGTTAATGTGCAAGCCAGAAAAGGACCAAAAAATAACCAAAACTTGCATAAAGTTGGTGACTGATGGGACTTGGGCTCTAAAACACTAAGACATCATTAGCTAAAAACAATTTACAGAGTTTGATGCTTTTACATTTAGAGTGAAATTGAAAGAAAGGATTAGTTCGAACTTTCAGATCAATCATGACTAAAAGGTGTAGAAAGATCCTATTGTTCATACAATTTAACAGCTTGCTTATCGCTAAATGGATAGAAAAATGAATAAATTTTAGCATTATCTTTATTTATTTTAGTTTATGCAAGTTCATAGAAATCATTTTTAAAAAATAAAGTTGATCCTAAGATGCTCACGAACGTTGTGTTAACTGGCCAACTCACAAAATTTTTTCAAAATATATATTATATCAAGATTTATCTAATTAAAATCTGACATGATTAAGGCTTACGCCATGCAAGAAGATTGCTATAATCTTAAGCGTATATAACTCTTATAATCAAATGCCATATACCTTTCATAGTCTGATAATGAAATTTTGTAATAGAAATATAGTGTAAATTCACTCAGATATCTAATCTTATATAATATGTAATTATTATTTTACAAGTATAATAATATAATATTTTTATTTTATCTAGGTGCATATTTATATTTTGTTTATATTAATCATTATAAATTATTATAAAAAAGTACATTAAATTAGTAAGTATAATTGCAAAAAATAAATATTTTTTAGTTAATTAATTAAATAATAGGTTAAATACATAGAAATCTCCTATGTTATGGTCTTTTTTGTTTTAATTAACATCTTTCAAAATTATCACCCGCTTGTGATATAGTTTTTAATTATTATACAACTCTTTATATTTTATTCTTTTAGATTTTTCTTTTTACTTAAAAGAACATAATGTTAAAATTCTAAAATTTTAATACAACATTACTATGAGACTATAAATGAATAAAAACTTAACGAAAATATAATTAAGGATTCCATAATAACTAACAAATTGAGATAAGTAATAACTTTCAAAAGAAACCAATTATGTGACCCTCCTATAATAATTATTTATAGTCATCATAAAAATATCTAAAATATTTATTAATAATTTTAAAAATATAAAAATATGATAAATATTTCTCCTTATAATAATCATCTTTAAGAGGACTATTAAATATTATTAAAAAATTAAAATTAAAATTAAAAGATCAAATAATATGGAGCCTAGTATATACTTAACCTTCAAATAATTGTGTATGAATGCATAATTTAATTGGAACATATAAAAATAATAATAATCACGATGACACGGAATTTAATTTAATTGGAATTCCTCAACGGCTAAGATCAGATATCACACTTCGTGTTATCCAAACCACGTGATTACGCCTCATTCTCACGTGTCCGGCTAAATTAAACAAATTGACTTCAATTAATTATTACATTTATTATTTATATCTACCAACTGAATTAACGGTCACTCCTCTTCCCCGCCAAAAATAAGGCCCCTCATGAGTGTCTGAAGGCACCGTCTTCTCGACCTCGAAGCTACAGGAAAAAATGGCGGCCCATGTTTGGAGATGCACTTACAGTTCGTACGCACCGGAGAATGGGTCCTGGAAGCGAATGGAAGCTATTAAAGGAGCTCAAGCGCCGGAATTTTCTTCGAAGTTAAGAAACAAAAGATCTGCTAAAGCTAGGGAAACCCATGAGAGGACTTGTTTAAGTCCTGGGGTCAAACGGAATAGTCTTAGTTTCACAAGGGATCTTTGCGCTTTTGTGGATAGCGGGTCGATGGACAGTGCGCTCTATGTGTTTGAGAAAATGAATCGCTCAGATACTTACATATGGAACGTTCTCATTAGAGGTTTCTTTAACTCTGGTTTGTTCCGACAAGCGATTGATTTTTATTATAAGATGGAAAGTGAGGGGATCAGAATTGATAATTATACTTTCCCATTTGTGATTAAAGCTTGCAGTGAGTTGTTGTGTTTACTTGAGGGTCAAAAGATTCACGCGAAGTTGATTAAGAAAGGGTTGGATTTGGATGTTTATGTATGTAATTTTCTTATTGAATTTTATGCAGAACTTGGATTGATTGAACTTGCAGAGAAAATTTTTAAGGGAATGGCTGTTAAGGACTTGGTTTCTTGGAATTCTATGGTCAGTGCGTATCAAGCTGATGGGGATGGATTGAGTTCATTGATATGTTTCAGAAAAATGTTGGATATGGGAAATAAGCCTGACAAATTTAGCGTGATTAGTTCTCTTGGTGCTTGTTCGATGGAGGATTTTCTTCGTAGTGGAAAAGAAATACATTGCCAAGCTATTAGAAGTGGGCTTGAATTAGACATTATGGTAGAGACATCACTTATTGATATGTATGGTAAGTGTGGTGAAGTCAATTATGCAGAGAGGGTGTTCAACAGGATCCTTTCTAGAAACATTGTGGCTTGGAATGCCATGATTGGTGCTTATAGTCTAAATGCTCATCACCTTGGGTCACTTTCTTGCTTGAAAAGGATGCAAGAGGAGGATAACTTGATTCCAGACAATGTTACGATGATTAATTTACTTCCATGTTGTTCACATTTTGAAGCATTATTGATAGGTAAATCTATCCATGGGTATGCCATAAGGAGAAATTCTCTCCCCGATGTAGTCTTGGAAACTGCTCTAGTTGACTTGTATGGAAAATTTGGAGTGATAAAATTGGCAGAATGTCTATTTCGTCAAATGCACGAAAAGAATTTGGTGTCGTGGAATGCGATGATTACTGCTTATGTACAGAATGGATTGAATGGAGAAGCTCTCGACTTGTTTCAAGACCTTTGGCATGTACCTCATAAACCAGATGCAGTTACAATTGCAGGTATCCTACCTGCCTATGCTGATTTAGCATTATTTTCCGAGTGTAAACAGATTCATGCTTATATCATAAAATCAGAGCTACTTCCATCCACTTTCATCTCAAATGCAATTATCTACACATATGCCAAATGTGGAGATCTCCATAGTGCAAGAAAAGTATTTGATCACATGATCTATAAGGATGTTATATCATGGAACACAATAATGATGTCTTATGCTATTCACGGGTTCGGGGCCGTCTCTATCCAATTGTTTTCAGAAATGAGAGAGAAAGGACTCAAACCAGATAGGAGCACCTTTGTTTCCCTGCTGTCATCATGCAGCATTTCTGGCTTAGTTGATGAAGGCTGGGAGTTCTTCAATTCCATGAAAGTTGAGCATGGTATTGATCCCGGTATAGAGCATTTTGGTTGCATGCTAGATCTTCTTGGTCGTAGTAGGAATCTAGATGCAGCCAGGCATTTTATCGAAGGGATTCATGTGGTTCCGACAGCCAGAATCTGGGGTTCTTTATTAGCTGCAAGTAGGAAAAGCAATGATATAGTGTTGGCAGAACTTGCAGCTAGGGAAATTTTTGCTTTGGAACATGATAATACAGGTTGCTACGTCTTACTTGCCAATATGTATGCCGAAGCCGGGAGGTGGGAGGATGTAAAACAGATTAAATCCATGATGGAAAAGCACGGGGTAGTAAAGACGATCGGATGCAGTACAGTTGAGTTCGGTGGGAAACGACACAGATTCATCAATCACGACAAGTCCCACGGTCAAAAGAACACGATCTATGATGTGCTGGATATTGTCTTGAGAAATATAGGGGAAGACAGATATGTTCACTCTCTTTACAAGTTCAGACCAGAAGACTTAACTAAAAAGGCAGCAAAGTCACCAGAAAATCACAGTGCCAAACTGGCCATCTGTTTTGGCTTGATCTCTACAGCAATTGGAGATCCTGTTATTGTGAGAAAAAACACTAGAATATGTGAAGATTGTCACGATGCCGGAAAGAAGATATCACAATTCACAAAAAGAGAAATAATCGTGGGGGATTCGAAAATATTTCATCATTTTCGTGACGGAAGTTGTTCGTGCCATGATTACTGGTAATCAAAGTTGTTTAAGGCACACATTTGACAGTAAGTCTTTATTCATCTGTTTGCTCACTTAAGGGAACTTCCATTAGAGCTGCTTGAGATTTTGTCACATCCCACATAAACCAAATTTCATTGACTTGTACAGACACTAAAGCAGATTTTATATACCAGATGCTTAGCATAACTTGTCAACAGAAAGACTTGGAGCTTGAAGGAGTGAATGGGTGAACACAAACAGACGGCCAAGGAGATTGATTATACAATAAACAAATACAAAAGGGTATGCATTATTATAGAGATTTAAGAAAGATAACATATTATATGTGAACTTTGGCTGGAAAACTGACACCTTAGCTTTAACAAAAAGGAGAGCTAGGAACTTCATGAAGAAGGTAAAGACAGGTCAACCATTTGTGACATTGACCTATATATTCTACAGTTTCATATCGACCCATGTGGCCATTTCATATACACTACCAATTGGGAATGTAAGTTGGTTGAATTGTCTTTTGGATTTAACTGACACTTGGCTTGTCTAGCATTCCATAACCTTAAAGTATTACAAAAGTACCCACCAATGTTTCATGACCATTTAACATCATACGATAGGATTGAGAAATTGTCAAGAATAGAATTTAATGCAACCTGTAATTAGGCTCGGACCTCGGTTTAAACTTAACCAAGAATTTTTTTCTCAACTTAAGAGCGTGTTTAGTAGTGATTTCATTTCCATTTTCTATATCTGATTTTTTAAAAATTGAAAAAATTGCAAAAAAAAGAGCATATATATAAAATATAGAAATTAAAAAATAGTACATAAATTGAAAAAATACATAAAAATAATAAAATATACAAAAATAAAATTTTAAACTAAACAAACTTATGTCTCATTGAATTTAAATAGTCAAACTCGAGTTTATTTAAGTTTAAATCAGATTGAGCCAATTTCTTATAATTAAATTTCAATTTATAACTAAAGTTAAATTCAATTAAATTAGACTTTATTGGTTGACTTTAAGATGAATTCAACTTTATAACATTTTTTTATGTCTAGTCTAATCGATATGCTAATAAAAAATAATCAAATAATTATAGCAAATTCCTTAACAAGTAGAATAATAACATAAACCAACAAACATATAGTCCAAACTAAAGATTAGCGACAAAAAAAATGAAATTGTCAACATTCAAAAGCTAGTTTTATGTTTTTTTTTTAATGAAAGCTTGAAAACAAAAAAGTAAACAGAATTTTAAATACTGATTCGGTACGGTATTAAATTTATCTTTAGAATAATATTATACTGGTACTATTTTGAATAATTTTTTAAAATTATAAATTAATATTTAAAATTTATAAATTTTATAAAATAATTTATAAATATATTATATTATATAATTTTTAACTTAATTTAAAATTTTTTTTAATTTTTTTCAATATTAACTTGTATTGATCAATACCTAAAATACTAATCGGTACCAATTAATATTTTTAATGACGGTTGATATTTAAATTCATATTATTTTTAAAATTTTATATTATTTTTCAATTAATACGAGGCATAATACCGTGCAAAACTGAAAAAGTTGGATGTGAAGTTTCACCAAAAGAGAAAATAAACAGAATTGAAAAGTAGTAAGCAAAAAGTTTCTTTCTTTTGGTACTAAAATCCAAACACCATTTACTCATCAATCAATCTCCAAAATTTATAAATTAATAATTAAAAAAAGACAAAGAATCAATATTTACAAGTTTGCCACTATCCGCCAGTCAAACTTGAGTGGGAAAGTACACTTTCTGTCACTGTCCGATGACATCACTCGACTTTCACGTCATCATCTTCGCCGTCGATCTCTTCACTCCTCTCCCAAAAAACGTCTCTCAACGGTTTCACGACGGCTCCGGCGAGCCACTCGAGACACCCGCATTCGCCGAAAAGCTTATCCTTCAATCCCCCGAAGAATCCTCTACCGCCAACCTCTGGCGGCGTCGACATGGGCTGCAAATAAGCCAAAGCTGCGTGCTTTACAAGTGGGTTTTTGATGGGTACCTCGTGCCAGCTCGAGTTGTGGGTCGGCGAGAGGATCGACGTTGGAGACGACGACGGCAATAGATCCCTCAAACTCGTGTATCCACCGCCGGTCTGGATGGTGGTCATCTCTACTTCGATGAAGGAGGAATGGTAGTTGAAAAAGCCGTTGTGTAAGAGGAAGGTCGGGTCGGGAGTTGGATTGGATGATGCGTTTTGGGATGCAACAGTTTGTTTTGTTGAAGGTTCCATAAATGGAAACTAAAAAAAGGAAGGATTTTTTCTTAGTTGGGCGATTAAAGGAAGGATCTTTTGATTATGGGCAGTGATGAATGTTGAAGAATCATGGGAAGTGAGGGAAACTGAAGGAAAATTCTATGTGTTTTTTGCGTTCTGGGTGATTCAGTGTTAAGGTTGGCAGCATGAAGATGGTTCTGGAGACTAAAAAGGAAGGATTTTTTCTTGGTTGGGTGCTTAAAGGATCGATCTTTTGATGATGGGCAGTGATGAATGTTGAAGAATCATGGAAAGTGAGGGAAAGTGAAGGAAAATTCTGTGTGTTTGGTGCCTTCTGAGTGATTCAGTGTCAAGGATAGTGGCATGAAGATGGTTACGGAGACTATTATGAAAAGTTTTTATGAAAGATGGTTTAAGGGGTGAGATTGGTTTTATGGGACAGATATGTAAAATTATTCTTATGAATCACGAAGCTGAGTTGGAGTTTTTATATCCTCCATTATTGGATTTTGAAGCTTTCTTGGTTTCTGTTTCGTTTGTAGACATAAGGGAGTAGTACTAGGAATTTTGCAACAGAATAATTTGGTAGGGTATCAGCACAAAATTAGAAGGAAATCTCTTTTGAGTTGTGTCAAGTTGGTTGAATGATACTTCCAAATCACATTCAATAAAGCATATCTCTCTAATTCAGAATTTGGGATAAATACAACTTGCTGTCTCTGTTAAGAATTGAATTTCAGTAGAAGAAGATGTCTTAAATATCTTCTAATCATATAAATTTTTTAGTTAAATCCTAATAGAAGAAGATGTCTTAAATATCCTTTCTTAATAAGTTAGACAAATTTTTAATTAAATTATTATCTTTAAATTGATTCCTAACAGAAGAAGATGTGTTAACCATTATCTCCTAAAAACTCACAAAACTTTTTTTAATGAAATTACTATTTCTATTAAGAATTGATGCTTAATAAAAGAGGATATCTTAAATATCTCTTAATAAATTACAAGCTCTTTTAATTAAATTATTATTTCTGAATTGAATTTTAATAAAAGATGATGTCTTAAGCATGATCTCATAATGAATTACAGAAATTTTTTTAATTAAATTATTATTTTTGTTAAGAATTCTTTTTTAATAGAGGAGGATGTTTTTACATATCTCCTAATGAATCACAAGATCATTCGTGTTGAACATAAGTTTTTTCAGTTAAACATCCTTTTTAAATTGAATTTTGATGAAAGAAAATAACCTAAACATAGGAAGCAATTACAAATTTTAATGTCATCATTATTAGACTATTCACAGAAAGAAATTCATATTGGCCTATTTCTACGTTATCTGAATGTTTTCTGGGCTAATTTCTGCTTCTAATTTGGGTTTAAAATGGTGTTTAATGGGTTTCTGCAGAATTAGAGAGATTTAATTATGTTCATTATTGTTAGATGTGTTAATAATCCAAACATGTCGTGTTATTTACATAATAATAATAATAATAATAATAATGATGATGATGATGATAATCCAAACATGTGATGTGTTTGATAAAAAAAAATTATTTACATACATATAATAATGTTAATCATATCAACAACTTAACTAAAATATAAGAAACATCAATAATTCCATGTTCTATAATGCTAGATGATTACAAACTTATATTTCCCCACTAATTATATATACAATACTTATGTATAGTTGAGTTGTAGGTTATAATTTTTTATAGTGATTATTGTATTTTTATATTGGTTATTGTATTCTCTTTTTCAAATTTTGTGATGTATTATCATATTTTTTTTATTGATTTTTATATTTAAAAAAATATGAAACTAAAATAAAAAATTAAAGCTTAACTAAACAAAGTTTGATTTCACTCTGATTTGTCTTTGTCTATTGGTTTCTTTCCGTTCTGTTGTACATTGCTTTACCATCTTTGGCCTATTAATTTAATTTAATTTTTATTTTGCATATCATATAATAATGTTAATCATATCAACAACTTAACTAAAATCTAAGAAATATCAATAATTCCATGTTCTATAATGCTAGATGATTACAAACTTATTTTTTCCCACTAATTACATATACAATACTTATGATTTCGTATTAAAAATGATTTAATGTATTAAAAATAAAAATACCCTTAGGCCCTGTTCGTTTAGGTTTTTTATTTATTTTAGTTTTTAGTTTTTTTAAATCCAAAAATTGAGAAAAATATCATAGAAATAAAAATATATAACACACCAATACAACACAAAAATAAAAAAATATATAACACAAAAATTTATATAAATACACAAAACTCAACACAAAAATATAAAAATTACAAATAAAAACTG
Source organism: Pinacopodium congolense (assembly GCA_028565735.1). Lineage (NCBI taxonomy): Eukaryota > Viridiplantae > Streptophyta > Magnoliopsida > Malpighiales > Erythroxylaceae > Pinacopodium > Pinacopodium congolense. The sequence continues at coordinate 23,742,475 of JAOXYD010000135.1, read as the reverse complement.
AATCAAATAGCTTTTGAATTCACTTCGATTTATTTTTGTTTGTTGGTTTCTTTTTTCGATTCTGTTGTACGTTACTTTACCATCTTTGGCCTATTAATTTAATTTAATTTTTATTTTGCAAAAAAAAAAAGTTCACTCCCAAATATCTCAATTAAAATGCAAAATTAAATATAGATATCCAATAATTGTTATATACTCAAACTCCTTTCTTATATTAGCAAGTTTGAACTAGTATAAAAATTAATTTGAATTATATTCAATACCTTTTTATGCGGGGTATAATGCAATATTTTATTCACCTTACATAATTTGCGGCAACATTCTTATGCCATTAGTCCGTATTTTGAAAAAGGTTAATTATACAAAGTCCTTTTTTATTTTAGTCTCTAATTTTTATAAATTATCATTTACTCTTATATTTTTTTCCTTATTAATACTTAAAACACTTTGACGTCATTATTTATAAGAAAAATTAATGGAAAAGAAAAAAATGTATTATTTTTTAAAAGAACTTATTACATGATAACATAGGTGTTCTACTATGTCAGATGATAATAGAGTGTATTCATAACATACATGATGTTATGAACAAATAAGGTGTCTTATTAGAAATCATCATTTAATTTTATATATATTTTGCTTATTAATACTTAAATCAAGTTAATCGTATTTGTAATTTTAAATTTTTTATTATTTTCTTAGTTGAATTATATACCTTTAAAACTTTCTATTGAATTCTTATACACTTATACAAATTAATCAAAGACAATTTTTATAAAACTTAATTAGGAAAATTGTGAAAAGTTTATGGTTTAATTAGAAAAGTTATGAAAGAATTAGAACTACAAATATTTGGAATAACTTTATTTGTAGTCCTAAACCTTTCATAATTTTTTCAATTAAATTCTAATTCTTTCAAAAAAATTTCAAATAAATCTTATAAGAACTGTCTTTGATTAATCTGTATAAATATAGGATATCAATAGAAAATTTAAAAGATATGGATTCAATTGAGAAAATGATTTATGACTACAAATATAATTATTCTTACTTAAATCCTTTGATACCATTCTTTATAAGAAAAATTAATGAAATAAAAAAATGTTATTTTTAGAGAATTTCAGTATATAATACGAATAGAACATGTGCGAGTCCTTATAAAAATGATGTTATGTTTCACTTTTTTATTAATTTTTCTAACGATAATGACATTAGGAGTTTTGGTGTTAGTAAACTAAAACAGATACAAAGAGTAAATAATAATCAGGAATTAAAATGAAAAAAATACAGAAGGATCCAATATAATTAAGTAAAAAACTTATCGAGTAAGAATTGTTGACGAGGAAATACTATGATATAAGTTACCAAACAATAACTTGTAATTTCTACTTTTTCACAACTATACTCCATTTAGAAAAACCAAGGCTATGTTTTGTATGATTTTTATTTTTTGTTTTTATTTTTAATTTTTTAAATATAAAAATAGAAAAAAATAAAAAATAGCATACTAATAAAATACAAAAATTAAAAAAAGTATATAAATCCAAAAAATACACAAAAATTAATAAAAAATTACAAAAATTAAAAAAATATATAACTAATGACAATACCAAACATTCTCCAAGTTTGCACCATAAAAGGAAAATAAAGTTTGCACCAAAAAATAACTTGTAATTTCTAGGAAACTTGCAATTTCTAATTTTTTTCTTTTAGGTTGCAAACTTGGTTTTCTTTTTCCTTTTGGAAATTAAACTTTTTAGCTCCAAAAATAAAATAAAAAATTTTAGTTTATCCTTTTTTTTTGGTACAAGCTTGGTTTCTTTCTTTTTCTTTTAAAGAAATTAAACTCAATTTTCTTAAAGTTCCGTAAGATTTTATGTTTATATTTTTTATTTATATTTTTAAAATACAAAAATTAGTAAAAACACACACACAAAAATTAATGAAGGCACTCAAAAATTAATAAAACATCTTGCATTAATTTTATATTTAAAAATAAATAAAATAAAAAAGTTAAACAAAGCATACCATTATGTTCGATTTAACACCTTCACTTATTGCAAGAAACAAAGGTTATTACCAACAATCCCTCCCATAACTAAATACTTAATGTTAAGACCGTAAGATTAATCATATTTATAATCCTAAATCTTTTATCATTTTGTTAATTGAATCCTATATTTTTGAAACTTTTTATTAAAGT
>JAOXYD010000135.1:23666440-23677149 GCA_028565735.1 Pinacopodium congolense | reverse complement strand
GTGACCTACGAACTATGGCCTTCTCTATCCGGCAGGCCCTATATATAATAATAATAATATTATAATAATATATTTATTATTATATTACAATTTTTTATTAAAAATGTCTCTGACTAACCATAAAATATTGGTTGTGTAATTAGATCCTATTTTATTTTTTCATAAAATTATATATTCGTTAAAAATAATTAATTGATGAAGTTAGGTTGCAATGAATCGTTTATGATAAGGTAATGCAATAATAAGTGAATTAGGTTCACATACATTTATTAATTAATCTATTTTTATACATTAAATTAGTCTAATTTAAACGTTGAATAACTTGAAAATTAAAAAGTTTTAAATGATTCATATGCCATTAATTTTCCTGTTATATTAAATTAGTCAAATCTAAATTATAGATGTATACTATCTAAATCAAATTAAGGATCATTTATTTTTCCTTGTAGGGTTTAACTCAAAATTAAGTTCATTATAAAGTGCTATAAACCCACCAGTTGTTTTTATTTTCACATTCCACTTTCTCCCATTGATCAGTTAAAATAATAAGTGTGTGAAAGATAAATAAAACTTTTTTTTTGGTTTGAAAATGAAAAACCTACTAAAGTCGATAATTGCAAGTTGAGGAGTCATTTTCCAGCAATAAATTTTTAGTTAAGGAATCCCTTTAAAGGTCTCTAATTTGTGGGCTTCATCTTGACAAGAACTTTAATCTTTAACAGTTTGTCATAATTGAAGACAATGGACCATTTTCTTTTTCTTTTTTTTTTTTAGCTTTGGGTCTTTGAAATTAGGTTAAGTTCACATCATGTGGAGTAGCATCATAAATATTTGTTTTTTAATTGAATAAAAATAATTAACCAAACAAAACATGCGATTTATAAAAGTATTGATGATACTCAAGAATTTATACAACGGGCATTCAAAAAATAATAAATAAGGATTTCATAATTAAAAAATAATTTAAAAATAAAACTTCGATAAATTTCATAAGATTAAGGTTTGATTCATAGCTTAACCCAAATTTATACTATCACACCAAGTAATTAATCATTGGTCATAATCACTTTAATTCTTAAAAAATTAAAAGATAAGTTACTTGAATGATTTACACCAAATTTATTTGCGAATTAATTGTAAAAAAATAAAAAATATTTCTAGAAGCGTAATGATTTCTTGAAATTTCTTTTTTTTTTTCAAAAAGTCTCAAGTTTCCTATAAAAGTTAAAAAAAACAAAAAAGAAATCAAAGTTGGCAATGAAATATATTTAAAAAATCAAGTAAAGATACTTGAGATAAGGTCTCCCTTTCATAGTTGTTTATTTGGACCATTTTCATTAATAAATTTTGGACTTACATGACAAAGAACCAAACTGGTGAAATGACCATTTGGACATGAAACGTTATGTAAGAGCCTAGGATTGAAGTTCCTGAACAATGGGAATTGAAGTTCCACCTTTGTCTTTAAACATTTAACATAAGATTTAATTATTATTCTCTTATTATTTAAAGCATTATAAGCATTATTTTATTTTTAATATTTAAAAATATCTTATTTTATAATATTTATAAAATTATATATTTTGCTCGCTAATCTCTAATTTCGTTAAGATCATATTAAAATGTCATTAAATTTATACATATAATATGCCAATGCGACTACTTAAATTGCCATACTACTATGTCACATGAACACATTTAGCAATAACTTAATAATTAACATAATTAAAATTCAGGAAGTCAATTCTATTATTTTATAAGTGTTAAAAAAAGTAAGTTAATATTAGGCGATACAGTGATATTCTAAATATCAAATGTTAAGAAATAAAGTAAATATTTTAAATTAAACCTTTTTATTGGTAATTTTATTTGATTCATTACTCTCTATGTGCGTTTAAATATGTAAAGATGCAATCTTTTTCATTTTCCTCTATGAAAAAAAATAAAAGTATCACATATTGAAAAACAAAATCAAATTTAGTTTGATTTAAGAAACTTTGAGCTTCAATTACTTGAAGTCTATTTGGTTATGATTTTGGTTTTATTTTATATTTATATTTTTCTAAATACGAAAAAAAATATAAAAATCCAAAAAACAGTGCATAATATAAAAAATATTTTAGAAATAAAAAATTCAAAAATCGATAAAACACACAAAAATTAAAATAAAAAATAGAAATGAAAAGTTAAAGGTATCAATTTTTTTATTTTAATTTCTTATTTTTCTAAACACAGAAACAAAAAATTAGTACATAAATCGAAAAAAATAACATACTAATACAACATAGAAAAAAAAACACATAAATCAAAAAGTATACAAAAATTAATATAAAAATATAATAATTACAATAAAAATTACAACTAACAACAATACCATACATTCCCTTAAGGTATCATTTGGTTCAGCTTTTTGTTTTTATATATTTTAATTAGTTTTTATATTGTTTATTTTAATTTTTATATTGTATTAGCGTATTTTTTTTTCAGTTTTTACTTTTTTAAATTTATTAATTTAAAAACACAGAAACAGAAATCAAAACGAACTAGTCTGCCAAGTATGTTCTAAACTAAACGGGCCTCAAATTGTTTCTATTAACTCTTTCCCTATGTCAAAGTTCCTTGCTTTGTTAGGATATGGGAGTAACAAATGGTTGCAAGTTGTGAACTTGGGACTGTTGCAAGATGTGGGCTTAGGGCTTCTTTCCCAAAAAGCCCACGTAGTAGCTAATCCATGGAAGCTGCACAGTTGAAAATGAGGAAGAGATTGAAACAAACGAGAGCGAGGGAGCGGAAGATATCATCCAAAAGGACGAGTCTTCAGTGCGACCCAAGTCAGAGTGTTTCAATTAATATCTGTTGGCAGTAGGACTCAGTTGAGGTAGGTCTCTTCTGGTTTCTGTTTTGGTATCATCAGGAAATTTCAGGAACAAGAGCTTGTAATCCTTTTATTTTGTTGCTCATTGGAGCTTTTAGGTTTATTTCGATTTTAGGGATTATTTATATAGTTATCATTTTTAGTATTGCGTCTGGTTACGGCTTGCTTTAGGGTTATGGGAATTTGTGTTGCTACAAGAAGATAGGTGTTTTTTATTTGTTGCTTCGGTTGAAGGATTGGACCAGAAAGTTTTAGTCATTAATTTGGGAGAAAGATGGTTAACTGGCTTCCATGGTTGATTTGAAGGTTAGAAAGTTATGATGGTAATTTATTAGACAAAGTTTATAAATGGTATTTTGCGCAGGCCATGCGGGTCTCACCTACCCTTAATGTGCTTTAAGAGAAGCATACTGGGTTCCTTTCCGAAAAATGGTTTGGCTTTACATATCTTGTTTAAAGTCTGAAAGGAATGGTGGACAAGGTAGTAAGGAGTGAGTTACTTGCTTAACTAGGCATAAGCTCATAAACAGCTCTACAAGTTGAAATTTGATATTTAAATCTTGTTGTAGGACTTTGTTAATTTGGTCTTGTTGTTTTTTGGTAGGTTCTATTCCAGCACAAATCAAGAATTAGAAGATTGAAAACCACTTTTCTTTTATTACTTTTAAACCCTGAAATTATGACTGGGCTCTTCAGTCTCATGTTTCTGGTGTCAGAACTCTTGAACTGATTGATTTTTATTGTATTTTTTGCTCTTGAACTCTGCAGTTAGCAAAAAGCTCGATTGTTGCTTTTAGTTAATTATCACCTAAGATGGATTTTGATGAATATGATTACTTGGAAAAAACTGTTGAAAATCCTATAACAAGGAAAGTGAAGGAAACTGTTAATGGTGATGATGGTAGATTAACACCTGAAGAGAAAGACCGTAATCGGAGTTCAAAACATAGAAGTGATATGAAGGATGAGGGAAATGATGGTCATCATCGCTCGAAGCATCCAAGATCTCGAGAGGATTCTCGTGATAATAACATCAAAAAAGAGAGAGGCTCATCTCGTCATCGATCAAGATCTAGAGATGGAGAGAGGGATCGAAACCGTAATGGTCGGGAACGTAGGGATAGGGATAGAGGTAGGGATAAGGAGGAGAGAAATGGGAGAGACAAAGATAGAGATCAAGAGAGTGTCCGTGATCGAGATAATGAAAGGGAGAGGGAGAGGGACAAGGAGACTGAAAAAGAGCGTCGAAGCAATAGTCGTACAGAGCAGCATCGAAGCAAGGATGTGGAAAGGAGCCGGGACAAGGAGTTTAGAGAAAGAGATAGAGACAGCAGGTATTATTTGCTATATGTTGTTCTTGCATCTTTGTCAAATTACTCAAGTGAATATCTTTGTGGGTTTTGTATTATATTGCTTTGGATGTATCCTTGGTTTCTTTGAAAAAAATTCTGCAAATTTGTGATTATATGATGCATTTTCTACAGCTCATTGTTTGTTTTTCGATCCCTTAATTTTCCAAAACATTTAATAAAGCTCTAAAGGCCAATCTATCATTCTCTTTGAAGTTGATGAAATGGCTTGCATATACAATAGTTTGGATGGTTGTCAATGGATGAAAAATTATTCAAATTAAGGCATGTTAAGATCTTGGTCATGATCTTAGATTGACACGAGCACATTATTGTTACTGACTTTTGTCACTTTCTCTGTTTATGTAAAGTGATTATGTTTGTGCGTATGAAAGTTGCAGATAGTTATTCCCTTTAAGGTAAAAAAAATCTTTCTTAGAGTTGTGTTTCACTCTCTTAATTCTTCACTTCTAATTCATTTGAAAGCCTTTGTGGTAGAGCTTAGAATTAATGTCTTACTTTCCGAAATGTTGTGGAAATTCTCCTCTTTTGATAATTTTCTTCCCTCCAGTACCCAAGTATTTCCATCTCTACTTCTTGGGAACTTCTAGTTCTGGCTCTTAGCTTTTGAAGGTTGGAGAATAGATGTTATGGAAGTGTTCACTACTTCATTGCCATCAAAGATACTCTTCATGGTCTAAGTTTAATTGATGAGTTTCTAGATTAATTACCCTTTGCTTTTTATGGAATTACTTTCAACAATTTTCTGGAGTTTAGCTCAGTAGAGTTCAACCTTTCAGATTTTATTCTTATCCAGTTTGATATTGTGCTGGATGATTTTATTCTCAATTTATGATTTTGCTGCGAATATTTTGGGTTATTTTGATGATTTTCATTGTTGTGACACTTGGAAAAATTGAAGGAGGAAGACTATGGCACTATCGGTGTTCCAAAGGCATAGTAAATCAATTTGATACTATTTAGGTTTATGAAAAAATTGGCTTTTGATCAGTCTATTCTTGCAGATCTTTGCTTATGACTTTTTATTCTTTTCCCAATGTTGGCTTTTTAGCTTCGACGTACATATGCTTTCTCCTTCATCTAAGTTATTTTGATGGATGCCCTTTGTTTCTCCAGTAAACAAAACATGAGGATAGACTGTTGGTGTGTGGTTTTGCTCTCTTTGTGAGTTGGTTACCTTAACTACAATATTAAATATAGATTCTCCCAAATGGCTAGTAAGTTACATGTAGTTAGTTGTTAGTTGTAAACTGTTGACTGCCTTGCAATTCTGAGTATTGAATATTAGATTCTGGGAATCGCAGATATGCTAGAGCAATCTCCAGATGGTCTTTCTGGCATTTGGGCCAGGCAAAGGAACTGAGATCATGGGTTTTTAAGTGTTTCTTCCTAGAACTTCTACATTCATTTTAAAGCTTGCATTGCAAGATTGGGGTTTCGATGTTGGAGATTGTGACCAGGATGGTGATGCCGTGCTGTGATTTCAGTTAACCTCCTTTGACCTGAGTTGCTTAATTGTATTTATTCTGTTGCAGAAATGCTGGAAGTGATGAACTTTGCTTAAGAGAAGCACTTCATCTTCTTTTGCTTGTGGAAGTTCAGTGTTCAGTGGGCTGGAAGATTGGCCTTAAAAATACGTTCTTTCTGCTTTTTGCAGGATAGACTGCATCAAGTACCTGATTAAGAAGTAGTTTTAGAGGAGATTTAGTGTGCCCTAATCTTTTCCAGAGTGCTAGTTTGATTAGATTCTCTTTCTGTGTCATTCGAAAATCACGATTTTGTGCAACATGATATTCTTCTTTTTGTCATACTTCTTACATTTAAACTTCTTGTGAAGTTTTGAAACAGTAAATTCTGATCATGTTGACCAACTAAGTTCTCTGAGGCCTTGCATGATTTTTCTCTCAGCATCTTGTTCATCCACTTTTGACATAACGAATAAAATTCTGCTTCAGATGCAGATTATGGGATGCCTTGCTTTTGAATTGTGTTAATCCTTTCTCCCCATAATTGTCACCCTACCCTTTTACAGAAGATTTAATTTATCTGATTAGGTGACCTGTTACCTAATTTGTTATCATCATATTTCATGAGTACAAACTTACATATGGTCTTATCGAATCTTAATGAGCATGTAATTTCATTTGATTTTGATGTAATAGAAATGGTATTATAGTTGTAAGTCTGCACGTCAAATTTTCTTGTACTGTTTTTTATGTCTTGGGCTGTATATCTTATCTTATATTTTGGGTGTACTGCACTATATGTTATGTAAGTTGCTAACAGGTTCCAAAATAATGCAAATAGGTCCTTTCATATTGCCATCGATGCAAATTGGTGATGCTGTTTCAATTTAAGATTATTATTTATAGAAGGTACATATTGTGAATTCATTGCTTGAGTAGGTTTTCCTGCTTCCATTGTTGGTGTCAATTTCAATTTCAATTAACTGGCAGTGGTCCACAGTCTTGAAAGATTGTTTCTTGTTAATTAAGATGACTGTTCTTTTGGTTTTATAATGTGGATTCTCTAATCCTTCCATGTTAACTCAATGTAGTTCCTGTGGGATTGTGCTACATGGTTCAGGGATTTTGTCCAATGATAGTGGAAATTTTGATATCATTTTGGTCTTTTTGCTTGCTTGTTTGTTTCTTTTTGTGTGTGGAAACTTTTGAGAGGGAAAAGTTGCTCTTTCATTCAACTATTTAGGCATCTTTATTCTATCATTTGCTCTCTGACTTGCATTGTCCTTCTCTCTTCTTTCTACAAGCATCTAGGATTAGTGATTTTCGTTTGCATCTTCTTGTAGGAGACACAAAGACAAAAAGGAGGAAGGTGGAGAACCTGAGGTTGATCCTGAGCGGGATCAGAGAACAGTGTTTGCTTATCAGGTGGAGTAGATCTGTTTCATATGGAGTATCTATCATCCAATTGCTCCTTTTGTTTTTGATATAATTACTTGCCTTAATTTCAAGTTTAGTTTCATGGTTAACAATTTTTGCAGATTCATTTGAAGGCAGATGAAAGAGATGTCTATGAGTTTTTCTCAAGGGCCGGCAAGGTTGGTTAAAGCAGTTCTACAATTATAGTTTTTCCTTCTCTTCGTCACAAAGTCTGTGCTATTTGTATGTTTATCTAATAAAGGCATCTCTTCTGGAGTCCTAAGGAAGTTGCAAGTATCCAATGAAATATATGAATGCACTCTTCTCAGGAGTTTTAGTGGTTCTAAGAATATGCTGTCAACTTCAGAGTAGTACCGCTGTTATCTATTCATGGACAGCCTAGTTACATTTTGCGATTGTTTAAAGAATGGGATAATATTCTGTACATATGCATGAAAAAGAATGAACTTTTTACCTTGACAGAGGTATCACAGTGTTCTGCTACTTGTTTTTCTACTAAACTTTTTCCTTCTGCTATTTTTCTCTTTTTACATAAATCTTTAGGTACGAGATGTGCGCCTCATAATGGATCGAAATTCAAGGCGTTCAAAGGGAGTTGGGTAAGTTGTATTTCCTTTCATGTTACTCTCTTGGCTAACTTCTCTTTATGGGTCTGACATTATCCATCCCTTTAGTTCGATCTTAGAACAGACTCTAGCTTTCTTGCTGTTGTAGCTGTTTTATTGATTGGAATACGTGAGCTGGATTGTAATTATGTTGTGATTTTCCTTGATAATGGCCATCAACCTTTGTTTTGTTTCATTCGAATGAGGTTATTACCTAAAATACTGTACTGGAGTTCTGGTGTCGTGATTAATGTTGTTGATAATTGCTTAAGGTTGGTTTTTGTGCACTGATTTTGATTGATCAAGCTCCTTAACAAATGGATATTTGATTGCAGAATGAAGTTATTATCATTAGATTTGTGAAACAGTGGATGTATAGCATATTGGATAAGCTTGTTCAACTGTGCTATAAAAGCGCACAGTTGCATTTTTGTGGATGAAACATTTGTTACAAAGTTAACCTCAACTGAATATTTATTGTTTTCTTAGATATGTCGAGTTCTATGACGCAATGTCAGTACCTATGGCAATAGCACTCTCTGGGCAGCTTCTTCGTGGTTCACCAGTGATGGTAAAACCTTCAGAAGCAGAAAAAAATCTGGTCCAGTCAACTGCAACTGCTGCTGGAGGAGTTGGTGGCCTCACAGGTCCATACTCGGGTGGGGCTCGAAGGTTATATGTTGGCAATTTACATGTAAACATTACTGAAGATCAACTTCGACAGGTAAGAGCTATTTTATGTTCTAAGAATATATGCATTTTGTATATACCATGTTGGTGCAGAAACTTTGAAGCATTTTTGGTGATCTTTAGTTGGCTATTTTGACTCATTATTGTCATCCATACAAAAACTTTATTCATTATCCTATTATTATTACCGTCTTTTACATCTTCTGACTTATACGCCAACTTCTCAGGTTTTTGAACCATTTGGTACTGTAGAATTGGTGCAGTTGCCTGTTGATGATAGTGGGCATTGTAAGGGTTTTGGTTTTGTTCAGGTGAGTTCGGTAAAAACATCCATAATTGATCAACACAATCTCAGGAAGGCAGGACACAAAATATGTTGATATTATAGTATTAAAAAAAAATCAAAACTGAAATGAGATGAATTATTGTATTTTATGCTCAAAGCATATTGTTTGTGTAATCTTAAACCAATGGAAATCTCAGGAAACTGAGCTAATTGTTTGTGTTTTCTTGTAGTTTTCTCGGCTTGAAGATGCCAGGAATGCAGTAAATTTAAATGGCCAAGTGGAAATTGCTGGCCGGCCAATTAAGGTTACTTCATACTTCTGTCTTGGGTTTGATAATTTTTATTCATTACATGGTTAATGCACTAGAGTATGACTATATACATACCTTTTCCTTTATGTTTAGGTATCAGCTGTTACAGATCAAACTGGTGTACAAGATGGCACAACAAATACTGGTGATTTTGATGATGATGAAGGTGGTGGCTTGGTTAGTAGTCAGTCTTGTTATTTGTTTGATATTCATGACTATTTTTTGGCTATTAGTATGTTAATAGTACTTGTGAAGTTTTAATCTCATCTTCTGATAAATTTCAGTCATTGAATGCCCGTTGTCGAGCTCTTTTGATGCAGAAGTTGGATCGTAGTGGCACTGCTACAAGGTTAATCTTTGAGACCATTGTTCCTGCTTTCCTTTTATTTGATTTGTCTGACACCTTTTCCCTCATTCGCGGTATTAGCAGCTCACTCGGCATTCCTGCCATCAGTTCTGGTCTTCTACCTGCTGCACCAACCATTGGTACTGTACCTGGAGTTTCTCCTGCTAGTGCTCCTCTTTTACCAGGTTCTGTTCCGATATCTACGCTTTCAGGTTCAGGCCTTCAACTACCTAGTGCAACGAATCCTACTATCAATACAATTGGCATTCCGAGTGAGTGCTTACTTTTGAAGAATATGTTCGACCCAAATTTGGAGGTTGGTTAGTTCATGCGCACTAAGGGTGTGTTTCCTGTCTTTGCTCGTGTTTCTCATATAACTAATTCCGTTTTCTGTGTTATATATAGATGGAACCAGATTTTGATTTGGATATTAAAGATGATGTTAAAGAAGAGTGCTCAAAGTTCGGAAATCTCAAGCATATTTTTGTTGACAAGTAAGCGAAATTTCCTTTTGAAGTGCTTACTCTTTAGAACAAATCATTGCTTGTTTCTTTTCAAATTGCCTTCCCTTTTCATCTGTTGTGATTTATTTCATTCTATGAAAGCAGGAATAGTGCTGGTTTTGTGTATCTGCGATTCGAGAATGCGCAAGCTGCTATAAGCGCGCAATGTGCACTTCATGGCAGATGGTTTGCTGGGAAAATGATCACTGCTTCATTCATGGTAAACATTTTCTTGCAAAATATACTGTTAACAACATCGTTTCAAACTTATCACACACTGACTTGCATCCGACATTCCTCCTTACACTTGCAGGTTCCTCAGACCTATGAAGCAAAATTTCCAGACAGCCAATAGAAGTGCAGATTAAATCTATGAAACAACATGAATGTCTACAAATTCTGGCTAAGTTGATCTGTATCAGTGTTAAGAACTTAGTATATTTACTGTAGGGTTTTTCATTTTAACCTCAAAGAGGAGGATGGATTATGATTGTATTGCCTTGTATGGGAAACTTCATAGCAGTTAGTTGCTGGATAATTTTGAATCACTACCTTTCCTTTTACTTATCTTTCAAGCTGGACGATAGGCGAGTCTGGACTGGGCTCGACTAAAATGGATCTAGGGTTGGCAATTGGTTGGGCCCCTTAGGAGCTCAAGCCCAAAATTTTTAAAAGACCGAGTTGAATCAATCCTGATTATTCTGGAGTCGGGGTTCAAATCAATGTATTAAATATTGTATCGGTACTAGTATCGGATTTATTTTTAGAATGGTACTGTACTAACATTGGTCAATATCGGTATCATTTCGGATAATTTTTT
>JAOXYD010000135.1:23655309-23666340 GCA_028565735.1 Pinacopodium congolense | reverse complement strand
TAGCTAGGGCAAGTCAAGATCGATCCCACAGAGAGCTAGAGTGAATTACTATCTCTAATGTTGTCAAAAAGAAAATAAAACCCTTGGAAACAAAGTCATCAACTAAATACTATGACGAAATATAAACAAAAAAAAACAAATAAGAAATATAAAAGTTGGGTGAAAGACATGTCAAAAATTATAGATTTATAATCGATCATTGAAATAGATTTGCGATTGGTATAAGATGCTAGCCTATAAGTTCAAACACGCTCTCAAACCCTCAGTTCTGTCATTTTTAGATAGGTCCTATACGATAGAAAACCCATCCCTAATCACGAGGTAACCTAGAATAAGTTCTCTAAATTTTACGACGCGATAGCATTAACAACTAGAAAACGATTAGCCTAAGGTACAGTCTCACAAGCTCAGATTGTATAACTTAGAGAATTAGAATTCTAGGCTAAGTTGATTAAGTTTACTGACAAATTCAATTACCCTATTATTACCTATGGAAATCACTAGGACTGTTACGAATCTCAAGGTTATTCCTAACAATAGAATTAGAAATTAAACCTAAGATGATCAATCTTAAGAATTGATCTTTAATTCATGTAATTTATGTGGAATTAATTGAAAATAAACTCAAAATCCATGCAGGTAGTGCGTCCCCTTAGTGCGTCTCCAGCAGGTGCAGATGGGTCGTCCTCTCCTGGTGCAAGACTCCAAGTGGTGTAGTGTCTGGACAGCAGTAGCTGTCTCCTACTGAAGCAACTTGGTGCGTCTGATGGTGAAGCAAGGAAGCCGAAGCTGCAGCCACCAGCTGAGACCGCCGTAAGTCTCCAAGCCGCTCCACCCGACACCAGCTCTCCACTTGTTTCTGCCTTTTTATACCTAGGGAGTGGTCAATCACCAAATTAATTATGCTCCCTTGTCTGAATGCCCTGCTGTCTCGTTGTGATTTTTTGAATGTCCTTATGCTCTTGTTAAGTTCGTCGTTTTGACGAATTTAACTTATTTATTTATTTATTTATTTAAATTCACACAATCTTTAATTTCTCCAATTGTTTTAAATTCTTCATGCTTTAACTTAAAATTTGTGTTATCGCAATAAATTTGTCATTAAATAAAATATAATACAAATTAAATATTTAAACAATAAAATAAAACTAAAATGACATTAAAAAGCATATGAAAAATTAATAAATTTCAATCTTATCACCAACCTTTTTATCCAAGGTTTTGAATATCGTACCAGTATTGGTATTGGTATCGGCCAATACCAGTACCGGTTCGGATAATTTTTTAAAATTATAAATTAAATTTTGAATTTTATAAAATTTGTAAAATAGTCTATAAATGTACTATATTGTTTCGTTTTTAATTTTATTCTAAATTAAAAAGATTAAAATATGATTTTTTTAAATTTTTTTGTAGTACTAGTCAGTACTAGTTAGTAAAGCACGTATCGATTGGTATCGGCCGATGTTTTTGTTATCGATTGGTATTTAAATTTGGTACAGTAAATTTGAATTTTGTATTAATTTTTGGTTGGTATGATGGGTATTGGAGGGTATGGTACGAAATTAAATACTTTGGTTCAAATAAATTTAATTTGATTAGTTTGATTTTGACTAATTTAATCTCAATGTGTCATGGTAAGGTCAAAAAGATATAGGTTTGAACTAGTGTTTACCAAATCAAATTGACTGGTTAGTTGGAAATCAATTAATAAGTCAGTTTGGTTATATAATTAATTTTTAATGTATTAATTATTTTTAGATGGATGGATCAGGATTAATTTACCATTGCTAATTGAATATTGCCTAATTCATTGGACCTAAAATGGACATCAAGTCAACAATAACTATTGATGCAAGGAAGAAATTTCAAATTCCTAAAACTATAAAAAAAAATTTAAGTTACCAAAATTTTCTATTTTGAATTTTTGGACATATTATGTATGGACCTTAAAATGGGCTAGGCCGAGCATAGCAAAGATGATATATTACATAAAACGCATCGTATTGGAATGACCAGAGTGCCCGACACGACGTCGTTTCTCTTGTCTCCCTCCTTTTCCAGTAGAAGACTTGGAGTAAAAGAAATCCTTCCTTTAAACCCCATCCATATCGGACCCTGCCCCATTTCAACGACCCGATTTCGCTCTCCCTCTTTGCCCAATTCCGATTCAGTAAACTCCCACCGGCCGGCGACCATGACTCAGGACGTCGAGATGAAGGAGCTTCCGGCTCGCTCCGACTCCGCCGTCGTCTCATCCACTCCCTCCTCTCTCCAACGTAATTTCTGATTACAGCCCTAATTGTATTGATTTGATTTGTCTATGGGCTAAAAAACTGTTCTAAATTGTTGGGTTTTGGGGTTTTATAGATTTGAAGGAGATTGCGTCTCTTATTGAGACCGGCGCGTACGCGCGTGAGGTGCGCCGGATAGTACGAGCCGTCCGATTGACAATGGCTCTGAAGCGAAAGCTCAAAGTTTCTGTGCTTGCTTCTTTCATCAACTTCACGCTGACTCCCGGATCCGACCCGCACAGTCGACTTTCCTCGTATCTTCCCAAGGTAAAGTTTCAAGCTTTCGGGATTTGTGAAACTAATTTGTGTCAATTGTATAATTATATGCGCTATTGAAGAACATTTCTTGTTAGGGTTTATGTGAAAGATCATTTGATTAAATCATGGCTTCAAAGCTAATTACTTTCCTGCCCAGTTAGAGGTTGGGGTTAATTGTACGGGATTTTTGTATTTATAGTGAATGATTAGCAGATTGGCTTGTTAATGACAGGAAGATGATCACGACATGGAGGTTGATACTGCTACATCGGCTGCTCAAGCTCCTCCAAAGCAGCACCACTTACCAGAGCTTGAGATATACTGCTACTTGCTGGTGCTAATATTTCTGATCGATCAGAAGAAATACAATGAGGTAAAAGGATGTTGTTAAATATTTATACGGTTTCTCTGAGATCTAAGTTGACTGGTATTCAATTTTTATTCAGGCAAAAGCTTGTTCATCTGCAAGCATTACCCGGTTGAAAAACATGAATAGGAGAACCGTTGATGTACTAGCATCAAGGATCTACTTCTATTACTCTCTTAGCTATGAACTCACTGGGGATCTTGCTGAGATTAGAGGGTTGGTTTCCTCTTCATTCCTTTGAATTTAACATCTCTCATATATGGAAGACATCTGAGTGAAAGACTTTTTACTTATTTCGTCTATTTTGTATTAGTAAGTACTTAAAACCTTATGTAAAAGCAGGAGCATGTTCTATTGCCTTGCTTCTTGTCCTTTATTTTCAATCTAATCTTTAAAAATAATTTAATCAACAGTAACCTCCTTGCTCTTCACCGGATTGCAACATTGCGCCATGATGAGCTGGGCCAGGTACTTCTTTATTCATAAAACTTATTCTCGAATTGTTGCTGAAATCTCGTAACTGGATAATTTTTTGGTGCAGGAAACACTTCTTAACCTGTTGCTTCGCAATTACCTGCATTACAATTTGTATGATCAGGCAGAGAAGCTGAGGTCAAAGGCACCACGATTTGAAGCTCATTCAAACCAACAGGCAAGTTTTTCACTTTTTGACAAAGAAAATGTAGTCTCTTGTATGCAGCACACTTTTGCTTATGAAAGCTGTAGTGTATCTATATGTTGATCAAGAGCCACCCACCCACAGGAGATAAGGTGTTGAATTTATAGATATTTATGCAGTGTATTGACACCAGCTGCCCATTACATTAAATTTCTATAAAACAATCACTCTTACATTCCCTTCTTAGCATTGACCTTCTTCCCCTTTTTAGAATTGTAGGCTTAGACTTTCTGTGTCTTTGGATGTTAACTTGTGAACACACTGAATCTTATCTCCTGTAATCTCTTTTGTTGAAATATGTGACACTAGTAAATTATTTGTGAAAACTGTAAGTTATGATGCACTTTGCATTAATGGCATGAGATTTATGTGCAATTGTCTGACACATATGGAAGTGCATCGGAAAGACTTCAAACAATGACTACTTTTTCTTGCAGTTTTGTCGGTATCTATTTTACCTTGGAAAGATTAGAACAATTCAGTTGGAATATACAGATGCCAAAGAATCCCTCCTCCAAGCTGCTCGGAAAGCCCCTGTTGCAGCCCTTGGTTTTCGAGTTCAATGCAACAAGTGGGCAGTTATTGTAAGGTTATTGCTTGGAGAAATCCCCGAGAGGACTGTTTTTATGCAAAAGGGCATGGTGAATGCTTTGAGGCCGTACTTTGAGCTGACAAATGTAAGTGTAGATTGATCAAATTCAATTTCTGATATCTGTAGGTACCCCTGGAATAGAGATAGCAACATCATTTATGTATGACTGCAACAAGAGTTTGAGCACTTATATTCCTAGATTACTGTGCCTATGATAGAATGCTGAGTAAATACAAATGAGTATCCAATGCCAAGCTTGTTGGAATAGATGCTTTTTTTGCTATTATAAATTGTCCGATATTCTTGGTAATTTGCATGTGAAGCTCTGGATTTGATATGCTCAAATGTTTATTTTTCCAGGCTGTGAGAATAGGAGATTTGGAGCTCTTTAAATCTGTTGCTGAAAAGTTCTCCACTACTTTCAGTCAAGATAGGACACATAATCTAATTGTTCGACTGCGTCACAATGTCATAAGGACTGGTCTCCGCAACATCAGCATTTCTTATTCTCGTATTTCACTGGCTGATATCACCAAGAAGTTGAGGTTAGACTCTGCAAATCCCGTGGCAGATGCTGAGAGTATTGTAGCAAAGGCCATAAGGGATGGTGCTATTGATGCGACTTTGGATCATGCAAATGGGTGGATGTTATCTAAGGAGACAGGGGATATATACTCAACGAACGAGCCACAGATTGCCTTTAACTCACGCATTGCCTTCTGCCTCAACATGCACAATGAGGCTGTACGTGCACTGAGGTTCCCTCCAAATTCTCACAAGGAGAAAGAAAGTGCTGACAAGAGGAGAGAGAGACAGCAGCAGGAGCAAGAGCTTGCAAAACACATAGCTGAAGAAGACGATGATGAGTTCTAATCAGGCATTTGTTAAAGACGTTTCCTTTCATTTTGAAATACCCACCAAATGTGTGTTTTGATAACTTTTCTTCAAAAAATTGTTACTGCTAAATTAACTAGTCTTCTATTGGAAGCATAACTTTTACTTCTAGTGTATCTTTATATTGATTCTTGAGTTTGCTGCAAAATTTATCATTGCATTTTATAGGCAGTTGAAATCCAGGCCAGTATGTTTACATAAAAAGATGCAGCACATCCTAGGGCTTCTATCTTTCCATGTTAACTGCATTAATCAAAGGCCAAAATTTTGTTACTCAGGAATGATAATGGAAGGCATTTTAGCTACAACTTATGCTTCATTAAAGGATTGGTATCGGTAATATCTGCTGATAAAGCTGCTTATCTTAACATGTCACATAATTAGGTGAAACAAAAGAAATACATGGAAAAAGGGGTAACCATGATCCATCTTCAATCAGTCTTCTCACTTTTAAAAGGCTATAAAATACTTGCTCAACAATGCAAAATGTATCAGCCCTTTGTAATTGGAAGAAATAATTGAATTCTTCATAGAAAATTAACATTCCCCTGCTATCCACAAAGAAAAGTCTTTCCTAGCATCTTTCATACATAGGTTACAAGATGTCGGATGGTACAAAATATCCATTTCCTTTAAGCTGCAGAAATCACCATAAAGGCTAATTGAGAAGAACAACAAAATCCACAAATTCAGTAAGAATGTTGAAAACTTTATCATTGACAGCATTCAACCAGTCGAACTCGATCCAAATGACTTGACGATGCCGCTAACTCTGTCTGCAAAAGTTCTGGATGTGATCTTCTTACCAGGGACATGAAATGGATTAGAAACTGCATCAACATAGGCAGCATGGAACGTCCTGAAAAACTGCATCGAAAGATTGATTACAGAAGAAAAAACTAAATCATGAATTAAAGAACCTATTGCTCCCTTTGTTTGTTCCATTTATTTTTTAACTAGTGTACAAGCTCTAGACCCTCAAAGAAATATACCACAGGGCAGGCAATGCTCAGAAAGACGAATATTCATTGCCATAAGTAGAAAGCATACGCAATAATACACGAGTAATTCCCCAAATCACAAAAACTAGGCAACAAAATCAACCATAAAATCCCACAGAAAAAACAACAGACTTTTGTTCTGCAATGCCCCTAAATCAAACTCCCATTACACTTCACTTGAAAAAGAAAATGTGTGAACAAAATACGAACCAAAAATATCTCCTTTTGAATGAAATTGTAAGTTTTACTTTCATATGTAAGACACATATTCATAACAAACACTAAGAAGCATTCACGTACATTTTCATTAGCAACTGCTGCATTTCATCTTTACTAAGGTGAGTTCGGACATTTATATACTGCCCGTGTATGCACACTACATAAGGCTTCAAATTAACTAGTAATCCTGGTTTTCGGGATCAATAACTCCACAGAGTCACCTTTCCAACTCAGATTCAAGTTTTCTTGCAGAAATTAAACTGTTCAGCTTGAAAGTAAAATGTTGCATTCTATATCATTCCACAACAATATTAGGCACATAGAAAGCAGATCTAGCAGCAAGAAATATCTCCGATTGAACTATACAAACACAAAACAATCAATCAAAAACTATTCTTGTACAGATCTAGTAGTCCTGTTTTCAGGATCAGTAACTCCAAAGGGATACCTTTCCAACTCAAATTCAAGTTTCTTGCAGAAGTTAAACAATTCCAGAGTAGAAACAAAATCTTGCACTCTATATCAATTCCATGGCAAATGTAGGCACGAAGAAAGCAGATCCAGCAGCAAGATATATCTTGAACTAAACAAACACAAAACAATCAATCCAAAACTATTCTCGTACAGATCTACTGGTTCTGTTTTCAGGATCCATAACTCCGTAGGATCACTTTTCCAACTCAAATTCAAGTTTTCTTGCAGAACCATTCAAGTTTATAAGTAAAACTTTGCATTCTATATCAATTCCACAGCAATTTTAGGCACAAAGAAAGCAGATCTAGCAGCAAGAAATATCCCCAATCAAACTAAACAAACACAAAACAATTAATCCAAAACTATTCTTTTACAGACCCTACACAATTACAAGAACAAAACAACCTGAACACAGCAGTATTACTCACATTTCGCACGTCTGCGTCTTTAACATCTAAATCTGTGGTCACCAAGATAAATTTCACCTTGGTGTTAGTCAAATAGCCATACCTGAAAAATAACATCATCATCATCAACATCATAATCATCATAATTTGTAAGCAAATCTATTTTCAATCAAATTAAAGAAATTTCATTACACTTTATAATTCTCAGTTGGATAAAGCAAACCAAGAAACGCGTCGTTCAGCATAGGCCCTGATTTCTTGGGGTTATTCACTGTTGCATAATCAAAATTCACAATAAAGATCCAAACTTTGAACAAAATCTTCAAAACTACTCTACTTTCTTCAATCTTAGACAGATCTAGATTACCTCGCTCGTCGACTACATCGAGAGAGCAGTGGACGATGTGGTGGAGCTTCAGAGCATCGTCGGCCTCTGTGAAGCTTTGAATGTAAAGTGGATTATTCTATGAAATCATCATCATCATCATTACGAAAAACAATGAAAAAGATCAGATTTTTTTTTAATTTTTCAAAAACGAACGTTGATTAATAGAGGAGGCGCACCTGGTGGCCGACGACTGCGACGCACACGATCATCTTCTCTCCGGCGGAGCTGATCAACTGCAACTATCAGAGTACGAACTAATTGCTTTACTCTCTAGTTCCTGCAAATTCTCAATGCGACGTCGTCGAGGGAATAAATTAATTCAGTTGATATTTTTTAAAAATATTTACCAAGCATTTTGTCTGAAATTATATGATATTTATTTGGATAAAACATAAATAATTTATTATAATTTTAAAATAGTAAAAAGAAGGCTTTGGTAGTTATGCATTGAGCCTACCGTATCACTTTTGTTATTTTGATATGGTTTTCCATTTTAAAATTTTTGTTTTAAAATTTTATTTCTGTTAAAATATATATTTGATTAAATTTTATAATTAAAATTTAAATATAACATATTTAAAAAAATTTTAAATAAAATATCCTCGTATACCTAAAAAATATATATTGATTAATAAATTGTAATTCTTATTTAATGTAAACAAATTTATTTATAAAAACTGTTTATAAAATATAAAAAAATTATATATTCTTTTTTTATTTATATTTATATTTATATATTTATAAATTGTATAAATAAAAATAATGTAAATATATTTTTGTTTTAATTTTTTCTTAAAATAACATAGACCTAAAAAAGATAAATAATAACAAACAATCTATAAGATTTAATCTAATAGTTAAGGAATTTTTACATTTATTAGATTTTAAAAAAATTTTAGATATAAAAAGTGAAAGTTCATGAATATTTCAGCCTTTTCATATTAAAAAGCAGCTCCTCTATGAATAAACAATTGGTTTATTTAAGTATGCATTACAAATAATTTACAAATTTTTTTATTTAAATAAATCACTTAAAAATTTAACAAAACCTCTATGGATAAACAATAGGTTTATTTAAGTATACATTACAAATAATTTAAAAATATTATATTTTGAATAAACCACTGAATAAATTAACAAGAAAAATCCTCTTAAGCCTTAATTCTTGGCTTCTGGCACTTATAAATCATTCCCCCTACCAAGCTAATAGCTTTAGTTATTATACACTTTCATGAAATATATAATTTAAATATTGTATAAAATATTAAGTTGGGTTGGAAAACATTTTTGGGGTTTAAGGTGTAGGGTTTTTTTTTACTTGAATTTCTCTAAATTATACATGGACTTCAATTGCTTGCAATTTGCAAAAGAAAAAAAATTAAATAACCTACAGGCTTGTGCCTATTTATGACTTGCATTAAGTTATATATATACATAATAATACTAATAATTAGGGATGATCACAGTCGGTTATGAGTTATCGATTATGTAGTCATCCCTGTCACAAAAATACAGTTTCAGTTAAAACAATGGACTTTAAAACTGCGATTTTGGAAACATAAATGCTATGAATCATTTTGATACAACAAGGAGTGGGGTTTTTTTTTTAAACTAAAGAAATTGAATTAAAAAAGAAAATTGTATACACAACACAGCTTACCAAAGGAGTCTAAAACGCCAATCCAAGGAACAAGCAACTAAGAACCAAGAAATGCGCTACCACAAAGACATCTTCACAAACAGATAATAGAGAGGAAATTACAAATCACTCAACCAATCACCATTTGATCTTGATAAAGTTTCTACAGTAGGCATGACATTGATTTGCCAGGAGATATAGCTGTGTATCGTGTATAGTTGAAGATTTCATGAATAAGAGTCATAGTCGTGTAGGCCTTGTGCTGAAAATTTTTTATATTCATTTGCTTCCAAATGAAATAAACCGAATTGGCCAAGGCAAGCTTGCATACAATTAAATCTACAGAAGAAACAAACCTAATCTGAACCATTAAATGAGCAATAGAATGCAAGTCCATAGCATTTAAGGTACGATTGCACAGCCTTTGGATAGCTGATTAAATAGATAAGGGATAGGAACATTCAAAGAACAAATGCTGGTAGGATTCCAGATATGCTAAACAAAGAGGGTGGTTGGAAGGAACTTGTAAAACTCTGTAAATGCGATCAATTGTGTTAAGTTTACCTTGAAGGGCTAACCACAAGGTGGTGGAGGCCTTGGGAGAAGAATGCTTGAACTAAACCAAGGAGTGCCATGTCATTATTGGCCTGGCCACCCGAAATGAAGGATAGCAAGACTGATCAGAGAAAACACCTCTGGAGAGTGAGAATCACCAATACCTGTCCTCTCCTGCATCTGACAGCTAGAAGCTGAGAAGCTGATCCTTCATATCAGACGGAGGGGGCAGGTGAAGAAAGTGGAAAAGGCCTGATAAAACATAATGGATTGAGGCATGCACCAGAATAATAGATTGAAGCATAACAATACTAGGATTAACACTCAAAGGTTCTGTATGGAGCCATGAATCATGCCAAAAAATAAAAAAACTATTCATTCCAGATCTAGGAATGCTTTGGATGAGAGGTTTGAGAGCTTAATGCAAATTACACAATTGAACAATGGTCCAAGAGGAATCATACCTTGGCTGAAGCACTAGAAGCATCGATTCCTTAAGTATTAGACATGGATCCACGTAATTCACATAGCTTCTTTATCATTCAAGATCCTCCAAACCTGGTTAGCTATGAAAATCTTGTTAGTGATTTTAATAGACTTAAGACCAAGTCCTCCTTCAATTTTGGGGTAACAAATGTCACTCAATTTAAGTTTAGCCATCAGTTGTTTATCCAAATCTCCAAACCACATAAACCTTTTCATAAGCTTCTCAATGGATTTAATAACATTTGTAGGCAAAAAGATGTGAGAAGCCGAGTAAATATGCATACTACTAATGATGGAGTGCAATAACTGAACTCTACCAATCAAGGAGAGCATTCTATTACACTAACCTGAAAGCTTAGAGTGGATTTTGTCGAGAAGAGGCTTAAAATAAGCTTGAGTAGGTCTCCTGGAAGACAGGGGTAACTCTAGATAAGTGAAAGGCAACTGATTGAGCTTTATGTCAATGAATAACGCTATCCAGTTAGTAATAAATCCAGCCCTTCTAGTAATAAACAACTGGCTCTTAGACTTATTAATTATCATACCTAAGATCATAGAAAAGGAGTTAATAGTAGACATCAAACATCTAACAGAAGAGGGATCAGCCTTGGAAAAAACAATGAGATCATTGTTCATTCGCAAAACAAACAACTAGTTTTACGCTCAAACCGCAAGTATACAAGTCGTAACTTGTAGTTTATAACGGATATCGATCCCACAAGGATTGAGTTAGTCACCACTTACTTTAGGTTTCTCTTTGTCTAAGGAAATAACTTCA
>JAOXYD010000135.1:23620887-23646855 GCA_028565735.1 Pinacopodium congolense | reverse complement strand
ATACAAAAAATTTTAGTAAAAGTAATTTTAAAAGATAATAATACACCTCTTCAATTTATAAAATTCATTTGAAAATTTTAAATTATTTTGATAAAATTTAAATTAATTATATTAAATTTCATAAAATTCAAATAATAAAATAGAGATGAACCGCTTTTTACATTACAAACATAAAAAAAATTAAAATTGTTAATAAAATTTATAATTAACACAAATTAAAAATAATAATACAAAATATAAAAAGTTAACATATAAACACAATGCGAAAAAAAGTGTAAAAAATTAAACAAAACGAAAAAAAATAAAAACGAAAAAAAACGGAACTGAAAAAAAAATCAAAGCTTTATAGTTACCAACCAATCAAACTCTGCCCATCTCCGTAATACTATGTAAGCAACACAGCAGGAGAATGGTATGCTATATGAACGAGTACGTGCACTAGAAAAAAGAGGTGAGCTGATTTAAACAAAAACATATTCATGCGATCCGCATAATTCCCAACACTAATACTATATGAAGTCCCTAACATCAACTTAAAGACTGTCAAAAGGTGAGATGATTTAAACAAAAACATATTCATGCGGTCCGCATAATTGCCAACATCAAAATACTGTATGAAGTCCCAACATCAATTTCAAAGACTTGTCATTAGATTCCCTTCTCTAACATTGATCTAACCCTCGTTGAAAGAGTAAAGAGTCTTATAAATCCAGTAGCATCAGCTTGATCATATCTGCCCGCTCTCAAATGATGAAACGTCCTCCCTACACAGACTATAGGGACTCGTCCACCCTATCACAGACAAAGAACCCTTGTACAATTCCAGGGTTACTGAACCAGTTGTTGTTGCTGTGGTCTTCTCCATTAATGCATCCATTGATTCAAGGAAAGGATCAAACCACCTGCTGCATAAACCAGTTCTGCATATTAAGTGCAACAAAATCCTTAAATTGCACAATTTCTCATTCAAGTGTCAAAAGACTCCAGCTCACAAACAGCAGAAAATAGGATAGTCCCTCCAGGAGTTTCATACACGCTGCAGCTTTTCATACCAAGAAATCGGTTTTCAATCATATTGAAAGGGCTGATTCCGTGCCTTCCACAATCTTATTGAGTTCAGAGAGTAAGGATGCAGGAGACGTCTCCTTCCCATTTACCGATACTGAAAACCCCAAAACTATGCTTATATCGACATATCTACCAAAAAAAAGATGGGAAAAAAGAATCTACAATAGAATTAATAATTACAAAGAGAACTTCAAGTAAATGAGAATTACTCAGATTCGACAGATGCATCTTTTGGATCTACTGTTATCATGTACATATCCTTTTTGGGTTCATTTTGCAGGTCTTCCAACATTTGGGTAGATATGTCGATATATGCAGGTCTTCCAACATCTTTGTAATTATCAATTCTATTGTGGATTCTTCTTTCCCATCCTTTTTTTTTGGTAGATATGTCGAGATAGGCATAGTTATGGGGTTTCCAGTGTCTATAAATGGGAAGGAGATGTCCTCTCCATCCTTACTCTCTGAACTCAATAAGATTGGTGGAAGGCACGGAATCAGCCGTTTCAATATGATTGAAAACCAACTTGGTATGAAATAGGTATAGTTTCAGGGTTATGAGAAGGAGTTGTCCCCTGCATCCTTACAGGTCTTCCAAAATGTCACCCTAAATGCTGCAATTTCATTCAGTAGTGAGAGAGAAGATGAGCAAATAAGATGGCAGTAAAAAAAAAAACAATTTATTAGCACAATGTCAACAAGTCAAGGAGGCTAAGCCAAAACTCTCAATTGTAACCACGTGGAGGGTTAACCTTTTCCAAAGTTATCACTTTTATAGTAGTATATATCTGACCTGTAAGTTATTATTAATATGTAATCAACAGATGATGCACATAGAGTTATACAAGCATACAACAGTACATCTCTATCATGTCCCAAAAATGCATGCAGGTAAAAAAGTAACTTCTCTTCATATCAGAAGATTTCCAATAATGCATCATAATGATATTCTAAAGGAATTGTTATATCCATGTCGAAGTTGTTATTCAACTAGCACATAAGCATCCATTACAAATTTTCCAATTATTTTTAGTAGGAATTTGAGCATTATATTACCACAACATATATGTCATTAATTTGGTGTTGGCAAGAATATCGAACCAATGGGTCAACAGTATCTATTACATGTAAACCCACTGTCATCAACTCTTGAAGTTCAACAATCACACCTTATTCCTGTTCATGTAATAAGTAAATCATACCTCGTGGCGAAGGTGCCACAAATTCCTGTCTATACAAGTCTGAAGCAGAAGGTAATGTGTGTGAGAGGAGCATTCAAAGTGACTTTAAAGACTACATAGGTAGATTGGAACTAGTGGATCTTAAATTTGACGGAAATTTCTACACCTGGTGCAACAAGCGCGGACCTACTACTTACATGAGGAAAAAATTAGATAGGGCCATGGTTAATTTTGAATGGCTAACCCAGTTCCCTGCTAGTAAAGCTACTTTTACGGAACCTTTATTTTCAGAGCATTCCCTGATCCTTATTCAAAATCTAGAAAGGGATAAGATTATCAAGAACCCCATTCGATTCAATAACTTCCTTGCTGAAAGAGAAGAATTTAGTGATACAATCAGTCAAGGATTGGAATATCACGTGGTGGGGTGCAAAGAGTTTGTATGTGTACAGAAATTGGAGGCCATAAAAAGGGAACTAAAAAGGCTAAACAAGAAGATAGTGAATGACACTAATGTGGATTCAGAAAATGCTAAAAAAGAGCTGGGAAGATTCAACATGAACTAAGTATTACACCAACAGACACTGATTTAATCTCTAAAGAAAAACTTGCTTTGTATGAATATAAAGAGGCCTTATCAACACAGAATTCCCCGTTATGGCAAAGATCAAGAACTAAGTGGTTACAAGAGGGAGACGAGAACACAATTTTTTCACAGCAAAATCAAAGCAAGGAAAAACCCAAATTCCATTATCTCACTGATAAAACAGAATGGAGAGCATACCTGTTTGCAAGATAAAGTCCAGGAGGAAGCTTTCATGTATTTTAAGAACTCCATAGGAACTCCAGCTGTCACTCACTCTTATACTAATATTATCCAAAGTTTTGTATCTGACCAACTCTCCCAAGAGGATGCTCCAGATCTGTGTAGACCCTTCACTGAACAAGAGGTAGAAGCTGCTGTGTTTGACATCCATCCTCTTAAAGCACCTGGCCCAGATGAGTTGAATGGGAGATTTTTTCAAAAAGCCTGGCCACAAATTAAAAGTATGGTTACTAGTGCTGTGTTAGAATTTTTTGAGACAGGTAAGCTATTGCGGATTATCAATAAAACATTTATATAGAGCTCCAAAGACTACAAACTCCCAGAGTCTTAAAGAGTTTTAGACCAATTGCATGCTGCAACACATTGTATAAGATCATTGCTAAGATGCTGGTTACTAGAATGAAAGGGATTCTGAACAAGCTAGTTAATGAAACCCAAGCAGCTTTCCTTCAAGGCCGATTAATGGGAGATGTTTTATTAGTGCAAGAACTACTAAAAGGTTACAATTGGCAAAGTGCTCCTAAGAATTGTACCATCAAAGTTGATCTTCATAAGGCCTATGACTCTATAAGTTAGAATTTCATTATGCATGTGTTAGAAGCCTTTGGTTTCCCAACTAAGTTTAATGATTGGATATTGCAGTGTATCTCTACCACTTCCTTCCAAGTAATTATAAATGGGCAGCCAACAAATTTGTTTTCAGGAGGAAGAGGACTGCAGCAAAGGGATCCCATTTCCCCTTGCCTCTTTATTCTAAGCATGGAGATTCTGTATAGACTGAAAAAACATAACATTGGACAGGACAGAGAGTTCAAATATCATAGCAAATGTAAAAGCCCTGGCCCATTTAGCCTTTCTTTTGCTGATGACCTATTGCTGTTCTCTAGGGCTCATGATAGATCTATTCGAACACTAATGACTGCATTAAGTACGTTCAAACTTCTATCTGGGCTAGAAATGAATACATCCAAAAGTTTTATGATCGTATCAGTTTCAGCTAATCTAGAGGCACCATGGCTGTCTACAGTGGCAGGTCAGCAGGTGAGATCGACTCCTTTTACATATCTTGGTCTACCTATTGCTCTTAGGGCTGCATGCTAGTGAGTGCACTGTTTTACTAGAGAAAATACATAAAAGAATCCTCCATTGGAGCAATCACTTGCTGTCCTATACAGGTAGAATACAACTAATAAAATCAGTTCTAAGTTCGGTTCATGTTTACTGGTCAGCTCAGTTTTTCTTGGCAAGAGCTGTAGTTAAAAGCACTGGAAGGATGATGAGATGTTTTTTATGGGCTGGTAAGCATAATCGGCAGTATAAAGCTAAGGTAAAATGGTTGGAAGTCTGCAAACCTTATCAAGAAGGTGGGCTGGGAATTCCTTCAATCAATCTCACAAATATGGTTCTACTGAGTAAAAAGGTTAATAACTAATAAGGAATAGATTTGGGCTAAATGGATGAGAGATCACCATCTCCATAATTCCAGTTTGTGGGAAAAGAAGAGTATTTCTACCAATGCAACCTTTTTCTGGAAACAACTTATTAAGCTGAAGGATAAGCTGCGGACAGTGTAAAGTGTGACAATGGAAATGGGGAACTAGCATCTTTGTTCTATGGCAATTGGAGTAATGCTAGACCTATCTGCAGACCTGATTTATTTAATCAGCTCTCAACTATCTACCCTTTAGAAACTGCAGTAAAAGTATGGATTATTGCAAACTCCTGGAATAACTATCCAGTGAAGTGTCAAAAAATATTACCAGAATATAGGCCTAATTCCTACAGAGAAGATACTTACAAATGATTGAAGCATCAATCAGGTTCCTTCACTAACAAGACTTGTTTGGAACTCTACAAATTACCTGAACAGACTCAGCACAAGGGGAAAGTTACATGGAGTAAGAAGCTGTTGCCTAAAGTGTCTTTTCTTATGTGGCTAGTGACTAAAAAGACGCTGAATACAATGGACATGTTACAATATCTACAACTGCCTCTAGTTGTACTCCACGCAAGACACACACGGAAAATGCTGAACATCTATTTTTTTTAGTGTAATTTCAGTAGTTATATATGGAGCAGAATTACAAGGCTATGTCTATGGGATACTGCTGACTTTAGTTATGTTGAAATTCTTAGTTGGTTTCAGACTAATAGACAGATGGATAAGGGGGTCAGGATATAAGGTTGATTGCACTTGGTTCATCTATGTACCAATCATGGAAAGAAAGAAATGGTCTCTGTTTCAAGGGTTCTGAAAACCCTCCTGAACAGGTTGCGACAGGACTCATTAACTGGGTCAGAGAACAGCTAATAGCTAGTAAAGTAGCAGAGAAATGCAGCAGTAGAGTGAAGGAAATATGGAGACTCTTAAGTACTATGAAACAAAAGATTAAACCCTAATCTTGGCTTGAGATGAAGATTAGGGTCGAAGACAAATTTGAGCTACAGAGTCACGAAAAGCATATAAATCCCATAAGCAAAGTTGGATGATTACCTGGAGGAGAACACTGGGTAAGGATGACTGACGATTCCATTTCATTTCCCTAATCAAATCTAGTGTGGTTAGACTTACACATAAACAATCATGGAAAAAGCAAAATTTTCTCAACCTACCTTACTCTGCAAATCATCATCTGATGGAGAGATCGATGGAGTTGGAGACGACGGTTTCCTTTCCTTTGCTGGATTAGGGCGTGAAGGGCGTCTGAATAGGGCAAGCTATGTCGACATAGCTTTGACCTTTGAGGATGTTTCCTAAACTTTTAGGCGGTTTAATACATACAGTCTTGATTTTTATATATTTTTTTGAATTTTTATATTTTTGAATTATCAAAATATAAGAAATAATTCCGAACAGCACTTAGATGTGTATTGCTTGGGCCGATTGAATTGGATCTTTGTTATATTTCATATTATACCCTAGTTTATTTTCATTTGCACTAACCTGTGATTGAATTATAGTCTATATCATAATAATATAATTCTTTAAAATATGAAAATTATTAAATATAAGATATTTTTAAAGAATTTTAATTTTTAAATAATTATTTAAATTATACCTGTTGTTTAATTTTAAGTGATTAAAATTTTTAAATAACTAATCACAGTTTATTAGTTATAAACTATTATATACACCTACACCTCAATAGATATTTTTTTAATTGTAAAATATACATCTGCACCCGAATAGATAGTTTTTTTAATTGTAAAAACAATAATGCAATATTTTAAGATTAAAAGAATGGAAAAGAGAAAAGAGATATTTTAGTTAACACGTATTACACAATTTTCAATGCATGAGATACTAGTGAATTTGGTAAGTATAGAGATTTAATCATGGTAAATTTTTCATGTGAAAGAGAAGATACGTGTTTGAACAAAGTTGAACATGTATTCTAGATAACGGAAGGCGTACACTTGAATATAAATGATCGTTTGATTCAGTTTTTAATTATAGTTTGGTTGTTTGGTTGTAATTGTTATATTTTTTTATTGAATTTTATAAATTTTTGTATTGTTTATCTTAATTTTTATAGTATATTAGTGTATTATTTTTTTATTTATATGATGTTTTTTTTATTTTTATGTTTAAAAAAACTAAAAACCAAAACCGAAAATGAAATCATTTTCAAACAAGCCCTAAATAGATTAAAAGCTTGAAGCACAATTAGATTATAATATATGATAGGATACTTTTTTATTTTGTTAAAATAACGATTTGTTTGATCTAATGACTTGAAAAATAAATAAAATTTTAAAAGTCTATTTGATTTTATTTATTATTTTTAAACATGAAAAAAGGAAGAAAATACGTTGGATTATATTCTTTTTTTATTTACAAAATCAAAAATAAAAGTAGAAATAGAGAAATAAGAAAATTCTATTTCTCTATATTTGGAAAACATATTTTTTTTCACATTGAATAATTGACATAATCTATTAACTAATATGTAATTTTAAAGCATATAAGAATATTTTAATTTAAGAATTTGAATTTTTTATATTTAGTTATTACTATTAAATTAATTTTAACTAACAAAATTTTGTTTTAAAATTTTCTATTATAAATATCAATTAAATAAATTTTTATTTTTATTATAAAAAACAACAAATATCTTTTAAACTACGTGAGTTTTCATAATGTTCCAAAATAGAATATGTGAGGCAAATAAAGGATGAACGAAGGCTTTAAAGACTATTTACCAATGTTTTCAAAACTGGATCAGATATTGAATTGATGAAAAGAGAGATTTAAAATTTAGAGGCTTCACTGGTATTAGACCATTATAAAACAAGCATTAAACCGATATAAAATCAGTGTTTTAAAAATCGTATCGGTACCGAGGTATCGGATTGATCCCGAAAACGGTACTGTACTGGTATCGGTTAATATCGGTACCATTTCGGATAATTATTTAAAATTATAAATTAATTTGAAATTTTTATAAAATTTACAAAATAGTCTATAAATGTATCATATTACATAGTTTTTAACTTAACTTTAAAATTAAAAAGACCAAAATACAAAATTTTTCTTTAAAAAAATTTTAAATTTTTTTAAAAAAATTAAAATATATATTTTTTATTTTTTTTTGGTACCGGCTAGTACCAGCTAGTATTTGAATCTGGTACCAGTTTTAATGATTTCGTACCGTTTTCCGGCCGGTACGGTACAAAATCAAAAACATTGTATAAAATAATAAAAAATATAAATTATGAAAATAAGTAAAAATATATGATAGAAATTAAATTTATAATTTAAATATTAATATTTATTAATGAATAATTAACAATAATGATTTTAACTAAAATTAAACATAATATAAGATATTAAAATAATGACAAAAATGAATATTGTACTTTTGAATGAAGTTACGTCTCATATTCATCAAGAATTTCAAAATTTTCAACTAAATTTTATGATATATAAAATATTTTTATTCAACATAAAAACTATTTAAACTATTAAATAAACTTATAAAAAATTTAAAAAATAAATATCAAGTTATTTAAATATTGATGTATTTTAATTTTTTTAACTAAATAAAATATAAATTGCAATGTTTTGAAAATTAGATTAGATATTAAAATAATTTAAAATTTAAAGGTTTAACTAATTGTAAAATAATTATTTATGGGATGATGTAATAATAATAATAATAATATCCATTAAAAAAGATTTATAAAATAAGTTCACTTGTATTTAAAAAGAAAAGAATAATTGTAAAAATATTTGATTATAAAATACATAATGTGATACTTTAAAAAATAAATTTATTAGAGAATTAAATTTATATTAAAAAATATAAAAATCTTATTCGTATTTGAGAGGAGGACATACTTTACTAATTAAAGAGAAAAAAAAAGACTACTTTACATAAGTACTTTATAGATCCAAGATTAGAAAAAACCACTTTTTACACTTAAAAAAACATAAAACAATGAAAAAATATTGAAAAAGACAAGAAAGGCATTTATTTTGAAACTTATGGACTACAAGTCTCTTATAAGGCATTTATTTTGAAACTTATAGACTACAAGTCTCTCATTTCTTTTGTTCCTCTTTAAGAATGGTTCTTCGTTTTGAAGCTATCTACAAGCCTCTCCCTCCCCTTATTCTTATGTTTATCTTACCTTAAAACAATGTTTTCTTTCATTTCTCTGCCATTCGAATTTGGAAAAAAAAGGTAAAATAGCCATCAACTCTGTTTTGTCATCTCTCTCTCTCACATACACATTTGCTTTCTCGTTGCTTCTGTTGATAGAAATGGAAAAAGGAAAAAGAAATAGGGATAAG
The DNA here is from genome assembly GCA_028565735.1 of Pinacopodium congolense. NCBI lineage: Eukaryota > Viridiplantae > Streptophyta > Magnoliopsida > Malpighiales > Erythroxylaceae > Pinacopodium > Pinacopodium congolense. The sequence continues at coordinate 23,637,983 of JAOXYD010000135.1, read as the reverse complement.
AGCAGCGAATCAAAGAGAACCCAGTAATTTTTACCAAACCATTTGACCGATCGGTTATTAAAATAGCTAGTCGATTTTTTATCTTAAAGGTTTTAGTAAGAAACCAAACTGGTAAACTGGTCGATTTTTAGTTAATCCAATTAAACTGATTTGTTCGGTTTGATTTTTAAACCTATGCTATTTACTTATGGGATGGGGCTATATAAATTTCTCCATCAGGTTTCCAAGTATAATCCATGTCAAGTTTAAGACCACTAATTATTTCTTTCAAATAAAATTTATTAGGCCTATTTTCACATTGTTTTTATTAATTTATATGCCATTTTATTAATTTATATATTTTTTATTTATTTTAGTGTTATTTTTATTAAATTTTTGTCTAAAAAATAAAAAAGAAAATCGAAAACAAATTTAGAGTCCATTTTGTTCAACTTTCTGTTTCTATCTATTTTCCTAAATACGAAAATAAATGAAAATATTTTTCATTAGGTTTTTATGCGTTTTTTAATTTTTGTACATTTTTATTTATTTTAAAATTTTCATTATTTTGGTATTTTTGTTGAATTTTGTTAATTATTTTCAACAGTTTATGTTTAAAAAATAGAAATAGAGAACAAAAAGGTAAAAAGCATTATTCTTACCCTAATATTTGCACCAATATTTAGGTTAGATCTTAATATTTTAGAATGTTAACATTTAAAAAACATTAAAAAGAATCATAATTTTTTAAAAATATTTAAAAAGAATTGTGATCTTATTTCTAATAAAAATTAGGTTTAGAATTGTTTTTAAATATTTTTAAAATGTCATGGTTTTTTATAAATATTTATAGAATGATTTAAAATATTATGACTTTATTAAAATTAAATTTTTAATAGAAATAATAATTTAATTATAGAAAAATATACGTTCTTCCCGAGCACTTCACAGAAGTTAGTTGAATTATGTGACCCTACATGCATTCAGGTTTTCCAAGCTCTATTAACATTTTTTTATCTTTTCCAAGTTAGTTTACTTTTGTGACCCTACATGCATATGAGTTTTCCAAGCTCCATTGATAGTTTCTGGTCTTTTATAAGCTTAGAATCTCTATATACAATTGCCAAATACTGAATGCAATGTGTTAACCGACAAGACATTGTAACAGAATAAATAATTTGGGTTTAAATATATTAGGAATTTCTATGCTCATAATTTAAAGATTATCATTTATTTTTATATAGGAATCTTTAACTGACTAATCTACCCAGTATTAACTTAAGTTCAAGTAGGATCATTAAATCCGATACTTTATGATACACAAGATCATCATGTAGAGACAAGTGCAGAGCATACTCGTATCTTTATGTGACATAAGTAAACTTATTGGAAATTCAAGCTTCTAGGAGAGAGAAAGAGTTTTTAGAGAGAAGCCATGGAAGAAACACATAATGTTATTGATTAAACTTTAACCTTATTACAATGGAAGAGAGCCTTTGCCTTTATAGGTAAAAGAACACATAAAAGATAAAGACCTTATCGATAAGATCAATGTCATATCACTACATCATAAGGATAAGAATAATGTCTTATCGATACTATTAAAAGAGATAAGATCAAATTCTTATTATCATATCGTAAAGAGATAAGAATAATGTCTTATCATATAGGGATCCATAATAACATAAAGACAAACAATATTCATTACATGATCCTACAAAAGAATCTAATGATTCCATTATTTTCTAATAGGCTCCTGCCACGACTACATATTGGATGAGGACGCACTGGAACTGGAACTGTCACTCTTATTGTCTTTTCTACTCCTTTTGTTGGGGCTTGGTTTGTTAGTTTTCAATTTTTTTAGAAAATCATCAAGTGCTAACTTGTTAATAACATGAGTTTCATCATCTGGGTTTTGGGCATCCTAGAAGATAAAGACTGTTGATTAGGATGAATCGACGGTATCTGAACCTAATTGGAGATCCATCATAAGACTATCTGAAATTTTTATTGGGTTGTATTTGGAATAAGGTCGAGTAGAGACACCATTTGTCTTATTTGTCTGAGCTTCTAATGCTAGAAAACCTTCTTCATATGATCTCATCATCATACAAGATACTGGCGCTGAGACTTTCTCAAGAATCGTAAACATCACTAATACAAAACATTTTGATTAGATCCAATGTTCCTTTCTAACCGCTTTTAATAGTGCAAATAGATCCTTTGGCCCGTGTTAATGATTCTTAAGATCAATCTAAGGTCTTGAACCGGGATCATTATCATCTGGTTTGGGTTGGATCTTCTTCTAAGGATGACACCTTTTCTTCTAAGACTTCTTTTTAGAAATATAGTCATTATCGCCATCTTTATTGTTAGAATATCCATCCATCCAACAATCACAATCTGAATCACACATGGAAGGATCTATGCCCCATATGAAATGTCCATTGACATGATTGACATACATATCATGTCCATTAGGAAAGACGGAATGGATTAGGGGTCCATCGATACCTTTTCGGTGAGAGAAAGTTGGAGAAATCATCAAAATAAGCCCAGAAGATTTAGGTGGATTTAGATACCCTTCTCCAGGTCTATTGAAAATAGACTTGATAGTACCATCTTTCAATCTATATATGATTGAAGGAGTGGCAATATGGATCAATGTTTAAGAAACCGGATCGGACCGACTGATTTGACCTGGTTAATTTGGAACCGATTGGTTTATCGATTCGATTTCTTTTAAAAACCGTTATATTTAAAAACTGTAGGGTTTGGAGTCGAACCGGTTAAGTTAATCGGTTTGATTCAATTTAATTCACTGGTTTGACCGGTTCGACCGGTTTAAACTGTTAGTCTGACTCTTTTTAACTTAATCTAGCCTAACTCATCCCTCTTTACTTTTTTTTAAATTTTTATTCCAACCCACTCTTCTAAGTTTTTTTAAATTTTTTTTATTTTTATTATCTATTAAATCTATTATTTTTATTTTTATTTAATTTTTATATGTCATTATGTATTTATTTTATCATTTTTTGTTATATATATTTGTTAAAATAATAAAAATTTGAATAAATTTTTTTTAATATAATATATTTTTTATATTATAATTTAGTAAAAGATTAACAAAAAAATATATTAATAATTTATACATCTTATTATTTTATATCGGTTCAATACCGATTTTATAACGGTTGAACCTCTAAACCTTTAACCCCTTCCCTTACCGGTTTGATGTCCGGTTCAGTTTTTATAACATTGGTATGGATTGAAAGACGGTGAGAGGTATGGAATTCCTTCTCGTAGTCTGTAATCCATTCTACTAGTAGTAGTTTAACTAGTTGTCCAAGTGACAACTTTCTTAGGATCTTAAGGATGGTAGTTTCATTTTGAAATTTGTCAACTACCATATACAAGGCATCACGAGTAGAATTAGTAAAGTTTGGATTTAGAGTATGATTCTGCACTTTGTAAATGATTTGACGGTGTAATATGATCATGATAGCAGTAGGATCTTACTAAGCTCCAATGATTTGAATATTGACTTTTAACATGGCAGGCAAAGTGGGATCATAAAGCTTAATATTGAAATCTGAAGCGATGGTTATTATAATACTCCCATTATTAAGAGTAGTTAAGAGAATACCAATCAGAGCATTTTGGTATTGTGATCGTTTCAAGTAGAGATATATGAGTTGTTGCCTGAATACCTTTTCTTCCATGTAAAGTTAAAACCATGCGAATGGCACCAACGTGGAGATGTGTGTAACCCTATTCTTGTCATAAAGCAATTAATTCATAAGGAAATTCCAGGGTGACGTACTACTCTTCAGAAGTAGCTTTTAATCCATATTGATCAAATCTAGAGCCTTGGATCAATTCTTTATGGTGAGGTCTATGAGCGGAGATTAAGGAGCGAATACTCCTCGTGATACAGCTATTGCGGTGGTATAGGCTATAAGGGCTTAATAATGAAAGCTGAGTATCACTGATTTTTGTATCATCTGGTAGATGAGTGATTTCTACTATATTTTCTATTTTATGAGAGAAAGTGCGTTATATATTTTTTGGAAGTGGTACTAATAAAAGGGCTAAAGAGAAATGTAAAAGATTTACTGATGAGGTTGAAGCTTCATTCATGGTAACTGGGGTTCTCTCCCTACTCACTTTTATCAATAATAACATTATTACTATCACAAGAGAAACTTTCTTTAGGCTCTGATAATACTGGGATACCTGTGAGGATGTTGATCTTAGGCAGAGGAAACTTATCATCTCGTAAGAAAGTATTTAGAGCTTTATAATCAATGACTAACCTATTCTTTCCTCTCTTTTGTTCCGCCTACTTATTTACATAGAAAGTTTGCCACGCCCAATCTGACTTGGTTGATTCGATCAATCCTTACTTTAAAAGAATATCACATTCTTCTTATGCCATCTTTAAGTTTTCTGGATTCATTCCCAAATGAGTTGCCTTGGTAAGATTAATGTCCTCATCCTTCTTCACTGGGATACCCATGAAGGTAACGAGGTACCTCAAATGGATTTAAAAAACTAAAGTTAAGTTCGATTATTGGTCTAGTTTGAGAACTTATAAGTTAAACACGGATTGTTATAGCTAAGATCCCAAGTATGCTAGTCAAGACATAAACCCTTCTCTCTACGGGCGTCAACTCTCAAGGCCTGCCTATTAGGGATCTTCAACTGACCAATCTACCTCATATCAATGTAAATTCAAACAGGATCATTAAGTCCAATACTTTCTTATGCACAGTATCTTCATATAGAGGCAAGTGTAGAGCATACTTATATCTCTGTAATAGAAGTAAACTTATTGAAAATTCAAGCTTTCAGGAGAGAGAAAGAGTTTTTAGAGAACACACAATGTTATTGATTGAACTTCAACCTGATTACAACGGAAGAGAGCACTAGGATATTTGTGAGGATTACAGAGTACCTTAAATGGATTTCAGAAACTAAAGTTAAGCTCGATCCTTGGTTTGGATTGAGAACTTCAAAGTTAAACACAGATTATTGTAGCTAAGATTCTAGGTATGCTAGTCGAGACATAAACCCTTCTCTTTACGATGTTAACTCTCAAGGCTTACCTGTTAGGGATCTTTAACTGACCAATTTACCCCGTATTATCATAAGTTCAAATAGGATTATTAAGTCTAATACTTTTTGATGCAAAGGATTCTCATGTAGAGGTAAGTACACAGCATACTTGTATCTCTGTGACAAAAGTAAACTTATTGAAAATTCAAGCTTTTAGGAGAGAGAAATAGTTTTTAGAGAGAAATCATAGAAGAAACATACAATGTTATTGATCGAACTTCAGCCTAAATAAAACGGAAGAGATCACTAAGATATTCGTGAGGGTTACGAGGCACCTCAAATGGATTTTAGAAACTAAACTTAAACTAAAGTTAAGCTCGATCCTTGGTCTAGATTGAGAACTTCAAAGCTAAACACGGATTGTTATAGCTAACATCCCAACTCTCAAAGCTTGTCTGTTAAGAATCTTCAACTGACCAATATATCCCATATTAACTTAAGTTCAAATAGGGTCATTAAGTCTGATACTTTATGATGAATAGGATCCTCATGTAGAGGTAAGTGCATAGTATACTCGTATCTCTGTGTGATAAAAGTAAACTTATTGAAAATTCAAGCTTTTAGGAAAGAGAAATAATTTTTTAGAAATGAGCCATCGAAAAAACACACAATGTTATTGATTGAACTTCAGGCTGATTATAATGAAAGAGAGCCTTTTCTTTTATAGGTAAAGGAATACATAAAAGAAAAAACCTTATCACTAAGATTAATGTCATATCACTACATCCTAAGGATAAGAATAATGCCTTATCAATACTATTGAAAGAGATAAGATCAAAGTCTTATCATCGTATCATAAAGAGATAAGAACAATTTCTTATCGTACAGAAACCTACAATAACATAAAGACAAACAACATTTATTACACGGTCCCATAAAGGAATTTAATGATTTCATTATTTTCAAATAAGCTCCTACCACGACTGCATATTGGATGAGGATGCACTAGAACTGGAACTGTCACTGTCATTGTCGTTTCTCCTCCTCTTACTGGGCTTGGTTCGTCAGTTTTCAGTTTTTTTAGAAAATCTTCAAGTGATGAATCGTCAATGATAGGAGGGTCATCAGTTGGGTCTTGGGCATCTTGGAAGATAGAGACTGTTGATTGGGATAGACCGGTTGTATCTGAGCCTAGATGGAGGTATATCATAGGATTGCCTGGAATTTTTATTGGGACATGTTGCAAACTGATAGATGTAGAGGGCCTTAGAATGGGCCCAAGTCATGGAATGTTGAATCCAAAGCTGTAGCATCTTTCTCATAGTCTATAATTTCAAACTCTGACATTTGAGGCTCACCAGAGGCAAATATTTTTGGGTAAAGTCCAATAGATATTGTGGCTGCTGACGGTACATACCTTAGGATATTGTTTAAGTCGTGCATGAAATCTCCGAGGCCTTTGAGAACATGCTCCTTTTTATCGAGGCCACTTGAGTGAAGTATGGCAGAAGTAAACTTAATTGTCTGTATAAATGGATCCATCACGTGTATCGTTATAAGGTCGATGAAGGATGAAGAAGAACTGGGTATTTTACTTCTCTATCGAAGTCTACCATAGTCGAGGATTTTGAATCATTTGAGAGAGTTAGGATCTCCATCGCATCAGTGGTTAGTACCACTCCAGGAAGGTCTATAAGAGGGAGTTTTCATTTTCTCTATTGCATAAATGCTGGTAAATATGTAAGGGATGGATAGAAATGGCACAGGCATACAAAACCGAGAGTGCCTAGAGATACCACATGGTATGTTTTGTTATGGGGCCATTGAAGGAGAACACAGTGTGATATGATGTTTGTAGGTTAAAAATGGATGGAGTGCAGTGGGTGCCAGGCAACTAAAGGAAAAGGTGTAGGTAGTAGAAAAGATTTACTCGTGGAAGACTAGTAATTTAATTAATAGTAGTAGGACTACTACCAATAGGAGGGAAGTATTTCTTCACCTTAGAGGTGCTTGATTGGCTAGCCATGGAAAAGATGAGAGGAAGAGATCTAGAAGGAGTAATGAGATGACTAGTTATTAAAGGACAAGCGAGGAAGTCTGCTAAGATATTTTGGTGTCCCTTGTTGTGTTTAACTTGGAATTTATGGTGGGAGAATCAGTCCTTCCACTTGAATAATTGTCTATCTGGCATAATCTTTTTACTGTGATATAAGATTTTGGGAAAAGATGTATTGTCCATTTCTACTGTAAAAAGATAAGGGCTGAGGTGAAAGTTAGACTTTTCTATACCTCTTTTGGCTACTAGAATCTCTTTGGAGATTGCATGGAAGTGTCTTTCTGAATCTTTAAACTGTCTACTAGCCTGCCTACAATAGAAACATTTTCCATCATCTCCTCTATAAGCACAGCTCCCAAAAAATCTTCACTTGTATCAAACTGAAGGATTCTTTTACCTTTATCTGGAATCTTCAGTGGAAGTGGATGCTGAGTAATCTTCTTTAGTTGTTGGACTGCTTTTATTTAATTAGGGCTCCAAAGTGGTGGATTCTTCATAAGCAACTTGGACAGCTGGTTGGTATGACCAACCATATGAGGGATAAAATCTCTTATGTAATAAATAATCCCTATAAACTGTTGGATTTACTTAACAGTAAGATTCGTGTCTAGAAAGTTTAATAATTCTCCAGCTATGTGTAAGCTGAGCTGGTAGAATGCATCCTAAAACTTCATACCCAAAAACGTTTTTTGGATTAATCCGATATGACTTTTAAGGTCGAAAGCATGATCTCATACTTGTTAGTAAGATCTAAAAATTGTTGTAATAGGGCCCGATCCTTTTTCTGGATTTGAGAGTATAATAGGATATCATCAATGTAGATCAAGGTATTTTGTAAGATGGGCCTAAATCTTGGTCATGGCCTTCTGAAATAGTGATGATGCAACTTTTAACCCAATTGGCATGACTATCCATTGATAGTGGGCATTAGGAATGCATAATGTCATCTTAGGCCTATCTATAGGGTCTACACCTAATTGTCAAAATCTAGCTTTCAAATAAAATTTGGAAAATATTTTGACCTCTTTGAGAAATAGCACGTGTGTGTTGATCTTAGGTAGAGGAAACTTATCATCTTATAAGAAGTGATAAGAGGTTTATAATTAATGACCAACCCCTTCTTTCCTCTTTTTTGTTCTACCCACTTGTTTACATAGAAAGTGTGGTATGCCCAATCTGACTTGGTTGGTTCAATCAATCCTTACTTTAAAAGAATAGTACGTTCCTCTTGTGTCATCTTTAAGTCTTCTAGATTCATTTCCGGATGAGTTGCCTTGGTAGGATTAATGCCATCATTCTTCTTAAAAAGAATTTGGACGTATAATTCTAAATTCTTCCATAAAGGATGAGGATGGTTGAACTGGTCATGACTATCTAGATAATAGTGTAAACTTTATTCTCTGATATCTTCATATCCAAAGGGAACATCTTGTAATTCAAAGATGTTACGATCTTCTGTATGGAGTCAAAAATCATGCTTGTAAAGAATACCTTGGGGTAAGATTTGTAACTTTTCAAGTTGGCAATAAATATCCATTCCAATAAGGATGTTAGGACCATGAAGGTTGCTACCTAGAACTTTTTTCTAGATAGACCATGGACATTTATAGCCTGTAGACCATAAAATAATATATTTTATTATTAAAATAATAAAATAATATATTATATATTATTATTATATAGTTAATAGGCCATGGATGTCCATGGTTTACCTACTAGCTAGTTTCCTTTGCCTATACAACCATGAGAGACAGCATCAGCTCTGACTTCTCTAGCAACATTAACCATAGCTTGAGTAAATTTGAGGATCAGTATAACAAGTCACATAACATGAGAATAAACTTTGATAATCACTAAGAAGGAAAGACATAAACGTGAGATTGATGGCAATCCCTGATAAGTATTTCCCCTTATAAATTGTACTAGCTTGCTAGCAGGGAAATATGAAATTCCTTACAAATTCCTCCTTTAAGTCCTTCACAACTAATTGGCTAGCACTACTTACCTTTGCCTTTTTTTCCAAACCTTCCAATTCCTTTAAGCCCTACAAATATACAAATAGAGACCTATAATTTTAAATAGTTGAAAATTAAGAAGATATTTACATAACATAAATGACAAAGAAAATTAAAATTTGTTTTCACTAGCTTACACATACTTTGCCAACATCAGCAGTGTAGCAGACAACTTCACAACCATAGTTTTCCTTACAAGAACATGTTTGATTGACTAAATATCATTGTAATTGAATGCGATAAATGAAAGGATAAAGGGGTACAAGTGGATAATAAGCGATTAGCCACATATGCTAAATTGGAAAACATACATAAAAGTAATTGAACCTTAATAAAACAATGTAAAATACATACATTTTTCATTAAAAATACAACTATATAATACCAAAGTGAAAGGAAATTTCTAATACTCCATATTTTAAATTGTTAATTATCTACCCAAGAATTTGTATAAGAGCCATTTATTTTTGGTATAAATTTTGTTTATAAATATCTAAGTTTAAAATAACCATAGCTTATTGACTTCACCTATATACACATAATTGCCAATACAATGTAAGGAAAATTGAGGTGAGCTAGAATTCACACAATCACATACCTTAGCCATGGTATAATCACGGAAATGTCAAAGCCACCGTTATATGCCAAAACCACTTTCTTTAATTTTCCCCGTAACCCTCAATTGATTACAGTCCCAGAAACATGTGTCTCTTTTTCAGTAGATAAAAGAGCTTGAACAACTACAATGTAAGAGTATATTTGACAAGAATCATAAGTAATTTCACCATATACATAATTCAAATCAATCAACATAGAAGGCCATAAACACACCAACATCAAATGCAATAAAGTATTTATCTCAATTATGTAATAAAGTTTTGGTTTCCAGTATATTCTACTGTACGATTCCATTTCTAGGCATATGTGGCTATATTCTTTAAGGTCCTAAAGTACTCAGGGCCTTTGTACAATCAGCCACCTTCCTAGAATCCAAAGGTATAATTTCATTGTCCCAGCTTTTTCCTTTAGTTAAATATGGAAAAAAAATTTCCTTTTCTTTCTCTATAATCAAATGAAAACCATATTAAACAAGGATTTAAATCTAAAACTCTATCAAAATCGGTTATTAAAATGGACTTGCTAATGCCTATAATAAGAGTTGTGACTATATCTGCATCAATTGCAAAATTAAATGCAATATCCATAATATTTTAGAATTATACATAGTTATAATATGTTACTTAGATTCTTGTTATTACATTAAGAGAGAGAGAGAGAGAGAGAGAGAGAGAGAGAGAGAGAGAGAGAGAGAGACACACAAAAATTTGAAGAATAGAGAATGAAATAAGGCTTATTTTCCGTTGTGATTAAAAGCAGTTAATTTAAAACGGGTGACGGATTTTAATTCTTAAGGGTTTTCATATACAAACTAACTATTAACAGACTAATTTCGTTGAATTGGCTGGGCAAACATTAGAGGTAGCAAAACAATTAGATTATAACAGAAGATCTTACATGGACTTCTACAGACTTTAAGAATCTTACACTTTGGAGGAACAATCGCTTGGCCATGGAGTTTTTTGAACTGTCACTCAAAAATCCATAAAATTCCATCAAGATAAACACGAAAATGCAGACTAAACCAAAAAATGAAAAAATAAACAAGATAAACACGAAAATACCCCATTAATGGAATTTGAAAATGACTTCTTGATCAAATATCTTTTTAAAAATAAATATGCAAGTAAAATTCATGTTCTGCCAACATACAACATACAGAGAAGAACCAACAAAAATGAAGTAGAGGAGCAACCTACCAGAAACACGGGCATTAGATGAAAATAAGCAGATTTCTTTTAGATGCATCATCTCCTCTTAGAGCAGAACTGGCTGCAAAATTTAGTTTGACTACTCTTCTTCTTGCACGACGGTGGGGCGTGATTCTTTTTAGGTGATTGTGAGTACTTTCCCTCATCCAAAGTAAGAAAAGAAGATATATATGGCTTTTGAGATAAATTTAGGGTAGTTGGTCTCTCAAGTGGGTCCCACTATTAACTTTCAAATTTTCCCTCAAATTTTATTACATTTACACATTAAACCATATATTTAAAATTTAAATTCTTAAAATTATAAATTCTAATACTTTAAAATCATAAATTACAAACCTTCAATCTCAAAACTCTAAATTTTAAAAATTTAAAATCCTAAACCTCAAAATATAAAATCCAAAGTTTTAAAATAATAATATAACAGGTATAACAGTAAATATAATAACAAATCTAAAGCTTTAACACAATATAATAGGTATGATAGTAAATTTATTTCCTAACAGTAAATATAACAAGAAATCTAAAGCTTGAAAACAATATAATAATGTGAACTTCTTAATTCACCCTAAATTCAGAGGTAAAAAACAAGGCTTTGAATCCCTAGATAAGGCTCCGAATCCCTAGACAAAAATGGTGAGTGACTGCTAGCCCCAACCAAAAAGGTATGGTCCCCAGATATGAACTAACTATATGGTCTATAGACTATGGACATCTATAGCCTGCAGACTATAAAAGAATATATTTTTATTATTAAAATAATATAATAATATATATTATATTATTATTAAATAGTTAGTAGGCAATGAATGTCCATGGTCTACCTACTAGCTAGTTTCCTTTGCCTGGGTAACCATGGAGACAGCATCAGTTCCGACTTCTCTAGCAACATCGACCACAACCAAAGTAAATTAGAGGAAAATCAGTATAGCAAGTCACATAACATGAGAATAAACTTTGATAATCACTAAGAAGGCAACACATAAACATGAGATCAAATAGAGTCAAGAATGAAGAAATCCATCATAAACACATATAATTAACTAGTTAAAATAAAACCGAATTAGAAAAGCAACATCTTCTCCTCTCTAAAATGAAATTCAAAGATCATAACATAGTGTGAAAAGGAGTACAAAGTGCAAACAATTACATAGTAAGAAATGGATTTAACCATATGAATATTAAAGCTTTCTAAATATGAGTTCACTTTAGCAATAACTGGACATACCATGGCGAGCTTTAAAAAGTATTTCCTCTCATAAATTGCATTAGCTCGCAAGCAGGGAAATATGAAATCTCTTACAAATTCCTTCTTTAAGTACTTCACAACTAATTGGCTAGCACCACTTGTCTTAGCCTTTTCTTCTAAACCTTCTAATTCCTTTAAGCCCCACAAATTTACAAATAGAGATCTATAATTTTAAACAGTGGACAACTGAGAAGTTATTTACATAACATGAATGACAATCAAAAATAAAAGTTGATTTCACTAACTTACACATACTTGGCGAACACCAGCAGTGAAGCAGAAAACTTCACAACCATAATTTTCCTTGCAAGAACATGATTAATTGACTAAATAGCACTGTAGTAAAAATGTGATAAATTAAAAGATGGAGGGGTACAAGTGGATATTTAAGAGCGAGAAAATCCTTATATTGTACAATTTAAGTGTGAAAAAAATCCTTATATTCTGCATATTTAAGTGCGAGAAAATCCTAATATTGCACAATTTCTTATTTAAGAGTTAAAGACTCCAGCTTACAAACAACATCAAATAAGATAGTCCCTCTAGGAGTTTCATAAACACCGCAACATTTCATACCAACAAGTCAGTTTTCAACCATATTGACAAAGCTAATTCTGTGCCTCCCACCAATCTCATTAAGTTTAGAGAGTAAGGATGCAGGGGACAACTCCTTCCCATTTACCGATACAGGAAATCTAGAAACCATGCCTATCTAGACATATCTATTAAAAAGGATGGGAAAGAGGAATTCACAATGGAATTGATCATTACAAAGAGGACTTCAAGTAAATGATAATTACTCAGGTTGGATAGGTGCATCTTTTGGATCTACTGTTAACATGTACATATCCTTTTTGAACTCATTTGCCAGGTCTTCTAAAATGTCATCCTACATGTTGCAATTTCATTCAGTAGTGAGAGAGAAGATGTGCAAATAAGATGGCAGCAAAAACAACCAATTTCTTAGCACAATGTCAACAAGTCAAGAGGGTTAAGACAAAACTCTCAATTGTAATTACGTGGAGGGTTAACCTTTTCCAAAGTTATCACTTTTATAGTTATATATATCTAACTTATAATTTATTATTAATAATTAATTAGCATATGATGCACACAGAGTTATACAAGCATACAATAGTATACTAAATCACGTCCCAAAAAAGTTTGCATCATAATTATATTCTAAAGGAATTGTTATATCCATGTCAAAGTTGTTATTCAACAACATCTATTACATGTAGGAATTTGGGCATTATTTTACCATAACATATATGTCAAATTAATTTGGCTTTGGAAAAAATATCTGAACCAATGGGTTAACAATATCTATTACATGTAAACCCACTATCATCAACTCGTGCAGTTCAGTAATCACACCTTATTCCTTTTCATGTGACAAGTAAATCAAACCCCATGACTAAGGTATCACAAATTCCTGTTTCTGTTATATCTAGACTTTTTAGTCATTGGGATGGGCATATTATGCTTCTTTGCATATTCGATATCATCTTCTCTTTCGGTAATTCCCACTCCCTCCAAGGAGCCATAACTTGTAGCTCAGGATTTAGAACACAAAATGTGAGTTCAAATTGAACTTGAAGCCATAAATTGGAAATGCAAGGTTGTGTTAGAGAAAAGTAAACTGATAACTACAACTTTTATGTCTAGATTGATAGTTGTACATGCCTCATCATTTCCCTTGCCTGTGCAACCATGAGAGACAGCATCAGTTCTGACTTCTCTAGAAACATTAACCATAGCTTGAGTAAATTAGAGGCAAATCAGTATAGCAAGTCACATAACATGAGAATAAACTTTGATAATCACTAAGAAGGCAAGACATAAACACGAGATCAAATATTCAAGAATGAAGAAATCCACTATAAACACATATAGTTAACTAGTTAAAAAAGAGTTGAAACAAAAAAGCCACCTCTTCGCCTTTCTAAAATGAAAATTAAAGATCATAACAGAGTGGGAAAAGGAGCATAAATTGTAAACAATTCTATAGTAAGAAATGGATTTAACCACATGAATATCAAAGCTTTCTAAATATGAGCTCACCTTAGCAATAACTGGATGGGCCATAGTGATCCCTAATAAGTATTTCATCTCATAAATTGCACCATCTCCCAAGTAGGGAAATATGAAATCCCTTGAAAATTGCTCATTTAATTTTTACACAACTAATTGGCTAGCACCACTTGCCTTGGCCTTTTCTTCCAAACTTTCCAATTTCTTTAAGCCCTATAAATTTACAAATAAAGACCTATAAATTTAAACAGTTGTCAATAGAGAATTTTTTTTACATAACAATAATAACAAAATCAACAGTGAAGTTATTTACATAAATTTAATGTTGATTCACTAGCTTATACATACTTGGCCAACATCAGCAGTGAAGTAGAGAACTTGACAACCATAATTTTCCCTACAAGAACATGATTGATTGACTAAATAGTATTGTAATGAAAGGTGATAAATTGAAGGATGGAGGAGTACAAGTGGATAATAAGTGAGTAGCTACAGTTCTAGACTATAAAACATACATAAATCTAATTGACCCTTAACAAAACAATGTAAAATACGTACATTTTTCATTAAAAATACAACCATTGAATACCAAAATGTAAGGGAACTTCTGATACTAAATATTGTAAATTGTTTATTATCTACCCAAGAATCTGTGTCAGGGCCATTTGTTTTTTGTATAAGTTTTGTTTATAAATGTCTATGTTTAGAATAACCACAGCTTCTCAACTTTAAAAGGACCTATATACATCTAAAATCCTAATACAATGTAAGGAAATTTGAGGTGAGCTAGAATTCACACAATCACATACCTTAGCCATGGAATAATCACTGAAGTGTCCAACCAATTTATTAGCACAACGTTAATAAGTCAAGAAGGTTAAACCAAAACTCTTAATTGTAATCACATGGAGGGTTATTCTTTTCCAAAGTTATCACTTTTATAGTTGTATATATCTGACCTATAATTTATTATTAAGAGTAATTAACAGATGATGCACAAAGAGTTATACAAGCATACAACAATACACTCAATCACATCCCAAAAAAATATGCAGGTAAAAATGGTACTTCTCTTCATATAAGAAGATCACTCAATCACACACCTGAAATCCCAATACAATGTAATGAAATTTGAGGTGAGCTAGAGTTCACTCAATCACATACCTTAGCTATGGAATAATTACTGAAGTGTCCAAGCCACCATAATATACCAAAACCACCTTATTTAATTTTCCTCGCAATCCTTGTGTCTCTTTATCAGGAGATAAAAGAGCTTAAACAACTACAATACAAGAATATATTTATTAGGAAACACAAGTAATTTCACCAATGCATTATTCAAATCAATCAACATAAAAGACCAGAAACACACCCCCAACAAAACATGATATGGGGAACATTTCCACGTAACAATTCAATTAAATTTGTTTTTTTCTTCTCCTTAAACTATTAGTAATTAAAAATAAATGATGCAAATTTTCTTATATTAAGAAATAACTTAAGAATTTAATTCTCTTGAAATTATAAATTTCTCCTATTATTATTATTATTACCATTGTTATTGTTATTACTATTAGTATTACTATTATAATTTGCTAACTTTGTAATTGTGTCTCATTTTTAAGAAATCGTGTAAGTTTCATGTATCTTAATTGGCATATGAAATTGTAATATTAAAAGTTACTTAAAATTTATTAAAAAATAAAAAATAAAAAGACAACCCAATTATCATTTCACAATTGTTCTCTCGAGTCATCCCACTACTAAGCCCTCTCCCATTTTCTTCACTTATTTATCTTTCTTTCTTCCTCAAACTATTCTATTTCTCACCGATTAAACTTGGAATGGATCAGGCTGTCATCATCAATGCATAATATGTGGCTCAACTGCAGACAAGAATAACTGCAACTAGAGATGAAATAAAGAGTTGCTAGCGTTCATAAGAAAGAGAAAGAGGGAGAAAAGATGAATTTGTAGAGGGAGAAAGTTACACTAAAGAATTTTGAAAAAGACAAAGACAGGGAAACAAGGGTAAAACTAACTGACTTTTCAAAAAGAACAAAAAATGTTATCCTAAATGTTACAATTTCATTTAGTAGCGAGATAGAAGATAAGGAAATAAGAACAACCAATTTATTAACACAATGTTAACAAGTCAAGGAGGTTCGGGTAAAACTCTCAATTTTAATCACATGGGGGGTTAACCTTTTCCAAAGTTATCACTTTTATAGTAGTATATATTTTACCTATAATTTATTATTAATATTTAATTAATAGATGATGCATAAAGAGTTATACAAGCGTACAACAATACATCTCTATCACGTCCAAAAAAAAGTATGTTGGTAAAAATGGAACTTCTCTTCATGTAAGAAGATTTCCAATAATGCATCATAATGATATTATAAAGGAATTGTTATATCCATGTCGAAGTTGAGTTATTAACCTAGTACATAAGCATCCATTACAAAATTTTCAAACATTTTTAGTAGGAATTTGGGCATTATTTTACCACAACATATATGTCAAATTAATTTGGCTTTGGCAAAAATATCTGAACCAATAGGTCAACAATATCTATTACATATAAACCCATTATCATTAACTTATGGAGTTCAGCAATTACACCTTATTCCTTTTCATGTAACAAGTAAATCATACCCAGTGACTAAGGTGTCACAAATTCCTATCTTTGCTATATCTAGACTTCTTAATAACTGGGATTGGCACATTATGCTTCTTTTTATGTTCGATATCATCTTCTCTTCCGATAATTCCTATTCCCTCCAGGGAACCATAACTTGTAGCTCAAGATTTAGAGCACAAAATGCGAGTTCAAATTGAACTTGAAGCAAAAAATTGGAAGCGTAAGGATG
>JAOXYD010000135.1:23607874-23620787 GCA_028565735.1 Pinacopodium congolense | reverse complement strand
TTCCAAAGTTATCACTTTTATAGTTGTATATATCTGACCTATAATTTATTATTAATATGTAATTAACAGATGATGCACAAAGAGTTATATAAGCATACAACAATACATTCAATCACGTTCCAAAAAAGTATGCAGGCAAAAATGACTTCTCTTTATACAAGAAGATTTCCAATAATGCATCATAATGATATTATAAAGAAACTGTTATATATGTGTCGAAGTTGGGTTGTTCAACTAGTACATAAGCATCCATTACAAATTTTCCGACTATTTTTAGTAGAAATTTTGGGCATTATTTTACCACAACATATATGTAAAATTATTTTGGCTTTAGTAAGAATATCTGAACCAATGGGTTTACAATATCTATTACATATAAACCCTATGTCATCAACTCCTGGAGTTCAGCAATCGCACCTTATTCCTTTTAATGTAATAAGTAAATCATACCTTGTAACTAAGGTGCCATAAATTACTGTCTCTGCTATATCTAAACTTCTTAGTCACGAGGACTGGCACATTATGCTTCTTTTCATATTCGATATCATCTTCTCTCCCGGTAATATCACATTCCCTTCAGAGAACCATAACTTATAGCTTAGGATTTAGAGCACAAATGCGAGTTCAAATCAAACCTGAAGCCAAAAATTGGAAACACAAGGTTATGTTAGAGAAAAGTAAACTGATAACTAGAACTTTTATGCATAAATTGACAGTTATACATGCTTGATTATTTCCTTTGCCTGAGCAACCATGAGAGACAACATTAGCTCCAACTTCTCTAGTAACATCAACCATAACCTGAGTTAATTAGAGGCAAATCAGTATCAGTGTATGAAATACCATACCGATACTGGTACCGATTAATACCAGTACTATTTCGAATAATTTTTAAAATTTATAAATTAATTGTTTAATTTTATAAAATTTAAAAATTGGTCTATAAATATATTATATTATGTAATTTTTAACTTAAATTTAAATTTAAAAAGACAAGAATATAAAATTTTCCTTTTAATTTTTTTATAATGATTGATATTGGCTGGAACCGACCAGTATTTAAATCTTGTACAAAATTGACAAATTCTGTACCGATTGGTATCCCGCACCAATTGGTACTGCTACGATACCGAACACACTGATCAGTATAGCAAGTCACATAACATGAGAATAAACTTTGATAATCACTAAGAAGGCAAGACATAAACATGAGATATAATAGTTAATAATAAAGAAATCCACCATAAACACATATAGTTAACTAATTAAAAAAGAGCTTAAATAGAAAAGCCACCTCTTCGCCTCTCTAAAATGAAAATCAAAGATCATAATAGAGTGGGAAAAGGAGTACAAATTCCAAACAATTCTATTGTAAGAAATGGATTTAGCCACATAAATATAAAATCTTTCTAAATATGAGCTCTCCTTAGCAATAACTGGACAGGCTATTTCATCTCATAAATTACACAAGCTCCTAAACAGGGAAATATGAAATCCCTGGCAAATTCCTCCTTTAAGTCTTACACAACTAATTGGCTAGCACCACTTGCTTTAGCCTTTTCTTCCAAACCTTCCAATGTCTTTAAGTCTTACAAATTTACAAATAAAGATTTATAATTTTAAACAGTAGTCAACAGAGAAGTTATTTACATAAAATGAATAAAAAACAAAATTAAATGTTGATTTCACTAGCTTACACAAACTTGTCCAACATCAGCATATGATTGATTGACTAAATAGTATTGTAATGAAATGTTATAAATTGAAGGATGGAGGGGTACAAGTGGATAATAATTGAGTATCTACAGTGTTATACTAGAAAACATACATAAATCTAATTGACCCTTATCAAAACAATGTAAAATTCGTACATTTTTCATTAAAAATACAACCATAAAATATCAAAATGTAAAGGACTTTTAATACTCAATATTGTAAATTGTTTATTATCTACCCAAGAATTTGTGTCAGGGCCATTTGTTTTTTGTATAAGTTTTGTTTATAAAAGTCTATGTTTGGAATAACCATAGTTTCTCAACTTCACAAGTGACCTATAGATACTTGAAATCCCAATACAATGTAAGGAAATTTTAGGTGAGCTAAAGTTCACAAAATCACATACCTTAGCTATGGCATAATCACTGAAGTGTCCAAGCCACCATTATATACCAAAACGACCTTATTTAATTTTCCACACAACCCTCGTGTCTCTTTATCAGGAGACAAAAGAGCCTGAACAACTGCAATCCAAGAATATATTTATTAGGAAACACAAGTAATTTCAGCAATGCATAATTCAAATCAATCAACATAAAAGACAAGAAACACACCTACAACAAAACATGATATAGGGCAAATTTCCACATAACAATTCAATTAAATTTGCCTTTTCTTCTCCTTAATCTATCATTAAATAAAAATAGATGATGTAAATTTTCTTATATTGAGAAATAACTTAATAATTTAATTCTCTTAAAATTATAAATTTCTCCTATAATTATTATTGTTACTATTGTTATTGTTATTACTATTATTATTACTGTTATAATTTGCTAACTTTGTAATTGTGTCTCATTTTTAAGAAATCGTGTGAGTTTCATTATCTTGATTAGCATATGAAATTGTAATTTTAAAAGTTACTTAAAATTTTAAAAAATAAAAAGATAGCCCAATTATCATTTCACACTTGTTCTCTCGAGTTTTGCCATTACTAAGCTCTCTCCCATTCTCTTTACTTATTTATCTTTCTTTCTTCCCCCAAATATTCTATTTCTCACTGATTAATCTTGGAATGGATCAGGCTGTCATTATCAGAGCATAATATGTGGCTTAAGTGTAGACAGGAATAACTACATCTGGAGATGAAATTAAGAGTTGCCAGCATGAGCGAGAGAGAGAAAGAGGGAGAAAAGTTGAATTTGAAGAGGGAGAAAGTTAAACATAAGAATTTTGAAAAAGACAAAGATAAAGAAACAAGGGTAAAACTAAGTGACTTTTAAAAAAGAACAAAAAATGCTTTCCTAAATGTTGCAATTTCATTCAGTAGTAAGAGAGAAGATGAGCAAATAAGAACAACAAATTTATTAGTACAATGTCATCAAGTAAAGGAGGTTAAGCCAAAACTCTCAATTGTAATCACATTGAGGGTTATCCTTTTTCTAAAGTTATCACTTTTATAGTTGTATATATCTGACCTACAATTTATTATTAAGATGTAATTAATAAATGATGAACAAAGAGTTATACAAGCATACAAACAGTACACTCAATCACGTCCCAAAAAAGTATGCAAGTAAAAATGGAACTTCCCTTCATATAAGAAGATTTCCAATAATGCATCATAAGGATATTCTAAAGGAACTATTATATCCATGTTGAAGTTGAGTTGTTCAACTAGTACATAAGCATCCATTGCAAAATTTTCAACTATTTTTAGTAGGAATTTAGGCATTATTTTACCACAACATATATGTCAAATTAATTTGGTTTTGGTAAGAATATTCGAACCAATGGGTTAACAATATCTATTACATGTAAACCCACTGTCATCAACTCATGGAGTTCAGCAATCACACCTTATTCCTTTTCATGTAACAAGTAAATCATACCTCGTGACTAAATTGTCATAAATTCCTATCTCTGCTATATCTAGAGTTCTTAGTCATTGGCACAGGCACATTATGTTTCTTTGCATATTCTGTATCATCTTCTCTTCTGGTAATATCCCACTCCCTCCATGGAGCCACAACTTACAACTTAGGATTTAAGGCACAAAATGCGAGTTCAAATCGAACCTGAAGCCAAAAATTGGAAACGCAAGGTTGTGTTAGAGAACATTAAACTGATAACTACAACTTTTATGCCTCGATTGATACTTGTACATGCTTGATCATTTCCTTTGCTTGTGCAACCATGAGAGACAGCATCAGCTCTGACGTCTCTAGCAACATCAACCATAGCCTGAGTAAATTAGAGTCAAATTAGTATAGCAAGTCACATAACATGAGAATAAACTTTGATAATCACTAAAAAGGTAAGACATAAACATGAGATCAAATAGAGTCAATAATGAAGAAATCCACCATAAACACGTAATTTGTTATAGTTAGCTGGGGTAGGCTCTATTTTGTTCTGTTCTACTATGTTATGTTCGCAAAACTTAGGTAGGCAGGAATTGCCTTTATAATTTCCTTTTCAGAGTAAAAATTGTCACCCAACACAAAATTCGAACATCTTAGCTCTAGACCTATAGTCTTGAAAGAATATGGATGGTTTATATATATTTTTTGTTTTGACTTCTTATGGGAAGTGTGGACATTGGACATGGACACGTTCTTGAATCTATAATCTATCTGACAATTTCTTTTACTAAAATCAATTGGAAAAAGTCTTATGTGTTTGTGAATAATCAAAATCAAATACATCCAGATGAGAAATAAGCCTAATTAAAGGAAAGAAATCCAACAAAACGGAAAAGAAAAGATGCCCCGTTATTTCTCTTGTCTTGTAATTCTGTTTAGACTCTATTAAAAATACAAGTTTTATGCCCTTTTCAAGATTTTGACTTTGATGAAGGATGATGAAGATTATGGAGATGACGATCTTCCAACCATTAATGGAAGACCGTACTCTTCTTTTTATGGAGGTTTAGTGTGTGTATGAGAGATTGGTTAATGTGTAAACAGACAATAATATCATATTTTTTATTTAATTTATAATGAAGACAGTTTTTTTAAATCACTTTTTGTGTGTGTGTGTGTGTATATATATATGATATTCTTTAATTATTGTAATTCATTGTATCTTTTTAATTTTTTTTAATTTAAATATAACTTTATCATTGATTATTCCTACATATTTTTGTGGATAAGTTAGACTGCAGAGGAGTAAGAGTTCTTTTTACATCACTTTTTTATTTTAATATATATATATTAAATATTATTTAATTATTATATATGTCATTATATTGTATTACATCAATTTTTATTAATAATTTTAAAATAACATTATCTCATTGATCATTCTTATAAACTTTTAGGTTAATGTAGACTGAAGCATTAATAGGAATTTGTATTAATGATTCAGTCTACATAAGCATCCATTACAAATTTTCCAAATATTTTTAATAGGAATTTGGGTTTTATTTTACCACAACATATATGTCAAATTAGTTTGGCTTTCACAATAATATATGAAGCAATGGGTCAAGAATATCTATTACAGGTAAACCCACTATCATTAACTTATGAAGTTCAACAATCACACCTTATTCCTTTTCATGTAACAAGTAAATCATACCTCGTGACTAAATTGCCATAAATTCCTATCTCTGCTATATCTAGACTTCTTAGTCATTAGCACAGGCACATTATGCTTCTTTGCATATTGCTTATCATCTTCTCTTCCGGTAATATCCCACTCCCTCCAGGGAGCTTCAACTTGTAACTTGGGATTTAGAGAACAAAATGAGTGTTCAAATCGAACCTGAAGCCAAAAATTAGAAACGCAAGGTTGTGTTAGAGAATAGTGAACTGATAACTTAAACTTTTATGCCTAGATTGATAGTTGTACATGCCTAATCATTTCCTTTGCCTGTGCAACCATGAGAGACAGAATCAGCTCCGACTTCTCTAGCAACATCAACCATAGCCTGAGTAAATTAGAGGCAAATTAGTATAGTAAGTCACATAACATGAGAATAAACTTTGATAATCACTGAGAAAGCAAGACATAAATATAAGATCAAATAGAGTCAATAATGAAGAAATCCACCATAAACACATATAGTTAACTAGTTAAAACAGAACTGAAATAGAAAAGCCACCTCTTCTCCTCTCTAAAATGAGAATTAGGGATCATAACAGAGTGGGAAAAGGAGTGCAAGTTACAAGCAATTCCATAGTAAGAAATGGATTTAACCCCACGGATATTAAAGCTTTCTAAATCTGAACTCACCTTAGCAATGACTGGACGGGCCATGACGACCCTTAATAAGTATTTCCTCTCATAAATTGCACCAATTTGCAAGCAGGAAAATATGAAATCCTAGCAAATTCCTCCTTTAAGTCTTACACAACTAATTGGCTAGCACCACTTGCCTTGGCCATTTCTTCCAAATTTTCCAATTCCTTTAAGACCTACAAATTTACAAATAGAGACCCATAATCTTAAACAACTGTTAACTGAGAAGTTATTTACATAATACGAATAACAAACAAAATTAAATGTTGACTTCACTAGCTTACACATACTTGGCCAACATTAGCAGTAAAACACACAACTTCATAGCCATAATGTTCTCTGTAAGAACATGATTGATTGACTAAATAATATTGTAATGAGATGTGATAAATGGAAGGATGAAGGGGTTTAAGTGGATAATAAATGAGTAGTGACAGATGCTAGACTAGAAAACATACATAAATCTAATTGACCCCTAACAAAACAATGTAAAATACATACCTTTTTCATTAAAAATACATCCATAGAATACCAAAATGTAAGAAAACTTATGATACTCATTATTGTAAATTGTTTATTATCTACCAAAGAATCTGTGTCATGGCCATTTATTTTTTGTATAAGTTTTCTTTATAAATGTCGATGTTTGGAATAGCCACAGTTTCTCAACTTCCTAAGTGACCTATAAACACATGAAATCATTAAAAAATGTAAGGAAATTTGTGGTGAGCTAGAGTTCACACAATCACATACCTTAGTCATGGAATAATCATTGAAGTGTGCAAGCCACCTCTATATACCAAAACCACCTTATTTAATTTTCTTCACAACCCTTGTGTCTCTTTATTAAGAGAGAAAAGAGCTTGAACAGCTACAATCTAAGAATATATTTATTAGGAAACACAAGTAATTTCACTGATGCATAATTCAAATCAATCAACATAAAAGACAAGAAAAACACCCACAACAATTCAGTTAAATTTGATTTTTTTCTTCTCCTTAAACTATCATTAATTAAAAATAAACGATGCAAATTTTTCTTATATTAAGAAATAACTTAGTAATTTAATTCTCTTAAAATTATAAATTTCTCCTATAATAATTATTAATACTATTGCTATTTTTATTACTATTATTATTACTGTTATAATTTGTTAACTCTGTAATTGTGTCTTATTTTTAAGAAATCGTCTAAGTTTCATATATCTTGATTGGCATATGAAATTGTAATTTTAAAAGTACGTAAAATTTATAAAAAATAAAAAAGGCAGCTCAACTATCATTTCACACTTGTTCTCTCGAGTCTTCCATTACTAAGCTCTCTCTCATTCTCTTCACTTTTTTATCTTTCTTTCTTCCTCAAAACATTCTATTTCTCGCCGATTAAACTTGGAATGGATCAGGCTGTCATCATCATAGCGTAATATGTGGCTCAAGTGTAGACAAGAATAACTGCATCTGGAGGTGAAATTAAGAGTTGCCAGCATGAGCTAGAGAGAGAAAAAGGCAGAAAAGATGAATTTGTTGAGGGAGAAAGTTACACAAGAGAATTTTGAAAAAGATTAAGACAGGGAAACAAGGGTAAAACTAAGAGACTTTTCAAAAAGAACAAAAAATTTTATCCTAAATGTTACACTTTCATTCAGTAGCGAGATAGAAGATGAGCAAATAAGAACAACCAATTTATTATCACAACGTTAACAAGCCAAGGAGGTTAAGCCAAAACTCTAAATTTTAATCACATAGAGAGTTAACCTTTTCCAAAGTTATCACTTTTATAATTGTGTATATTTGACCTATAATTTATTATTAATATTTAATTAACAGATGATGCACAAAGAGTTATACAAGCGTACAACAGTACATCTCTATCACGTCCAAAAAAAATTATGTAGGTAAAAATGGAACTTCTCTTCATGTAAGAACATTTCCAATAATGCATCATAATGATATTATAAAGGAATTGTTATATCCATGTCAATGTTAAGTTATTAAACTAGTACATAAGCATCCATTACAAATGTTCTAACTATTTTTAGTAGGAATTTGGGCATTATTTTACCACAACATATATGTCAAATTAATTTGGATTTGGTAAAAATATCTGAACCAATAGGTCAATAATATCTATTAGATGTAAACCCACTATCATCAACTCATGGAGTTCAGCAATCACACTTTATTCCTTTTCATATAACAAGTAAATCATACCCCGTAACTAAGGTGTCACAAATTCGTGTCTCTGCTATATCTAGACTTCTTAGTCACTGGGACCGGCACGTTATGCTTCTTCGCATGTTCTATATCATCTTCTCTTCTAGTAATTCTTAATCCCTCCAAGGAGCCATAACTTGTAGCTTAGGATTTAGAGCATAAAATGTGAGTTCAAATCGAACCTGAAGCCAAAAATTGGAAACGCAAGGATGTGTTAGAGAAAAGTAAACTGATAACTACAAATTTTATGCTTAGATTGATAATTGTCCATGCCTGATAGGTTCCTTTGCCTGTACAACAATAAGAGACAGCATCAGTTCCAACTTCTCTAGCAATATCAACCATAGCCTGAGTAAATTAGAAGCAAATCAATATAGAAAAGCCACCTCTTTGCCTCTCTAAAAGGAAAATCAAAGATCATAACAGATACTTGTCCAACATCAATAATGAAACAAACAACTTCATAACCATAATGTTCCTTACAAGAACATGATTGATTGACTAAATAGCATTGTAATGAAACATGATAAATGGAAGGATGAAGGGGTACAAAAGGATAATAAGTGAGTAGCTACAACATAAATAAATTATAATTGACCCTTAACAAAATAATGTAAAATACGTATATTTTTCATTCAAAATACATCCACATAATACCAAAATATAAGGTAACTTCTGATAATCAATATTGTAAAATGTTTATTATCTAACCAAGAATCTGTGTCGGGGCCATTTGTTTTTTTGTATAAGTTTTGTTTAGAAATGTCTATATTTGGAATAACCATAATTTCTCAACTTCACAAGTGACCTATATACACCTGAAATCCCAATACAATGTAAGGAAATTTGTGGCGAGCTAAAGTTCTCACAATCACATACCTTAACTATGGAATAATCACTGAAGTGTCCAAACCACCACTATATACCAAAATCACTTTATTTAATTTTCCACGCAACCCTTGTGTCTCTTTTTCAGGAGACAAAGGAGCTTGAACAATTACAATCCATGAATATATTTGTTAGGAAATATAAGTAATTTCACTGATGCATAATTCAAATCAAACAACATAAAAGACAAGAAACACACCCACAACAAAACATGATATGGGGAAAATTTCCAGGTAACAATTCAGTTAAATTTGCTTTTTTTTTTCTCCTTAATCTATCATTATTTAAAAATAGACGATGTAAATTTTCTTATATTAAGAAATAACTTAACTATTTAATTCTCTTAAAATTATAAATTTCTCCTATAATAATTATTATTATTACTACTGTTATTGTTATTACTATTATTATTACTGTTATAATTTGCTAACTCTGTAATTGTGTCTCATTTTTTAGAAATCATGTAAGTTTCATGTATCTTGATTGACACATGAAATTTTAATATTAAAAGTTACTTAAAATTTCTAAAATTTAAAAAATTTAAAAAGACAGCCTAATTATCATTTCACACTTGTTCTCTTAAGTCTTCCCATTACTAAGCTTTCTCCCATTCTCTTCACTTATTTATCTTTCTTTCATCCTCAAAGCATTCTATTTATCATCAATTAAACTTGGAATGGATCAGGTTGTCATCATCAGAGCATAATATGTAGCTCAAGTGTAGACGAGAATAACTGTAGTTATAGATGAAATAAAGAGTTGCCAGCATAAGCGAGAGAGAGAAAGAGGGAGAAAAGATGAATTTGTAGAGGGAGAAAGTTATATAGAAGACTTTGAAAAAGACAAAGACAAGGAAACAAGGGTAAAAGTAAGTGACTTTCCAAAAAGAACAAAAAATGTTATCATAAATGTTGCAATTTCATGCAGTAGTGAGAGAGAAGACGAGCAAGTAAGAACAACCAATTTATTAGCACAATGTTAACAAGTTAAGAAGGTTAAGCCAAAACTCTCAATTATAATCACAAGGAGGGTTATCCTTTTCCAAAGTTATCACTTTTATAGTTGTATATATCTGACCTATTGTTTATTATTAATATGTAATTAAGAGATGATGCACAAAGAGTTATCCAAGCATACAACAGTACACTCAATCACGTCCCAAAAAAATATGCAAGTAAAAATAGAACTTCTCTTTATATAAGAAGATTTCCAATAATGCATCATAATGATATTCTAAAGAAACTATTATATCCGTGTTGAAGTTTGGTTATTCAACTAGTACATAAGCATCCATTACAAAATTTCCAACTATTTTTAGCAGGAATTTGGGCATTATTTTACCACAACATATATGTGAAATTAATTTGGCTTTGGTAAGAATATCTAAACCAATGGGTCAACAATATCTATTACATATAAACCTACTATCATCAACTCCTGGAGTTTAGCAATCACACCTTATTCCTTTTAATGTAATAAGTAAATCATATCTCGTGACTAAGGTACCACAAATTCCTGTCTCTGCTATATCTAAACTTCTTAATCACTGGGATCGACACATTAGACTTCTTTGCATATTCGATATCATCTTCTCTTCCGGTAATATCCCATTCCCTCCAGGAGCCACAACTTGTAGCTCAGTATTTAGAGCACAAAATGCGAGTTCAAATCGAACCTGAAGCCAAAAATTTGAAACAGAAGGTTGTGTTAGAGAAAAGTAAACTGATACTTTGAACTTTTATACATAGATTGATAATTGTACATCCTTGATCATTTCCTTTGCTCTAAGCAACCATGAGAGACAGCATCAGCTCCTACTTCTCTAGCAACATCATTCATAGCCTGAGTTAATGAGAGGCAAATCAGTATCAGTGTATTAAATACCGTACTGATACCGATACCGGTGCCATTTTGGATAATTTTTTAAAGTTATAAATTAATTCTTGAATTTTATAAAATTTACAAAATGATCTATAAATATATTATATTATGTTGTTTTTAACTTAACTTTAACTTTAAAAAGACAAAAATACAAAATTTTTCTTTTAAATTTTTTTATAAAAAAGTTTTTAGTTTTTTGGGTACCAATTGGTATTAGCCGGTACCGACCAGTATTTGAATCTGGTACGAAATTGACAGATTTCGTACCAATTGGTGTCCGATACTAGCCGGTACCGCGACGGTACCAAACACACTGATCAGTATAGCAAGTCATATAACATGAGAATAAACTTTGATAATCACTAAGAAGGCAAGATATAAACATGAGATATAATAGTTAAGAATGAAGAAATCCACCATAAATAGATATAGTTAACTAATTAAAAAAGAGGTGAAATAGAAAAGCCACATCTTCGCCACTATAAAATGCAAATCAAAGATCATAATAGAGTGGGAAAAGGAGTACAAATTGCAAAAAATTTTATATTAAGAAATGGATTTAACCATATAAATATAAAAGCTTTCTAAATATAAGCTCACCTTAGTAACAACTAAACGGGCCATGGTAATCCCTAATAAGTATTTCATCTCACAAATTGCACAAGCTCCCAAGTAAGGAAATATGAAATGCCTTGCAAATTCCTCCTTTAAGTCTTACACAACTAATTGGCTAGCACCACTTGACTTGGCCTTTTCTTCTAAACCTTCCAATTTCTTTAAGCCTTATAAATTTACAAATAAAGACCTATAATTTTAAATAGTTGTCAACAAAGAAGTTATTTACATAACATGAATAACAAACAAAATTAAATGTTGATTTCATTAGCTTACACATACTTGGCCTACATCAGTAGTGAAGCAGAGAACTTCACAACCATAATTTTCCCTGTAAGAAAATGATTTATTGACTAAATAGTATTGTAATGAAATGACATAAATTGAAGGATGGAGGGGTACAAGTCGATAATAAGTTAGTAACTACAGTGCTAGACTACAAAACATACATAAATCTAATTGACCCTTAACAAAATAATGTAAAATACATACATTTTTCATTAAAAATACAACCATTAAATACCAAATTGTAAAGGAACTTTTAATACTCAATATTGTAAATTTTTTATTATCTACCAAAGAATCTGTATCAAGGCCATTTTTTTTTATATAAGTTTTGTTTATAAATGTCTATGTTTGGAATAACCACAATTTTGTTGATTGGCATATGAAAATCTAATTTTAAAAGTTACTTAAAATTTATTTAAAAAATTAAAAAATTAAAAAGATAGCTCAATTATCATTTCCCACCTATTCTCTTGAGTCTTCTCATTACTGAGCTCTCTCCCATTCTCTTTACTTATTTATCTGTCTTTCTACTTCAAAATATTATATTTCTCACCGATTAATCTAGGAATGGATCAGGTTGTCATCATCAGAGCATAATATGCGGCTCAAGTGTAGACGAGAATAACTGCATCTGGAGATGAAATAAAGAGATGCTAGCATGAGAGAGAGAGAGAAAGAGGGAGAAAAGTTGAATTTGTAAAGGGAGAAAGTTAAACATAAGAATTTTGAAAAAGACAAAGACAGGGAAACAACGGTAAAACTAAGTGACTTTTCAAAAAGAAAAAAAAATGTTATCCTAAATGTTGCAATTTCATTCAGTAGTGAGAGAGAAGATGAGCAAATAAGAACAATCAATTTATTATTAGCACAATGTCAACAAGTCAAAGAGGTTAAGCCAAAACTCTCAATTGTAATCACATTGATGGTTATCCTTTTCCAAAGTTATCACTTTTATAGTTGTATATATCTGACCTATAATTTATTATTAATATGTAATTAATAGATGATGCACAAAGAGTTATATAAGCATATAAATAGTACACTCAATCACATCCCAAAAAGTATG
>JAOXYD010000135.1:23596408-23607774 GCA_028565735.1 Pinacopodium congolense | reverse complement strand
TGTGACATGTTTATCACGTAATAGCTTTAGACTTTGTAGTACTAAATTATAAATGGTTAAATCCCCAATCATTTTCGTGAAGCTTGATGTAATACAAACAATAAAGGTAAAAGGGGATGTTTAGTGTGACTTCTATTTTTTTTTTTTAAATATAGAAACTAAGAAAAATAATATAGAAATTGCAAAAGGTAATACATTACTACAATATAGAAATCGAGAATAACACACAAAAATTAATACAAATATATAAAAATTACAACTAAAAACTACAACCAACAGAAATACCAAATAACCCTAAAAGATATAATTTATCCTATAACGATTGATAAATAATTTAATTTGATCTTTAATGTTTTTTAAGGTACTACTTTACTTTTTGATATTTATAAAATAGTATAATTTATCTCAAAACATTACAAAATGGTATATATTACTCCATAATATTTACAAAATAGTACATTTTACCTCTTTAACACTAATTTTATTAAGATCTTGTTAAATAAATGTCAATGTTGTTAATATTCTATAAATGAATTATTAGCTAATTATTAAAAAATTAATTACCAAATTTTAACGAAATTAGTATTAAATAGGCAATTTACACTATTCTATAAATATTAAAAGGTAAAATGCACTAAACATTAAGGAGTAAAGTGATATCTTTAAAAATATTTAAATTTAAATTTTTGTATAAGTGTTAGAGGGCAAATTATATTTTTTACCAATAATAAAAGTAAGTGGTTTGGTTTAATAATTGCAGTAATCTATTGCTGTTGTTAAATTGGTGAGTTTTTACTTATCGTAAAGTCAACCAAAATGATTTTCTCAAATTTTATAAAAATTTTCCTTTGATTAATTGAACTTTTCTCTACAAAGGTAATTCTTGATTCAATAAAATTTTTACTCTTATATTGCATTATAAAAAATTAAATAATGAATTATTCATATCAATGGTACTTTTTTATTTATCTTAATGAAAAAGAAAGTGTTAACAACATAAATCTTCAACATTTTTTTACTTTTTTTTGTCAATAATATGCCCTATTAATACAACAAATTTGATAAAACAAATCCAACCCCACTATTTACTTTTGCCTGATTAAACTTTTAAAACAGGTTGGAGGAATTAAGATAAATACATTTCATAACTCCATATATTATAGAATAAGTACTTAAAATGTTGGGAATACAGGAAATTAGGGTTTATTCTATCCTATAATCTAATGCAATAGAAAGTGATAAGACCATCTCCATTTTTATTATTATCAACCTCCAATAATACTTTGGGAGCTTTTATTTTATCTGTATTTGACCCAAGAGAAGCTTCTAAAAAGTATTTAAAGTAGTTGTTGTAAAGCCTGCATTTACCTTACCAATATCTTATTTTATTATATATTTGAGTGTGTGAAAATATACAACTGCTGCTTGATGACATAGCATCTCATTATGTGCAAACTCCAATTTATCCCATTTAACAAGAATTTACCTGGTCTGAAATTAAAGGTTACAAAAAAAGGAAACAACTACTGCTAAACTATTGAATTAGTCTCAATAAGGTCGTTTGATTGAGTTTTTAGTTATGGTTGTTATATTTTTGTATTGAATTTTATATATTTTTATAGATTTTTATGTTGTCTATCTTGATTTCTGTGTTGTATTAGTGTATTTTTTCGATTTTTATTATGTTTTTTATTAATTTTTGTGTTTAAAAAATCTGAAAACCAAATCTAAGAGTTACACTTAGGTTGACGATAAGTTTCAAGTTCGATTTTCAACTCAAATCCAATTAAATTTAATTGAAATTAATTATTTTTATGATTGATTGAGTAAAAGAAAATCAAATCTAATCTCCATCAATGTTTAAATAACCTAAAATATACTTAAAGTTGATAATAAGTTAAATCGAAATTCATTCTCTTAAGATTCGAGTTTAATTTTTGATTTGAGTCCAATTAAAATTATTTTGCATTAAATATTTTTTAATTATTAAATGAGTAAAAAATTATCAAATTCAAACTCGATCAAATATAAATATTTAAATTTGAAGTCATTCAAATTAGATTTTACTGGAGTTAATTTATCAATGTCTCTCTATACTTCAAATTTTCCTCAATTGTTTTCACATTGTAACTTAAGATGAAATTTGTTGCATTAAAGTTGGATTAGAGAAAGAGAAGATAATGACTTTTTTTAGGTATGAAGTAAATAACTACTGCCTTGGAAACTACTTTTCCTCCTTAAAAGTCAAGCTGTCTACACATGAAACAAAATGACTTCTAACTGTCAACTGCAAAGGCAACTATCCCTCAGATAACATTTATTATTTTCTTAGACTTACAGGCCACCAAGAAAATATTTTAACTTAATTATTTCAAAATTAGGGCAACACAATAAATTAAAATTTATAAATTTATAATTGAAATTTCAAATAATTTTACTAAATGAAAGGTTTAATTTACACTATCAACTATCTAATTTTTCTTTTCTCTTTACCACACCCATTCTTATATAATTTTTTTAAAAATATTTTACTTAAAAGAATAAATCAATTAATTATTTCAATAATTTACTTGAAAATATAAGATAGTTGGAATCAACAAATGAAAAATATCAAAATAAATTATCATATAATAAAAGGAGTTTGAAAATAAGAATTTTACAAAAGAGTCATCATGCAAAGTTAATGATAATTACGTCAAAGTATAAAATTTATTTAACTTATATTTATTTCTAAAAATTCTATACATTTGTAATGCTACAATATCTTAAAGTGGTGTTTTTTTTTTTTTAACTTTCATTTTTCGTTGTGTGAGTTCTGTTGATTGAGAGGAGCCACCAACCAAGAGTGAAACTAGTCAAAGTGTTTGATGATTTCTCTTGTGTAGTGTTGGACAAATAAATTATCAATCTTTTCATTTTGGTGGATGCTGACGGTAAACACTAAAAAACGGTGTTCGGACAAGAAGATTGCCAAGTGGTTGCAGCCAGCACCTGGATCGTTGTGAACAGTTTTTCTTGTCCATAAGTTTCTTCGTTCGTAAGTTCAACTACCCATTTCCCGTTGTGGGTTTCCTGTATTTTCTCATTTGGTACCCCTCTTGCAAGTGTTTGCATGAACTTGCTTACTTGTAAGTACAGTTCTTTGCAATTAGTGTTTCAAGGTTGTAGCTTTTGTTCCATTTTTTTCTGGTCTTAATTGTGGGTTTCCTGTATTTGCTCATTTGGTATCCATCTTGGAAGTGTTTGCAGGAACTTGCTTACCTGTAAGTACAGTTCTTTGCAATTAGTGTTTCAAGAGTGTAGCTTTCTTGATTGATTGTTCCATTTTTTCTGGTCTTACGTCATTGATTGCGTGATAAGAGTAAAAGGGTTGATAAAGGTATGAGAAACAGAAGAAGTTACTACGAAAAGGCTGTGTCTTTACCGCGATTTAGTCTCATGTTTGTTTCCCGGGAAAATGTGGAGGAGCAGAAGAAATACTCCTCTGGGGTCTTGTGTTTTTAAGAAGTTATAGTTTCTTGACAAGTCCTTCTCTTTTTGGCTTATGTTTTTCCCTTTTGTTGTTGTTGGGGTGATCGACTATTGATGCTTGATCTTGCTACCTGTGACAATTTTGAACCGATTCTCCTTAAGACTTCTTGAAAAGATTCCGATTTTTCTTTTTTTGGTGAGTTTACTGACTGTGATTACCTAACCTTAAGCAAGTAATCATCAACTTCTATATGAAAATACGGATCAATGTTATTGAGATTTGAAAGCTAACACCAAAACAGTGGAAGAACCAAGATGATTGAGTTTTTGCTTTCCTTATTCCTTTTCCTCTTTTGTAAATTGATTAAAATTTTGATTTCAGTTCTAGAAGCTGAGAGAGAGATGGCCTCCAATGGAAGGGTGCACCCTGGTTGTGTTAATTCTGCCAACCCTTACCATGAATGCGGGGTATCTTGCCTCGAGAAAATAGCAAAAGGCCAGGGACAGAAAGAAAAGAAGAAATCGGGTAGGTGCTTCTACTAGTATCCTGGATTATTCTGCTTTGATTATCTGTTTACCAGTTAAAGCAAGATATGCTCATCGTGCTCGAATAGCTTTCTCATTTCTGCCTCACAATAATCATGGTTAAATTGAAAGGGAGCTTGGTTTTTAGCTAGCCTTTGCTCCAAATTCTTTTCTTGAATTGTAAAACAGCAATAAGGATAGGAGATGTGAAATGAAGATGGCTATATTCTAGTTTTCTGACTCCACTTGGTCTGGAAGATTGGGAACTACTTGTCTGTTTTGTTTGACCATTTGTTCCTTTGCAGTTTTATCACAACAATCATGTTGCTAGGAATGGGTTTTTTAGTTTATTCTCATCAGAAACTAGATGAAGTTTTAGCTTCTAAGCCATGGAATTTACGATTGTGATTGCATCTCCAGTTATTGCTTTGTTAAGTTTGTCTGAAGTTTATTTCTGATCTATCTTTATTCTCAAGCCTAAACAACCATGAAACGTGTGATGATGACCAAGGTTTCTTGCTTCTAGTCTTACTGCATAAGTAGACATTTGATTATTGCCTTTTTGTTTTTCTCTCTTTTAGGTAACCGCTACGGTGTGAAAACGGAGCTTAGCAAAAAGACGGATGGAGGAAGGAAGACAGATCGATCTTGCCCTAATGCATCTAACCCTTACCATGAGTGCAACAAATATTGCAGTCATAATTCTTATGAAGCTAATCATCAGGGAGTCGACAAAAAATCAGGTTTTTCCCCTTCTCCAAATGCTAATTTTCACTTGACTACGTGGACCTACTTCTTTGAACAACATAAACTTACCTTTTTCGGTTTGGGGTTGAGAGAGTTAGACAGCAGAAAGAAATGGGAAAAATACACTGGAGGACATGTGATTCTAGAAAATGCATAGGCAAATTATAATTGAAACAGCAATATGCAGAATGACTACGTAGAAGATTGAGGAGCTCTGAGGAAGAGTAAAGAGTTCTCCTTGAGCACAAAGGGTAGTTGAATCAGCATATGTGTTCTACTCTCTGAATTATTATGTCCTGAGATTTCTCTTCAAGTCAGAGAGAAAAAGGAAACAAATTTTGTAAAGTGTTGAGAAATATGAAAATTTCTTGGGCTTTGGGGTCTTCCATTTTTCCCCAAGAATATTTCTTAATCCTAGTTGACTTTTAATTGTTTGGGGGAAATTGCTCATTGTGATTTACTTTATTGCAGCTTTCCTAAATCTTGACAGCCCTGGAAGGAAAAAGAAGTTATCCGAGTCGAAACAAAAGACTGAGAAAGTGGCTAATAGTGTCTCTGTTGTAAATTCAGCATATCCTAATGGCAATGCATCACCTCAGTCACCATATACTATTGAACAGAAGATAGAATTTGAGAATACTCAATCTTTCTCTCTGCATCCTCTTGAAGATAGTCACTCCAGGAACCATTTATTTAAGCAGGGACGAGTTCAACCTCCTGAAGTGGCACCTGTATGTATACAAATCATGTTGGCTGCGTCTCCATCTCATGTTCAAAGTTTTTATTGTAGTGAATATCGTTTATTTACCTCTGTTTTTTTTTTCTTCTCCTTTCTGACAGCCTGATGGCTCCAAGATTAGTTTGAGCTCCTATGCTGAAACTCCACCTATCAAACAGGATGAAGATGAAGAGAT
This sequence comes from Pinacopodium congolense, assembly GCA_028565735.1. Classification (NCBI taxonomy): domain Eukaryota; kingdom Viridiplantae; phylum Streptophyta; class Magnoliopsida; order Malpighiales; family Erythroxylaceae; genus Pinacopodium; species Pinacopodium congolense. The sequence continues at coordinate 23,602,117 of JAOXYD010000135.1, read as the reverse complement.
TTATATGCCACTGAAAAGAGCTTATTCACCAGTTGCAAAGAAAGTGGAGAAACATGCTTCTGGTCCAACTAATAATTCCATGGACTTCTCTTTATCAGGCATTTCTCCTGCTTCAAAAGACAGTAACGGGAATGCGATTCGATCTGTTATTTCTGATTCCTGTGTCACAGTTGGGAAATATCACGTGAGAGAGTCGGTGGCCTCTATCCTGAAGTTGATCTTTGAAAAGTATGGAGACATAGCGGCCAATTGCCGGTTGCAGTCCACTTCACTCCATACTTATTATTTAGAATGTCTCTGCTCTGTGGTTCAGGAACTGCAGTCCACTCCTTTCAAGCAGTTGACAAAGTCAAAAATTAAGGAAATGTTAGCTGTTCTTAAGGATGTAGAGTCTGCAGGAATCGACGTCAGTTGGCTCCACAGTATATTCGATGAACTTACAGAAGCCATGGTGAAGGATTTGGCTGAGAAAGAAAGGGAAGTTGCTGACATCAAGGAACAAATTTCTGAAGCGACTGCTCGCTTGAATGAGCTTGAGGTTGAATCTTCTGAATTGAACAATACCCTTCAGTCCATCAAGTCGAAGGCCAAAAAGATTCGGTTCAAACCCTTAGGAGAGGAGGTCTAGTATTGCAAACGACGGGGCGAAAGCCAGAAACTAATTGATCTCGCATTCCCACGCCATGTTAGTTCTTGCATGAGCTAATTGTATAAAAAGAACATGAGATGAGACCAGGCTTTATGCTTGTCTGTGTGTGGAAGCTACTAGTTAGTTAGTTAGTTAGTTAGTTTAATACAATAAAATCGAAGTTAAAGGTGAGATTATTGTGACTCTCTTATCTCATCTTCTTTTCTCTTTGGTTTTGTGTTCTCCAATTGTATTGCACAAAAGGGTTTTTTGGCTGAATCAAAAGAGGCCTTGTATTAGGCTTTTTTTTCATGGTGCGCGATTTAGTATCTTTATGCTAATGCCATCCTCGTTTCCTTAAAACTGGGAAGTTAAAGGAGAACTAGAACATGTTTTGATGTTGATGTTTGACTTTCTGGGATGAAAAGTTTGCATCTTTCAGGTTTATGAATTTCAGATATGTAAGAATAACTTGGCAAAAGCTCTTCTTATTTCCAAACAGAAAAACCAGATACTGCTTTCTGAACTTGTAGGATTCTACTCCAATAGTGTAATGATATGTTTATAGCCCCTCCATTGTGCAGGGTCCTGACAAAAGATGAGAAGCAGTATGATGGTGGAACATGTTTTGAAGAGACTTCTGAAGATGGGTATATATCTTCATTTTCTTTTTACAATTAGATAGTTATATAAGCGAAAGGAAATAACTTTTAAATCTGTAGTAGAGATGCATTTCTTATGTATAAGAGTAAAACAGAAATAAATATAAGGAAATTAAATTGAGAATCTTAAGATTCATTGATTAATCGTCTTAATTTGAAGTGGGTTCACTATCCATCTATCAGGAGAGTTTATAAATAAATACAAATTTTTAATCTCATTCTTTATACTGAAATATATCATAAGACTAATAAATTGATTTGAAATATTATTATCAACATCTTAACTTTAAAAAAGTAAGTTTTCTTAATAAAACTGATTGATAAGGATAAAATTCTATTCCCATAAGAACCATACATGTATTTTTTTAATTTTAATGTCAAATTTAAAAATTAAAATTGAAAAAAATTAATTCACATTCTAAAATTAATTAAACTCAAATTAAAATTTTATTTGATTAAATATTTATTAACATAATTAACAAAGGATAAATATATGTCACATAGCCTAAAATTCAACATAAGTCAATTAAAAAAGAGAAATTCATCATTGTCATCTCCTTTAATTGGAAGTTAATCATGTTTAGTTGGCTTTGATTTTTTTTAAATTTTATTATTTTTTTAAATATAAAAATTAATAAAGAAATCACACTAATACATTATATAAATCGAAAAAAAATACAACAACCAATACAAAAACACAACAACCACTACAAAAAATTACAAGTCACAATCCAACTAAACATCTCCTAAAATTTCTCTCTTTGAACTAGTTTATATTAGGTTTCAAAAAAACGTAATATATATATATCTATACTCTAATTTTTTAATTTGAATTGAACAAATTTTAAAAGTTTAATTATTAAATTAAAATTTTTTAAAAAGTTATAATAAAAATATAAATAACTAATATGAAAGTAGTTTTAAAACTTATTTGTTTTCGTTTCTAATTTTCATTTATTATTATTATTATTTAAAATATAAAAATATAAAAAAATAACACACGAATATAATAACGAAACTTTAAAAATGGTATAAAATTTTTTAAAAATAAAATAAATTAAAAAATAAAAAAAAAGAACCAAAAACTCTTAATTATTGAAAGTTTGGTGCTGTGGATTCAAAATTTTAGTTGGATGCTTTTAAGCCTTTCTCTGTGTTTTCAACTCAAAGTGGGTCATATGAAGCTAGAGCTTGACGACAACCAAAGCAGTAGTTGAAAGCAGAGTTATTATCATCCATATTAGCCTTCAAAGTCAGGAAACTTCCACAACTTTGAAGTACTTTCTTTCTGAAATATTGGTACCTTGAACCACCAACTGTATTTTTACTCAGAATCATGGCTTTAATCCCTTGTTTAAGATCAAAGAATATGATTTTGTTTGACAACATATTAAAATTTTCTTGTAAGCTCAAAAGGAAAGAAAATGGCTTGATAAAGGTGAACTTTTAGGTCAAATTTAGTAAAAAGTATCGTATCAATTTTAATATTTTGATTTTTATTTAAATTAAATATTAATATTTTAAGATAATTTTAAAATAATTTTAATATTTTAAAAATATTTAAATATAACTTTGAATTTACATTTTAAAAAGAATGCTATCATTATAAAAATATTTAAAAATAATTTTGAATTTATATTAAGTTTAAGATTATTTTTACATATTTTTAAAATATTAAAATTTTTAAATACTTTTAAAAATTACAGTCTAATTAATAAATTTAATTTAAATATTAATAAAAACGTTAAATTATAAATAATATTTTTTTGTAAATCAAAATTCTGAAACAGACATTTATGGGACTCACTAAGCCTGGTGGTCCAATTTTCCAGGCGCGTTATCACCTTCAAAGATCACCACTTCCTTTTCCTGACGTGGCTATGATTGCTCCATTTTGTTTTTTCAGGAAACATAATGATTGCTCGTTTTCCTTGTGTTAAGTGCTTTCAATTTTAAGGATAGTACCTCACCTAATAATTCTTGTTTTCTTTTTTTATATTATATTTTTATTTTTATAAATATAAAAATTTAAAATAATACAAAAATTAAATATATATAAATTTAAAATTAAAAAGTAAAATTAAAACAATAAATCTTTAAAAATAATTTAAAATAAAAAATTTTATGAAATTTATGATAAAAGCACTACTTTTGTTCTTATATCTATTATAGTCATAGCAGATTAATAATAATCTATAACAAAAATTTTATTTATCCACAAAATTAATTTTAAAAACTAGTAAGAGTATGTAAGAACAAATAATTTTTATTGGAAACATGAATAACATAGGTGTTTTGTAGTGTATTGAACCGTCTTACATGATAGAGATTCAACTAAAGATTTTGATTTCAAGGGGAATTGCTATAATAATATTCTATAATAACATCAATTAAAAAAATGTTATACTGTATACGAATTATTTTAAAATTGAAATAATTATTTTAAAAAATGTACAAAAATAATATAAAATTTTCTTTTTCTATCCGTAATTAGTCTCATCTTTAAAAGTCATAAATCTTTTTTTTTAATTATAAACCTTATGTATTCTTTTAGGATCAAGTCTTAGTGTACATTGGAAGGACCAAAAGATCACTCAACCCACTTGCTGCCTAAAACCCCACCATGTGATGGAGTTCATACAATTGCCATTTTTGCTTTCATTTTCTATCTTTAGTGACTGTTTCAGTTACAGTGATTGAACAAGACCTTTCCAGAAAGGTGAAAAAGGTGGAAGTGTTTACTTTACTCCTCTTAGATTCCTTTCTAGGTTTTCCTTGGAAAGTGTGAGAGAATTAGAAAGTGTTGAGAGAAAGAGCAAATCAAGACAACTAAATAGCAATTATACATTCAGACAAAACTAACAATGAAAGATCAAATTTTTAATGAACAAAAGAAGGGTGGGTCAATCATATTTTCTTCTCATACACACAAACAAAAATTGCAGAAAAGAGAAGGAAGATCAATCAAATCAAGATCTTTTTTTTTGTTTCTTAGTTGCTAGGGTTGCTGCGGAAAGATCCCAAAGCCTTGATAGCTGCTGCTCTCAGAATGTATTGGTGATATGCAGCTGCTGCAAGTGCTCCAACAAATGGTCCAACCCAGAAGATCCACTGCCATTATCAAAGTACAAAACTTTATTATCAGCTTAACTTCTAACAATCCAAAAATCTTGTAATAATTTCACTTGAGAAATGTTTTAAATCCCATATTTTTTAAGAACATACATGATCATCCCAGACTTTATGGTTGTTGTAAATAACAGCAGCACCAAAGCTCCTGGCAGGGTTGATGCCAGTTCCTGTGATGGGAATGGTAGCCAAATGCACCATGAAAACAGCAAATCCAATAGGCAGTGGAGCCAAAACCTAAATCCATGGAAAAAACTCAACACTATTCAGTAAAGTTAAAAGCTTTACACTCAAGGAACACCAGAAAAGCTTGAAATATACATACAGGGACATGGGAATCACGAGCACTTCTCTTGGGGTCAGTAGCAGAGAAAACAGTGTAGACCAGCACAAAGGTTCCAATAATCTCAGCTCCCAAAGCTGTGCCCTTACTGTAACCAGGATTCACAGAATTGGCACCACCTCCAAGAGTGTTGTAGTAGTGCTTCATAAAGGCCTGCACCAACCCAACACCACAGATGGCACCCAAACATTGAGCAACCATGTAAGAAATAGCCTTGATTAGAGAGACTTTCCTGGCCAAGAAGCTGCCAAATGTGACTGCAGGGTTAATATGGCCACCTGCAAACGAAAATAACCAAAACCCTTCATCAGAACACTGAAATCTGAAGGGGAAAGTACTATCTGAACAGAAACAATGCAATTCAACTAAAAAGATCGGATCTTTCTGTGCGTGGCAGTTGAAAAGGTTTGTTTAAAAATAGAAGTGATCTGCATGCAGAAAAGAACAACCAAAGCCCTTCATCAGAAAACTAAAATCTGAAGGGGAAACCATTATCTGATTAGAAACAATGCAATTAAGCTAAAAAGATCGGATCTTTCTGTGGATGGCAGCTAAAAGCTACGGGTTTATTTATGATTTTTTTAGCAACAAACTTTTAAAATTTTTTTAATTAAGTGTTTAATCTTTAAAAAAAATTTAATTAAAGTAAAAATGTTAGTCACAATAGATTTATGCTAACGTAAAAAATGAATTTTGTCATCCATATAGTAAAAATACTATGTCAACATACACATGTAAATTCTTATTTTAATTTTTTTTTTAATTTTATAGAAAATTTTTAATTTTTTTTAATTTAATAAAAAACTTTCTAAAAATTCTTCAATTCAATGACCAATTTTCTAAAATTTATTTAATTTGAGTCAAAATTAATTTTTTAATAAAAATAATAAGTGATTAATACACCAATATTTTATTAAGAAGTATTGTATAACAACTTTTAAATTTAG
>JAOXYD010000135.1:23560627-23572244 GCA_028565735.1 Pinacopodium congolense | reverse complement strand
ATAAGTCCGTTGGTTTTAAAAGTAAAAATCATTTCAAACAACCATCAATTTTAAAGTCACCTAACCAACGCAACATTTTGCTAATCATTCACATACACATAAGTTGTCTTTTCTTTCATTATTGATGGGGATAAAGAAAGAATGCTTATCAGTTGCTGATTACATGAACAAAATCAAAACTATTATTGATGATTTGAACATGATTGGTCATCCCTTAACTGATGTTGACATTATAGCACACACCTTAAATGGACTTGGTGATGAATTTAAAAAGTTAAAAGTTGTTGTTCAAATTAGAGATACTTCAATCATATTTAAGGATCTATATGACAAGCTTCTGGATGAGGAACTAATGAAAAAACTTGGATCTATTCAAAAAGATGAATCGTAAATCACTGTTTAATATGCAATTAACGGTGGAAATAATTGAAATTTGCTATAACAAAGGTAGAAGCAATTCTGGATAGATTCATACAACAAATCAATCCCAATATGTCAACCAAGAATAGTCATCTAGTGTCAATCTGAATAAAGGGTATAGGAGTCAAGGTAACTTCTCTGCACAACCATGAAATATGAATTATTCTTCCTCTTGGCATTCAAACTCACATACATGATAGCTTAAAGTTATATGCCAACTGTGTTACAAGTCATGACACTCTGCTAAGACTTGTTGCTTTAAACCAAATCCATTTACACAATCACCATAAGCTCATTATATGGACGGTGAATCAAACTCCTCTCCTAACAATTGGTTTCTTGATACTGGAGCTACTCATAACATAACATCTAATATTCAAAATCTTTCCATGCATTATGATTATATTGGTGATGAAAATGTGATAGTTGGTAATGGTAATGGCATTTCAATCTCTCACGTTGGTTTTTTTACACTAAATTCACCCATTACTACCTTCTCACTTAACAATATTTTGTGTGCTCCTACTACTAAATGAGATTTGGTTATCTCTGTCTCTCTTGTGAATACGTATGTTAGTGTATTTTGAAGGATATCCTAGTATGTTTTATTAATGAGGAGCATTGATTTGAAATATACGTTTAGAAGAGGACTAGTGTATCCTGTTTGTATACTCCGTACTTATTGGTATCAAATATTTATAAAAAGGGGAGAATGGTAGATGTTATATGTATTCTTGACTAGTTTTATATTCATATTCGATTTTTACACCTTTTTGTAATTGGTTGTATTCTTTTTTATGATTACAAAAAGGATGAGAATGATAGAAGTGATATTAGAAAGGAGTCGCAAGTTTTGCGATGATTTTATTGTGATATTTGCATGTTTGAATGAATTGATTTATGTGTTACATGCTTCTAACATGACATGATTTTTTCGTCACAAAAAAAAGGGAGATTGTTGAACCAATGGTTGGTTCCACCCTTAAGAATTGAATTGGATTAAGTTTGGATCAAAGATGTGCTGACCCAAAAGAGGTCGATTGATCGAATGGGAAGGATTAGTCGATTGAATGAAGAAATAAAAAGAGATCGATCGACCAAATGGCAAAGATCGATCGACCGAATGATGAAACAAGGAAGGTCGTTCGATCAAATTAGCACTGGTCGATCGAACAAATCACAAGGAAGCATCGGTCGATTGCATAAATGTATCGACTGACCAAATGAAGTAAAGAAGATTTGGTAGACCAAATGACCTTAGATCAACCAAACAGGTAAAATGTTGAAAGTCGGTTGATCGAATACTGTAAACTGGCATGTGAACATTAGACAACGACTATATTTGTAACAGATACAACATTTAATAGGAAGAACATTGGGCAATGGATAATTGGCTTTGTGAAGAGTATAAATAAATGTGTTGAGTGTTGTTTATGTAAGAAAGAAGTATAGAAAGTGTTTATACTAATTAAGTGTTTTGATGGCTTAAACGTGGAGTTTGTTTAGTTTATTAATGTTTATTGGATTGCTAAGTTTAATATGTTGTTGACTAATACAAGTTAGTCAATCGAATAAGTATCGATCAACCACATGGAGGGTACCGAGCGATCGAATGATAGGAATAGTCGGTTGAACATCATTAATCGGTCAATCAAATGTTATGGAATCCGAAGCATAAGATGAGGAACGGTCCTATTTTGCAACGGTAATATGCTTTAATGATTATAATGTTGGAGATCCATTATACAACGGTAATGAATGAAATTTTCATTATAAATAGATGTGTTTATGAGTTTTTAATCATCTAATTATTCCACTAAGTATTCTTATTATCTTTTTTAGTATTCTAAGTGTGGTTGTGTGTTGTTTGTGAAGTGTTATGAGGCTTTGTGAGTGTATTTATTTATTATTTAAGCCTTTTTTATACAACAAGTGTGCTTGAGTAAAACAATTTTAAGTGTTATTTTTTAATAAAGTGGTAAGGTTATTCTTGAACCTTAGAAAAAGAATGAGAGAATATTATCTTTAAGTCATAAAAAGGATTTTGTAATTCTAACATTATAATTGGTGACTGCTTGAATAAAATCATCTCCCTAGGTTGTGTTAGAAACTAGACATAGGAGAAAGTGAATCACTTCGAACTAGTATAAATCGACGTTATATTTCTGCTCTATACTCTTTTAATTTCACACACTTACTTTATTTTGTCTGTTTAATTTGATAGCATTGTCTTGTCTAGCTTTTGCATTTGATAAGTTTGTTTTTGCATCTTGAAAGAAAATTTAATCACTTAATTCACTTCCCCTCTTATGTGCCATATAGACCTAACACAAAAAAATGTCGTGATAAAGACGATCGCAAACCTATTTAAGAACAATTTAAATACTTTATTCATCAAATCCATGAAAGCTGGTGGAAGGTTACATCACAACACAATTCATTGCAAGTGAAAAATATAAAGGAAAGCTTGAGAAAAGAAAGAAAGAAATCCATAATGATCAACAAATAAGCCAGGATATATTACAGCCATAGCATCATCGTACTGTTGTACACGATAAATGAAAAGATTTAAGGAAAACGATGAATTCCACAATCAGGATCCACCTTTCTGCAACATAAATGAATGATTTGGTTCTTCTGTCTGCAACTTTCAACAAACAAAGTTAAAGATCAGAGTGCAGTCTCTTATGGATGAGAACGTGACAAGGTCACTTCTTGTAGATATCATGAAGAACAAAAACATCAGCTGCATTCTTAAGCTGAAATCACATAAGGAATTCCACAATTATTAACATGGACACATCATCCAGTTTGAAATGCAATGAGAAGCAATTCTCTATCTACATGTCTACTCACAAATCTAGAACTTCTAGCAGGAACAACTGAGTACAATTGCAGGAGATTGTGGTTTCAACCAGAGGTATCTCATCTTCTATTTTCATGCCTTAATCAGCCAATGACACCAACATTCATATAGTGCTTGATTAAGCCATACAGAATCTTTAATCAGACACGAATCTCAATTTATCTCATAGAATAACAAAGATAAAAACGTTACACAGAGGACTGTCCAAATGCCAATCGCCATTTTATCAAATTTTAAGGAGGAGAACCTAACTCATCAACACACACAAGTTTCCTGATTGCGAATACAATCTTATGAATTGAGTTTGCATGAAAAGGATGTGGGGCAATTGTTAATACATGTATAACATTTCAACTTGCTTGATCCCCCAGCCGAGCAAACTTAAGCCATTAGGAGAGAGTAAGGTGATTCCCCCCAGTAGAATTCATTACAACCTGAAAAGAGTTCATATTATGAGAAAATTAAGTTCCTGTTGTAAGAAAGGCAACAACATAAAACAAGGCCTTACGTCCATCAAATTTTCAGTTTCATTTTCTGAAAGAAGAAATATGATTATATACAGAACCTTCAGAAAAACTTATATGGTCACATTGTAAGAAAAAGGAAAATGGATAAAGGGATCATATGTGAGATAATAGAGAAAGGTTACCGTTACCTCGCATGCAACACAACAAAAAGCCATAAACATTCCATTTCTATAATAGGCTTTGAAAAGCCAATTAGTACTGTCTTTCACATGTTTGCAGCTATCTTTTCCTGACAACAAAGAACTGTAGTTGAACACTTAGAGATCTAGCAGATACATCCACTTCAAGGAGAAAAATCTGGCATTTATGCATGATAATCTATGCCCAGGAAAAGGATTGCCTTTGCCCAGATAAGAACAAAAACAAGTTCGAGAACATAAACACGAGTAGTTACAACCACATTGGCATCCTTCTTCTCACCCAAAGAAGGAAAATATTTACCTGCACGTCTGCAGCCAGTGGCTAGCAATATCGAGGGCAAGCAGAGACACAAAGACCAAGCCAGGCCTGTTGCAAGATCCAACCAAAGAAGTAAGATGTGCATGAAGCTAGCTGCTACTGAAGCAAATATGAAATAAACGAGAAATGCCTTACCTGTAGACTTGAGATAGGATTACTGGAAGACATGCAGTGGTAATCCTGAAACCAAGAAAAAAATGTTCGATCACATAAACAACTACCATAGGCAGATAACACAAACTTTGCAGATTTAAGAAAAAATATGGTAGGATGGCACACAATTCAAGAGAAGGAACCGATTACCTGCCTGTCTGTTACCATGTCCAAGACAGTTCCTAAGGTTGTAACCGAACAATGGAGGAAATCATTAGACAGTAGGTGTTTACTTATAAATAACTTTCAAGTTTCTGCCGAAAATACATAAAGTCCGAAGTTTGGGTAATGGTCATAATTTTATGCAATCTACAAGTGCACGTAGCAACATACTATCATCCTAATGGCTCGCAATTAGTTAAGAATGAATACTTGTTCAGCTGAACGAACTTGTTAAGAGTCAATTTGTCAAACAAAAGAGCTCACAAGTCAAGAATTCTTTGTAACATGCGAATACAATATGAACTTTTAGAAACTATAATACCTTGATTGAATTTGCGAGCACACCAGCCATCAATGCCATCACAAACAAAACTGCAATTCTAGCAATTTCACAAGACTATCAATACAACACTGGTCAAAGATCAAGAACAAAGTAAAGCTGAAAGAACTTCATTAGTGTTAACTATAAGAAAATAAAGAAGGCAAAAGAGTTGTTTATTGGAAAAGCAAATTGCAAGGTAAAGCAATTCGTGAGAATTCGGATGCACCCTGCATATCATAATTAAAAAAAATCGCATGTCATGGTCATAAACTCTTATTACAATACAAAAATTTCAATTAGAAACAAGATTCTTAAGTGAAAAGGAAATAGACCAATGATATTTGGAATGTAGAGGTAGACAGTCAACTTGCTGGATTGTGGTCTGGACTTGTCCGCCATTGAAGAGATTCTATCTTTATCCCAACTGCCAATAATTCTGAAACCCCCAGTATGTGATCCACAATCCAAAGACCAGAATTTCCAAACAAAGTGCAAAAGAACAAGCATGAAAATTTTATTGTAAAGAACTTCTTAACAAGTAATGCTGGAAACCAAATATGAGGACTCAACATACCTTTCTTGCATTTCCTTCCTTCACATTACCACCAATGAGGAGTCAAATCAATACAGACCACGAATCCTTGAAAAGTTTTGGACTTTACAGAGAAAACCCAGTTAGGCAATGAAATGATTCCTTAGGTAGAGGAGGAGAGAGAGAGAGAGAGAAATAGAAGAGAACCATAGCAAAGTGCCCACATTTCTGCTTTTACTTATGCTTTTCCCTCGATTCCTTTTCTTCTCTACCTTCTCTACAGCTTTTCTTATTCCAGTGCCAATTAAGCTGATTCTTCCAATTTTAGACACAAGTTGGAAATTGTACTCTTCATCGTTACAAAAGTCATTGCCTTTATGAGCAAGACGCGAACTTTTGAGCTTCCATTAGTAAAGGCTAATAATGTAAGAACAAGAAGTACTTGCTATTAGGACTGAAAATGATACTTTTGAATGGATTATTCAAATGGGGTTTTCAAGAAAAACAAGTAAAAATGCTAACTTGATGAGAAGAAGAGTAGAATCACATCACCAATTTCTTGATCTGAGTGGAAGCCTTTAGGTAGTGACATTAACGAAGCTGACAGAGATAATTTATAGTTTCCACGCATATCTATACAGGAATTTCAAGCTATAGTGTCAAAAATTCAATTAAATTCAATACCCAAATGCTATAAATTGATAAATGACAACAAAGATTTTATTTATTTAAAAGATTTTATTTACAATGTTTTATTATTTGAAATATTTTGATTTTTTAAAAATATTAAAATACGATATGGCATTGTACATCTTTGATATTTTAATAAAATTATTAATGAACTAGTTATATTATGCAACTGAAAAAGTTTATGTATTTTTAATAAATTGATAAAAGATAAGGAAGATCATATTTATTTTTTAAAATGTTTTTATTATTTTAAAATTTTTGATTATTTTTAAATATTAAAATTAGAACGTGGTATAATAAATTTTAAAAAAAATCTTCTAGGATATTTAATGTTTTAATAAAAATTATAGAATATTTTTAAAGTACTAAAAATGTCTTGAAATATATATATATATATATTTAAATTATAAGATAGATTTGCATCAATTTTAAAAATTACATGACATACACTTGTTTGAAGTCGTTGAAGTGTGAGTCATGTCAACTTGAAAAACATGTCAGAGTTTCTTTTCTAAGAAGTGTTAGTAGTCAAAATATGTCTCCTTTTGATTTCGTTCATTCTGATGTTTGGGGTCCTAGTCGTGTTACGTCTGTTTTAGGATATAAGTATTATGTTACCTTCATTGATGACTTTTCAAGATGTACTTGGTTTTTTTTAATGCAAGATCGTTCTTAGTTATTTGATGCCTTTAAGATTTTTTGTTCAGAAATTAAGAACCAATTTGAAAAGACAATTCAGGTTTTAAACAGTGACAATGCCAAAGAATACTTTTCTGGGTCATTCACATCATTCCTGGCATCTCATAGCATCATCCATCAATCTAGTTGTCCTCATACACCCTAACAAAATAGAGTGGCTGAACATAAACATCGTCATCTTATTGATATAGCTCGCACTCTATTAATAAATGCTAAAGTATCTTTAAAATTTTAGAGTGATGCGGTGCTTACTGCATGTCACTTAATCAATCGCATGCCATCTGCCATTCTGGGTAATAAGGTTCCTTATACTAACTTGTTTCCTAGGGATCCTCTTTATATTGTCTCCCAACGTGTGTTTGGTTCTACCTTTTTTGTTCATAATCTCTCTCCTGGGTGTGACAACTTGTCTGCTTGTGCTATTAAATGTATCTTTCTTGGGTATTCTCGGGTTCAAAAAGGGTATCGGTGTTATTCCCCTACTACAAATCATTTCCATATGACTACAGATGTTACCTTCTTCGAGGATAAACCGTTCTTCGCATCATCAAATACATCTGACACAACTTCACAGGTATTACCTGTGCCTCTTCTTGACTCATCTTCGAATCCACAGTTACAGGCTGATCCTTCTTCACGTCGATTTGGTATTACTAATGAGCAACGAAGACCAGACACATTAGAGCTTCCCCCTTTGGTTGATACTCGTGATTTAGTTCCAACTCCAATCTCTTCTCCTACTGCGGTCGTGCCTGATACTTCTGATGACCAACCTATTGCACTTCGTAAAGGTACACGCTCCACTCATAATCCTCATCCCATTTATCACTTCCTGAGTTATCACCGATTATCTCCTTCACACTATGCTTTTATTTCTACATTATCATCATCATTCTAGGTTAAATTGTAGTTAATGAAATAGGTTTGATAAAATCTTGCTATTTTTCCTAATTTTATGTTTCAAATTAAATTTGTTAAAGTGATATATGGGAATTTGTAAAAAAAATTTCTCTATACTAATGTTAAATCATTATTTACTTCCCTACAATATCATTGCTAAAAAAAAATAGATGACATCTCATATGTGAAATAAAATGAAATTTATAACCTAAATCCTTAATTACTTTAAATATTTGCAAGATTTAATGTACACGTTTTTTCTTTTTCCTTTTTTTGGTTAAAAAGTACAATAGAAGGTTTTACCACTGTTCAAAAACAGAACTAAGCAGTTGGAAAACAGGGAAGAAAATAATGTACTCATATAGAGATATTGGATATGTCATGATTTTTTAATTATCTTTCTACGAATACTAATTAATGTGGCTGCTTGTGCGTTTATGTTACAACATATAATGAGGCCAATACTCTGGTTGTTGTTACTGCCAAATACAGTAGTTTGAAACAAAATCCAAGTTTTCCGGACATTTTTTGTGTTTCTATGTGCATGAACTAGTACTTACCAGTTACCACAGTTACTTTTTAAGAATGTGGAGCATTGAACATGTTCCTGTAATTAAATATCTGAATTTTCTAGTGACAAAAACTGTAACTTTCCTTTAAACTATCAAAAAATAACTAAAGAAAACTAATTTCAAAGGTAATTTTGAGTCTCTAATGATGTTAATTGCACGACAACCACAACCTTTTCCTTTTCAAAATTCGTTTACTCTAAAACTTATTCACTTTTTTCTTTTTCAAAGGTCATTTGGCTCTTATTTGTTAATTTGATTTGAGAAATTATAAAGGATATTGAGCATCTTGTCAAGAATTAAGCTCTAGTAGACTTTTTGATCCGGTGAGACTTAAAATATTTAATTTAGGATAATTACAACCAATCAAAACACACTGAAGGCGAGCTACTTTGATTATTACTTGGCCAATGATAATGATCATTGAAACTATATTTTATATGTTAATAAAAGAGCAGTCGGCAACTTGTACATTGATTCTCAGCACACAGATGATACGTCGACTATTGGGCATTTTCTGGATTTATCTACGATGTGATGACAATTGGACGGCCTATGATGCGTGATGTATTAATGAGTGAGAGAAAAAGAGAGTATGGGTATTGGGTCCATCAAATGAATTATTGAAAACGATGGAATATGAGAGCTTAAAAATAACCAATAAAATTGGAACTAGCTAGTTCAAGAATTCGCTAATCTCTCTTGATGTGGAAAAAGAGTTGACATGAAGAAAAGGCATCAACACCTATAATTTTTTAATTGCATTACTTACAATTACTGAATATTTTTACAATAATTAATTGCAAACTAATCCCTGTGGCATAAGTTGCATCTTTTGTTTCCAAAATATGAATTTGTAATTATAAGAAATAACTAATATTTCTTGCACTGCACATATCTAATATTCAACATCGTACTGTATTGGGAAAAGTTGCACGAATTATATTTAACATTAATCAACAAAATTTTGAGATGAAGCATCATTCACAGCATTCATTGCACAAGAATTAATATATTTACATCTTTCTCAAGGTAGTTTTTAGTTATTAGATACGAATCTTCATAAAAAAGAGATTTGAAATTATATCATCAAAACAATGTTAAGTGAATGATACTCGAATTAAATGATCATTTTTTTGGGTACAATTACAGTTAATGGTTTAATCACTTTGTACGTTCAGTAAATAGCATTAAGGTGATACTTAAAAAATCAGCTCGTTTATCGTACTTGGATTTATCGTACATTTGCAATGGACATGTGTGCTCCTCGTACGGCAAGGAGAGGTGTCGTGTGAAAACAAGACACAAAGGTTTGAATACTGCATTAGAAGATTACGTTAGTGAGAAAACAGCCAATCGTCGTTTCATCGGTTCTTATCCATGCATGAAATTTTTTTCTATAACAAAAACACAAGTCAATTATGACGCGAACTTATCTATCTCTTTCTTTTGTTACGCAAGGGCAGTACTACTCGAGGGTTATCGCAATCAGAATCAAAGACTAAGTTTAGGATTTGTAAGACTTCGAATACGCTCTTTAAATGCTGCCTTTTGACATTTTCTTCATGAAACTCCAATCTATCGATAATTGATTGGACGGATAAGCTGATAATTGGACACGTCCAAGTGGCGACACCAGCCTCTGGCCATGCGTCAAGCCTCCATTACTGTTGATGTAGCTCCGATAAATGGTAGATATACATTATACACAAGTGACGGTGTGATTTTTGGAGTCATACATAACAAGTTTTCTGCACTATAATTTGTTTTCTTATGTGTCGGATTCTGGACGACCCAATTTCAGAAATCTCGGTAACAACTTATGGAGTCCGTTTTCACATTTGAGTCTGAAAAAAGGTTTGTTAGAAGGGAAAAGATCAAGATGTGAATGGATTGGAATTGGAGAAAGCCAACAAAAGTAGCTTTAAATTTCTTTTGTAACGTACCTGGACTTTGTCAACTCGAAATGTTTGTTTTATGTGAGAGCATATGAGCTAGATTCGTGGCATGCTCCTGTTCATATCGGTTTTTCTTATCAACATCGATCTTGTACTTATATCATTGTGTTCTAACGAAAGAAAAAGCACTATTCTACAATTCCTTCATTCACACCTTAGGCTTAGCTTTATCCACAGAATTTTTTTTTTTTTTTGCCTTTTTCTTTTCCCCTGTTCTGTAATCTCTGTTCATAAATGGTCACAAAACCACGTAGGTTGCCTGTTCACGTGAGCTGGCAAGTCTAGAAGGTAGCTTTTAGGGTAGGATGATGTTCTGAGAGGAAGTAGTGTACTCAAATACAAATGATACGTAGATTATTTAGGTCGTTTGAAAATGATTTTTGAATTTTTTAAATATAAAAATTAATAAAAAATATTACAGAAATCGAAAAAAATATTTTAATATAATACAAAAATCGAGACAAACAACACAAAAATTTATAAAAAAAATAAAAAATTCAATACAAAAATACAACAATTACAACTAAAATCTCAATCAAACGGCCCCTTAGAATTATACGATATCATGTCTATTTTTTTGTTATTTTGTTATTTTGTTATTTTTTTTTATAAAGAAAAATGAAATTTTATTTAATTGATATTTGTAATAAAAATATAAAAAATAAAAATATGTTTGATTGAGATTTATAAAAAAATAATTTAATAATAATAATTAAATATGAAATAAATTTAAATTATTTGACTAAAATACTCTTATACACTTTAAAAATATATTATTAGTCAATAGATCATATTCATTATTCAATGTAAAAAAATTTATTTATAAAACCTATTTTTAAAATACAGAAAACATCATTTTCTTATTTCTCTGTTTTTATTTTTATTTATCTGATTTTGAAAAAAGAAAAATAAAATGAAATATAGACAAATATATTTTTCCTCTGTTTCTTTATTTTTTAAAATAAAAACAGAAAAAAATATAAAATTTAACAAACAAGCCTTAAATTTTAACAAATATTTTTTTTAGTAAATATCATAATATTTTCTTATCCTATACCAAATTAATTTCTACAGAAAAATATTTGTTGTCCCATAAAATAAAAATAAAACGTAAGAGCAACAGAAATTAGTATATACTGGCCACGCACGAATTTGTTTTAAAATAACAAAAGCATTACTAAAATAAACGGTTATTGAATTTATCTCATCGTAAACTAATCATGAGATAATATCAAACACTTAACATTTTTTTTAACAAAATGAATATTTGGAATTAAGACCAATGATGTAAATTTCGTGTCGTAGCGCGTATCAGCCTATATCCACCCAGGACATCAACCACCTTCTTTGCAGTATCTCT